>PXOB01000020.1:92837-391852 GCA_003012115.1 Trichothecium sympodiale | reverse complement strand
TACTCCGTACAAGTATGTACACTTAAAATGTAGGCTTTTGTCTGCCGCGGGCCGAAGGTAGCGCAACTTGTACGGCTATTATTATTATTATTGTTTTATTTAACGCCAGGGTATCCCGTTTAGGCAAAGGGCGTCTATCTAAAAGGCTAGCCTAACTAGTTAATAGTCTAACTCTAGGGTAGGTTTTAAGCGAGGCTCAAGGGTAATATACCTAGCTTATTCTAAAGTAAGGGTCTAATTATAATATAGGGTAAGGAGTCTTACTTAATAGAAAATATAAAGGAAATAGCTAAAAGCTGAAAAATCTTTTAATTATTTAAATATTAGTATTTTATAACTTTAAACTTATTATAATATAATTAGTAAGGCCTTAAAGCTTAAGCCCTATAAGCTTAAGCTTTAAGGTAGATTTTTTAAAAGAAATTACTATAATAAGCTTATTAAATAAAACTTATTTAATTTATATTAATAGCTTTATTTATTATAATCTTTTATTTTTTCTAAAAGTAAAATCTTTTTATTTTCTAATAGAAAAGTATATATATTAAAGTTTTATTTTTATTATAAAAATAAATTGAAAATATATTATTATAAGTAAATTATATATAGTATACCTTGAAGTTATTATAATAAGATTTTATTATAAAAAACTAATAGAATTTAAGCTTAAGGAAGTTAAATTCTTCTATAAGTTTATTTATTATAATAATTTTTAATTTTTTATAAACTTATAATTTTTTTTTATTTATTAATTATTAAGCTTTTCTTTATAGCTCTTTTTAATAATATTCTTTATAAAATTCTTTATTAAAAGTAAAAAAGTATAAATTATAAATTAATAAATACTATAGTTTATTAAATAATTTATAAGCTTATTCCTTTTAATATTTATATAATTAAAATATTACTATATTTTAATTCTTAATATATATACTTTTATTAATTTATAGAAATATATAAATATATTTTATAATAAATTTAAAATATTTTTTATTATTAGCTAAAATATTATAATTATATTATTTAAATAAATAATAATTAAATTTATTAAAAAGTATTATATAATAACTACTAACTTATATATTATTCTTTTTATTTTAATATTAAATATTTCTATTTTTAATAATAATCTATAGCTTTAATACTTTAATAAGCTATTTTTTACTATACTTTAATTATAGCTAATACTTACTACCTTATAGTAAACCCTTTCTTAATTAAATTTAATCTTAAAACTATTTATATAAATAATAATATAATTAATAAAGATTTATATTAATTAAATATTAAAATCTTTAATTACTTTTTCTTTATTTAAAAGTAATAAAAATATATTAATTTAAAACTTTTACTTTTTTAAAAAGTAATATAAAAAGAATTCTATAATAATATTATATATATTAATAAAAAGATTTAAGTAGATTCTATTATTATAATTTTACTATAGCTTATATTTTTAAATATTCTAAACGAAAGGATAGCTTATATAAAGTATATAAAAGTAAAAAATATATTTTAATCTCTCCTTATTTAAAAAGAAATAAATTAAAAAGGTATTTATTTCTTAAAAAAAAATTAAAATTAATATTATTTTCTAAGCTAGTATATAGCTATAGAAACTATAGTTAATAGCTACTTAAAGCTTAAAGAAAAATATAATTTAATTAATTTAAACTCTAAAGTAAGCCCTTTAAGTCTTCTTTATATTAAGTTTATTTAGCTAATTATATTAAACTATTAAGCTATAAAAGGCCTTAGGGATTATAATAATATTGATTACTTTATAAGTTATTTTAAAAAGTAATTTTTCTATAACTTTATTAAAGCTTTTAATATAGTTTATTAAAAAGTAAGTAATAATTACTTTTTAATTTACATAATATTCAAATAATAAAGTTTAATTTACTTAAACCCTTAGCTATTTTATAATATTTTTTATTAATTTAATTACTTTATCTTTATATTTAATAATAAAGAAGCTTTAATTATATTATTATATAAAGTATATATATTAAAAATACTATATTATTTTCTATATTTTAACAGATTATCTTATAGAATTATTATTTTATATCCCTTAAGGATTTTTTAATAATATTTCTAAATCTTATTATAATATTATTATTTATATAATTATATTTCTAGCCTTTTACTATAAGATAGTATAAAGGTTTAATATAAAAGAAATATAAGATTAGGAAGGTAAGTAAGCTTTGAAGTAAGCTATAGAATAAGTCTTTTATATTTATAGTAATTCTTTTATATTTAACTTTAGCTTTTTTATTAAATACAAAAGAAATTATATAAAAGATTAAATTTATTAATTACTTTTATTTTTAAAGATTATAAATTATATAATTTCTTATTATTATATTAAAATATATTTTAATAATATATATAAAAATATTTACTATATTTATAATTAATTATTTAAATATTATTTTAATAATAATTTTAAAAAAAAACTTTATATTTAATAATAAATTAAATTATTTATTTTATTATTAGCTTTTTAAAGCTTTTATTAAAATATAAAAAAAAAGAAATAAGTTTTTAATTTTTATATTTTAATTAGTTTTATTAGTTTTAAATAATATTATTATTTTTACTTTTTGGAATAAGTAAAAGTAATAATTAATATAAAAGCTAATAGAAATAAAGGATATATTTATAAATATATTTTTAAGATTAAATAAATATTATTATACTAATCTTATTATTCCTTAAGTAAGTATTACTTATTTTAAAGAAATAAGAATAAACTTCTTCTAAAGTAATTTCCTTATCTTAAAGGATAGTATACTTTAAGATAATTAAAAGCTATAGAAATAGTAAGTTAATTTTAATATTATTTTTTTTAAAAATACTTTTCTTAAGTATTTAGCTTTATTTTATAAAGTAAGGTATATTTATTTATTAATATTTCTTAAAAGAAAAAATATAAATTAAAAAAAGGATTTTTCCTACCTATATATATAGAAAAAAGACCTATTATTAGTAATTTATTTAATCTATTTAGTTTAATATTATAATTTAGCTTTTTATATTACTTTATAGAATTTAAATTAAGCTTTAATTAATATAAGGTTAGTAAGTTGATATACTTACTTAAGTATATATTATTTAAAATATATATTTCTATATTTAGCTTTTTACTATATAAATAAATAGCTATTAATATAATATTATTTTTTAATAGTTTTTAATAATTTATAAAATATATTATTAAATATAATAATAAGTATATTTACTTTTTCTATAATACTTACTATTAAAGGGCTAAAAGTCTTTATTTTCTTATTAACTTTAGTATTAAAGTTAAAAATCTTATTAAAAGGGAGGTAATATAAACTAATAAATATATATAGTATTTTATTAAAAAGTATTATTATAATAAATATTTTATAATTAGATTTAGAATATAAGGTTTTTATTATATATATTAAAGTAAAAAGAATATTATTAAAAATAAAGTTAATACTAAACCTTATTTAAGAGATAAAGATATTTAATAAATTAAATATATTTAAATTATAGTTTTCTATTTATTAAATAAATTATTTAATATTATAGTTTAAATTTTAATAGCTTAATTTTTAAAATAAGTAATATATATTAAAATCTCTAGCTATAATTATTTTAATTAATAATTATTAAATATTAAAAAAATTAAAGAATTTAAGCTTTAAAGTATTATAATAAATATTAATAATAGAAGAATTATTAATATTAATAATATCTTTAAAATTAAAGGGAGGAAGGGAAATAATATAATAAATATATTATTTATATATATATAAATAATTTTAAGCTAATTATAATAATTAATTTAAATTATTTACAAAGAATAAGTATTAAATTTAAAATATATTTTAATTTTATTAAAAGATTTAATTATTTTTATTTTCTTATTAAAAAGTAAAATATTATATTTAAGTAATATAATCTATAGTTTTTAAATAAAAATAATATTAATATTATTTTCTTTATAAAGGTTAAATAAATTATTATATTTCTACTTATATTTTATTATATTTACTTAAAGGATTTTAAATTATATTTATCTTTTTATAATTAAATATTAAAATTAAAGTCTTTTATAATTATAATCTTTTATTTAAATATTATAATACTTATTTTTTAATTAGGGATATATTTATTATATAGCTTAAAATTAATTTATTTAAAATATATATAATTAACTTTTAAGATATTTTATTCTTTAAAGCAAGAAATAATATTATAAATAGTTTAATTAATTCTATAGTTAAAGGTTTAATTAGAATTAAATAAGCTTAAAGGGATTTCGAATTTACTTATAGTAAGGTTAGGGTTAATATAAAGTAATTCTAATTCCTATTCTTATTATAAAGGGGTTTTGGTTTCTTCTATAAGGTTTTTAATATTAAAGTTTATAGATTTAATTATATCCTTTAGTATATAAAAAGAAATATTAATAATAAAAGTAATTAAAGTATTCTTTATTATATAATTAATAATTAGTTTTCTAATTATAGCTATAATATTATATTTTATTATTTACTTTCTATAAATTTTTAAATAATAGCTTTATTTAAAAAACTATTAAATACTATTTTTAAACACTAGCTTTAATATATAATCTTTATATCTTAAGCTATTTAAAGAATTATAAATTAAATATTAAAAGAAATTAATATAATTACTTTTATATATTATTTATTTATATAATAAATACTTAGCTAATTAATTATAATTATTATTAAAGTATTAACTTAAATAATATTAATATTAAAAAGAATTATTTCTATTTAAGAATATTTTTATTATTTTACTTTAAAAAAAAGTAAAAGAAAAATTAAAAGAAAAGTTCTTAAAAGAAATTAATTAAATAAATATATATTTAATATATTTACTTATTATTATTATAATTATAAAAGATTTTATTAATTTAAAGACTTCTTTATTCTAAATTAATTTAATTTTAATATTATATTTAATTTCTTTTTAAATAAAATACTTTAAATTAATTATTTTATTAAATCTTTTAATTTAATTAAAAATAAATTAAATAATAAATATTATTTATTTTTATAGCTTATTAATATTAAATATATTAATTATAATTCTAATGATATTACTATATATAAAGATTTCTTTTTATATAGTAATTAATTAAAATATAATAAATATAATAAAAAAATTAATTAAAATCTTAATATAAGTTATAATTTTATTAATAAAAAAATATATTTCTTTAAAATAATATTTAATTATTATTAAATCTTATTTATATTTCTTTTTATTATTTAAGATTTTAAAAAAAATTTAATTATTAAATTTAATAAAAATTAAATAATTTAATATTTAATTTTTAATTTTTAAATCTTTTTATTTAAGCTTAAAAGCTTTAGCTTCTTTATTTATAATATTAAAAGTAATTTTTTTTAATATTACTTAAGGCTTTATTAATTTAAATAATAAGAGTAAAGAGTTTAAAAATAATTATTAATAAGTAGTTATTATTTATTTATTATTAAGGTTAGATTTTATAATTAATTTTATAAAAAGGTTATTTATAATATTAAAATTAAAATTAATATCAAAAATATATTTAAAAATATATTTATTTATCTTTAAGCTTTAAAAAAACTTTAAGAATACAATCTTAAATATTTATATAAGCTTTTTATTAAAAATTTTTATAATTTAATAAAAAATAATAATATTTAAGAAAATAATTACTTATGTTAAATAATAATAATAATTTTATAAATATAATAATTAATTATAAAGTAAATTAATAAATTAATATAAAAAATAATTAAAAAATCTTAAAATACTTTTATAAAAATATTATAAATATATTTTTAAATATTTATTTATTTTTTTATAATAATAAAAACTATAAAAATATAATTAATTATTATAAAAGTATTAAAAAAAAATTTATAATTATAATTAAAGCTATAGTAATATTAAATTTAAAATAAGTTTTAATAAAGTTTTTAAAATAAAAATCTTACTTATTAATTATTTATTTTTTCTTTAATCTTTTTTTTAAAAAAAAATTAATTTTATTTAAATTAATAATAAAATTATTTTTATTTAAAATAAAAATATTATTAAATATTAATTTCTAAAGGAATATAAAGTTAAGTATTTTAAAATAAAAAAAAATATTTAAATAGTAATTTCTTAAATATTAATATTTCTATTAGGTTACTTGCTATAGTAACGAGTAGTTAGTAGATAGAAATTAAATAAATAGGGGTATATTAGTATTTTAAGTATAGGAAGGTGCGAGGCGCTAATAGTACCTAGCACGGAAAAACATTTAGAGGAGAAGGTGCAACTTATACAGCGTAAAGGGGTCTCTCTCCAAGCTAAAAAAAACAATAAAAAATAAAAAAGGACCAAATACCTTTCTGGCAAACCTCGGCAATAGTCATCTCTAATAAATCCCCTTTCATCCATCTTTTCCCCGATTCGATCTTGGTCTAGATGAGTCTGGACCAAGGAGAATTCCGTCCCACGCAGTGGCAGGGAAAGGTAACCCTATTCCGGCGTCCTTTTACCAAAGCCCGATCCGCAGCGGCGTTAATCGTTGGCAACAACCAATTTTTTTTTTATTGTTTATTTACGCGCCGGTTTAAAGGTCTAGACAAATAGAGGACCATCGCGAAGCTCGGACTGGCTAATGACGCGCCGTTGGGAAATGATGCTTCGAGGTGCAGTGCATGCATCGGGAACTTTCGGTTCGAGCCGGTTGGTTGGTTGCAACTACTTACATGTACAAAAGGGGAGATGAGTGGAAACAAAAGCGGAGTTGTTCAGAGGAGAGCTGAATCTTTTTGACTGTTGGTTGTTGGTTGGGATACAGCAACTAAGAGGTTGCGCGTCAAAGTCATAATGGTTGGTGGGAAAACAGACAAAAAGCGTGTTGGTTCGGTGTCACCAGACGTAAATTGTTGTTGGCTCTAACTATTCTTTACAAAATCTGTTGGTCCTAAGAAAGGTTGTAAGACGGCCCCGGTTTGATACGTGATGAGCTGAGCAACCTTCTCACATGCAACCATATATGTTCTGCCCCTTTTGCCGAGAGTAATAGTTGGCAGGCTTATCAGGAACCACATTTCGCAGTCCGCCGCCCGCATCTTGTAAGACCGCGTTTACGTGGATGGAATTTTTCTGTCGGCCGACGCTTTGACTTGCAGGTTACCGGTCACCTGCATGATCTAGGCTGTTGTTGCTGTTTGATTATGCGCATCTTTGTAAAAGTTTACAAGATTATGCTGCCAAGTGGCGGGCTGAAGACTATGAACTGCGTTGATTGGATCGGGTTGTCCTTGTGTCTCCTGAACTACTACGTTGCGGATGGTGGTATAATGTTGATGCCAGCTGAGGGTTGAGTTCAAGCGGGTGACGCTGTAGAGTTGTAATTGAAATCGATAGAGTGTAGTTATAGCTCTGAACAGGATGTGAGAGATGCTATAGTCTACATTCTACTTGATATAATTGAAAGGCGTCGATGCGGTACGGTCCGAGGCTTCTCACAGATTATGGTCTTTGGCATTTCTCATAGGAATCAGTGAGAGCCAGCATGGTGACTGAGGATACAAGCACAAAGTCTTGGTGGTCCAAGGTCTAGGCTATAGTGGGAACAATGCATTGTTGCGCTTGTCTGATCGTCACTCCATATCATGACAAGTCAACGGTGCTTTCATCCGGCGTCAAAGCTAGGACTCCCTGCCCTTCGATATGAACATGTTGCCCACCATCTACTTGAAGAAACCACGCCAGCTGATGAAAAAGGAGGACCACCAACGGGCATACGAACGCTTAGAGCCGAGGCATCTCCTAGTTCCAGGCTTTTCAAACAGGTATTGCCACCATGTTTAAGGGGCTTGTGTGTGTACCTTGTGCGCTTTGTACTCGAGACATTGGTCAGAAGTCATCTTGAGGCAATATTCGTATCAAGGGGGTATGGATCATGTGGCATGTTTAGATGAAGGTTTGATCGGGCCACGAGTGGCCTAGAGCTTATGGCCGAGCTTGGCTGGAAGAGATGTAAGCTGAGGGGGCAGAAGAAGCGAGGTTCGGCATTGAGCTTGTTAGTCACGAGACGGACGATGATACGGCGTAGGGACAATCTGTAGACACGGTGGTCACTGGATGATTTGAGTAGATGGTGGGTGTTTCTATTGATTCAAGTTTTCAAAGTTGGCAAATGGCTGCGATTGACAAAGATGTGCAATTGGCCAGTTTTCGATGATTGGGGATTTGTACTTGTGCCCCTTTTTTGTGCGGCTTGTACACTCTCTATCTCGCCGTTTCATCATTTAACAGTATACCACCAACCAACGTAAAAAGGCTTATACGACAAACATATAAAAAAGGTGACGAATCGACATTGATATAATTACTATGCTAATATCTCTATAATATAGTTCTACTTCTCCTCGCTCGAGTCGAAAAACGTCTGAAAAGCCCTCGCCTCGAGATCCTCCTCCCCCATCCCGTCCCCCTTCCCAACCATCAACCCCCCCCTCCTCAGCCAAACCCTCTTAGCCCACTTCCACCCCTCGGAACCCGCAACGAAAAACCCCATCATGCCCAACACGACCCCCCACTCCCCGCCGCCAATGCCCGTGTGCAAAAACACGACGCGGTTCAGCCCGGGCACGTAAATGGTAGGGAAAACCGACAGGACACCCACGACGACGGACCAGAAGAGGAAGGGGTTGCGCCAGAACCGAAGGGACCAGGCGCGGGCGTCGGAGAGGAGGCCGTCGAAGAGGGACCGCCGGGCGTCGACGAGCTCCCAGGCGAAGAGGGCGCACACCCACATCATGACGACGTAGGCCGAGGAGCGGGCGCGGAAGACGGGCTCGCAGGAGGGGGAGTAGACGAGGTTGCAGTCTTTGCCGTGGTGGCCGGCGTTGAGGCCGAAGAAGGTGGCTATGAAGGTTGCCATCATGCAGATTGCGTTGATGGTGCCGTAGGCGACGAGGTCGAGGAGGAATTCGAGGGTGAAGACGCCTCTCTTTAGCTGTGAGTTGATATTAGCAGGTGATGGTCGTAAAAAGGAATTGAAAAAGATGGAAGAATAAAAAATGAAGAATGAAGATTGAAAATTGAAAAAGGGGTAAAGTGAAAAGGGGGTAAGGGATAAGGGATAAGGGAAAGGCAACTCACACTCTGAGGCGGTCGGTTCAAAATATCCGGCGAAGCAGCCTCGTACCCAAGACCCGTCTCAGTAAAAGCCCCACCGACGAGCAACATGAACAAAATCTCAACAGGCGTAATCTGAAAGACCGAAACCCCCCCGCCATCCTTGTACACCAGCCCGACCAGCAACGTGACCACGAAGCCAACATTGAGCGCGAGCACGTGCAGCATAAACTTTTGCACATTGTCAAATATGCGCCTCCCCTCCTCCACGGCGTTGAGGATGCTGGCAAAGTTGTCGTCGGAGAGGACAATGTCCGAGGCAGACTTGGCCACGTCGCTGCCGCCGAGGCCCATGGCGATGCCCACGTCGGCGCGATGCAGGCTGGGGCTGTCGTTGACGCCGTCGCCCGTCATGGCCACGTATTTGCCTCGACGATGCAGGGCGTCTATCATGCGGACTTTTGTCGAGGGCGAGCAGCGGGCCACGACGAGGGGCAGCTGGGGGAGGAGGTCGACCTGCGAGTCGGTCAGGCGGTCGAAGTCGTGGGCCGTCGTGACCATTCCCGAGGCGACGTCGGCGCGCAAGAGGTTCATGTTTCGGGGGAGGATGCCTACTTCTAGGGCTATGGTTTTGGCTGTTTCGGCGTGGTCGCCTGTTAGCATGTGGACTGCTATGCCGGCTCGGTGGCACTTGAAGACGCTCGGTCGGGATTCCGGTCTGGGAGGGTCGTATATGCCGATTAGGCCGCGGAATGCGAGGTCTTTTTCGAAATCTTCTCTTCTGTGCTCTCCTTTTTCTTCTACAGGTGCGAGATGAGGAGGAGGAAATGTGCGGCTGGCAAAGGCGAGGACGCGTAGACCTCGACGGGCGAGTGCTTCCATGTTGGACAGGATATCAGCCTTGACGGCATCAGTCATGTCAATCGTGGTGTTGTTTGCACCGGGACACTGCGTGCAGCTGTCGAGTACCCGTTCCACAGCTCCCTTTGTAAAGACGTGCAGGGAACCATCTGTGACGTCCCGGCTCAGGACCGACATTTTCTTGACGGCAGAATCAAAGGGGAATTCGGCAATCTGCGTCCACTGGGAATCGTCAAAGGCGGCGTTGGTCTCGACGTTGCGTCCGAAGCGAGCGGCAAAGACTTGAATCGCAATTTCCGTCGGATCACCCTGAGCTTGCCACTTGCAGTCCTCTTCCTCTTCGTTGACCGTTGTTGTTGTTTTCTTTCGTATTGAGGCGAGGTTGGCAAGGTTCGCTACGTCGAGGTAGTGTTTCATCTCTTGTCGGTTGCCCTCTTCCAGAGGGGAGACGGACAGATAGTTGGTTTCCGTCATGGCACTGGGCTCTTCCTCGGTGAACTCGACGGTCCCGTCCTCGGGGTTGTGCGGCTGGTTGGTGACGTCTATAACATAAGTTCCGTGACCAGGTAGCCAAGCCATGCGCGTCACCATTTTCCCCTGCGTAAGAGTGCCCGTCTTGTCTGAGCAGATATCTAGCATGCGTTAGATGCATCATCATCATCATCATCATCATCATAGTAATATGTGAAACATACTGGTAACACCGCCTAAAGCCTCCAACGACCGCATGTTCCTAACGAGTACATGCCTCTGAACCATGACCTTTGTGCCCGCAGCCATGGTGACGGTCAACACGAGGATGAGCGTGACGGGAAGCGTCCCAATGGCAACAGTAATCGCATATATGATGACGTCCTCTCGAGAAGTGAAGCCGTTGACGCCAATGACGATGACGGCGCAGATCACGGCGATGCCCAGGATGCTGAGAAACAGCTTGGACATTTTCCTCTGCAGCGGCGTGCCGACACTAACACCTAAAAACTCGCCAACGTAATCCCACGTCCTGCCAGCGACAAAGAGAAGACGGTCACCCGCGCCCGCGTCACTCTCCAGCTTCCGCTTATTCTCATGACCGTCCGCGCGCAGAGCTGCCGCAATGGCGCCCATCTCTGTGGACATGCCCGTGGCAAACACCACCGCCCTCCCGCGCCCCTTGGTGATGGTCGTCGAGCTAAACACGACGTTTAACCTGTCACCCGGACCAACATCTTCTTCATCTTCATCTCCCTCTTTTGTTTCGTTGCCCCCAAAAACAAGGGCTGGATCTTTCCTGACTGGCACGGACTCGCCCGTCAGAGCCGCCTCGTCGGCCTCGAGGTTGACGGCATGAATAAGACGCGCATCGGCGGGCACCACGTCGCCCGTCTTGAGCTCAATCACATCGCCCGGCACCACCGTCGATGCGTCTACCGTTTCGCTCACGCCTCCCCTGACGACGCGCGCCGTCGGCGAGTTGAGCGAGCTGAGAGAGGCGATTGTCCGCGCGGCCTGGAGGTCTTGGTAGTAGCCTATGACGAGGTTGATGGCGATCAAAAAGGCGAGGACACCTCCTTCTATCCAAGCTTTTATGGCGAAGCTGGCGGCCAGTGCCAAAACCAGGACCTTTTTTCTCTCGTCAATAAACCAGTTATGCGTCACAAGGTCTTGACCTACCAAAGTCATGGCATTGGCAACCTGGGCGACCAGAATCTTGAGCGGCTGCACGCCCTTTTCCTCCCCCAGGTCATTCTTGCCGTACCTCTCCAGTCGCTCCGCCGCCTCCGCCGCGTCGAGGCCTGCCGTGGCGCTGGTGGACAGCTCCTGGGATACCTGGTCGGACGTCAGGGCGTGCGCCGGCTTGGACATTGGAGAGTTGGACTGGCCCGAGACGTGGCCCTCGTTCGCGACCTGGGCGTGCTTGGCCATGATTGTCTGCCTTGTAATGGCGCAAAGCCAACAAAACCACAAGTTGGGGGACGCAGTAATATCAACTTTTAATGTTTTTTTGATAAAAAGATTAAAGATGTAAATGAAAAAGTTCTCACGGAAGCAAACACCATGGCAAAAACAATGGTTTCAATAAACTTGGGTTTGGGAGGTGTAGAAGCTTATTTCTACTTCCCCAACCTTTTATTTATGATTATTACAGACGATCACCGATGATATGGCCATAATAGTACTCCGTATGAATGGGTAAGAAAAGTTTCTTATCAATGCGGAGACGTGCATCTACATCCGGCAGCCAAGCCTCATCTGAGAACAAAAGGCCACATGGCCCCATCTTGTAAGCATGACAAGCTTTCGGATCGAGATGACTTGTCTTGCACATTTGCTTTTTTTTGCGTCCGAGGATTTTCTTCCATTGGGAGATTGTTGGCTGTGCCTTTTTGCGTGGTTCTTGGGATTACCCGATTGGGAAGCCAAGACTCATGTCCTTCGGGGCTGTGGGGCCGTCCGGGGCCCGAGGAGGCCGGTCTTCGGCCGCGGAGAAGGCAGTCTGCCATAATTCACATGACTCGCGATGGCCGGAGGTTGTGGTCTCATTATGAGTAAGAATCTCTCATACACTACATAAAATTACTTCTCACCATCCTTGAATACCCCAAGCTTAAACAACCTCTTCGCATTATCCCTCCCCATCTTCCTCTTATCCCCCGCATTAACCTGCAACCCATCATACCACCCGCAAGCGTCCCCAAACGACTCAAACGGGTAGTCGACAGAAAACAAAATCCTATCGGCGCCCACCTCGCTCATGCAAAACTGCAGCGCAGCCGTGGAAAAGTGCCCGCTCGTGGTGATCCAAATGTTACTCTCAAAATAATCCCGGATGGTCCGTCGGCAGTCCAGGCCGAGCGGCTTCTTGACGTCCTCTAACCAGTGGTTGATGCGCCACGTGTCGAACGGAATGTGCTCGCCCAGGTGTCCCAGCACGAGCTGCAGGCGCGGGTGCCGGTCGAAGACGCCGTTGGTCAGCATTCCCAGCGCGTGCAGGCTCACGCCCTGGGCGAAGCTGAGGGGGGGTCCGACGAGCCATTTTCTTTGGGCCCAGAGCTTTTCGTAGAGGGTTCCCGTGGGGTTGCGAGGGTGCAGGTAAAAGGGGACGTCGAGGTCCGTTACGGTCGACCAGAAGACGTCCCAGTCGGGGGTGTCGTAGAAGATCATGTCGTCGCCTTCTGGGCCGGCGCGCTGCGTGTCGTTGACGAGGGCGCCTTTGAAGTTGTATTTTGTCACGCATCGTCTTAGTTCTTCTGCCGCTACTTTGGGGTCGTGCATGGACAGGGTGCTGCCACATGCGTCAGTCAGACTATCACTTTCTAATACACCTGTGACAGGAGAAACTCACGTGAATGCACCCAATCGATCTGGGTGGCTTTTGATGGCCTCGGCAATGTAATCGTTAATCTCGACCGCCCACTCCCGCGCCTCCTTCGGGTCCCAGACGTCCTGCACGCCCGGCGCCGTGTACGACAGGATGGTGTAGCCGACGCCGTGCTCGTCCATGTACTTGATGCGCGTGTCCGTTATATCCGTCATCTCGTGCGCGTGCTTGTCGGCGTCGACGGCAAAGAGGCTGGCCCACGAGCGCGTCTTTTCCCCGAGGCGGGGGAGGGCGAATGCCTCTTCGAGTGCCACTTTGCCGTGCATTTTGACAAGTGACGCTGATGTAAAGTGATTTGAACTGTCAAAGGATTTGCAATAGTCAAACTGACAAAATTGGTATCATGGTCAAACTAATGAAATATGTGAAGATGAGGGGCTGACAAATTTATGAATGATGGAGACCAAAACAAGAGAGACCCAAGCAGCCTTTATAAACATTTCTCTCAACTACCATCGAACACTCTAAACTTCCATCGAACCCGTGTTAGGTTGCATCTTGATATCATTCCGCGCGGCAACCCACGGCTCTGTCTTGCGGGGGGCATACTAATTACTAGGGTAGGTGTATTCCGGCAGGCAAATACCCCAGATTCAAAGCACTCCGTGCGAAAGGCGTAAAAAGTGCGGGGTAGTACACCATCCGCCGGCAAAATACCGTGCATAAACCTCTGCGGATACTGTCAACACCATCTTCACCTGACGTCGGTGATGAGCAACGCATGAAAGTTGCCTTGGCTAGCCAAATCCAATCGCAGACATCGTCACATTTACACGACGTACATCATTCTTCGTATTTGTCAAGAATGACAAATGGCGCAGTCACATCGCTCGGCTTACCGTTTGGACTTGCCTCTGTCGATCCAATTGTCCATTTTTGAGACGTGTTGGACGGCATTGGATCGAATGCTCTCATAGTATGTTGACAAGCATGTGCCACCTTTGTACTCGAATAAAGTCAATGCAATCCCATGGAACGCCAAAGCTAAAGCTTACTTTACATGTGAAAGACTAAGATCAACCTGCACTGCCGCAGCTGGTATGTGTCGGAAGAAAACAATGTAAATTAATGCTCATTAGACATGCTCAGCCCATGACAAAAGTGTAACATCTTGCTGGCCACCTCTTCCGGCGCTTCAACACAATGCCAATGCCCAACCCCCTCCAATATTTCCATCTTTGCACGCACTTTCCCGCTCCAACTGAACATTTCATCAGCATACAAAAGTTCAGTCAAATCAAATTCAAATCAAGCCAATCGTTCGTTACCTCTGCAAAATATCGCCATAGCTCGACACCGGAATGGTCCAGTCCTCCACGCCGACAATGACGAGCAGCGGCTTCCCAACCTCCGCGTACGGCGGCACATTGGCATTAACAATAGTCCTGCAGAGGGAAACGTACCCCCGATCCGTCGTCGAGAGGATGAGAGACCTGATAAAGGCGCGCTGCAGGGGCGTGGACGCTCGTCCCGTCGCGGCAGTCGGGATCGTATCCGCGAGCTTTTCAAGAACCACCCGATTTGGATAAATTGCGATGATGCATGCAGATCAAGTGTGGGTGCCGGTAGGATGTTGAAGCAAAGGCCATTGGAGAATTCTGTAGGGATAATCTTGTCCTTATCCGCCAATCTTCAGATTTTTCCTGATGATGTCGTTGATAGCACACATCTCCTAGTTTTCATAGATCAATTAGAGATGTAATATTTCCCTCGCGATATCGATGTTGGAGGAAATGTTGCTGGATGTTTTCCTCGTCCATAGGCCCGTGACGTCCTCTGGGGTTTTCGTCATGTCGTGAACGGAAAACTATCCCATTGAGAAATGTCCAAACTATCCCAGTCCAGAAAGACCTCGCCCGCATTCACCGGCGTATTCTGGCCCAGAGACCAGCTGTTGAACACGTCTTCAACCTGCACCCTTTGATCCCCATCATCACCACCCCCTGCTTCCTCGCGGCCGCCGTCGAAACCGCCCCTGCTCATCTCAACGCCCTCCTCTTCCTCGGCGGCGGGCCGGTCAAAGTTGAAGATGCGCGAGACGTAAGAGCTCCGGCCCCTGGAGGCCATCCTTGCCCGGCGCTGGGTGATGGCGTTGGACAGGGAGGTGAGGATGTCGTGGTAGAGCGCTGCCTGGGGGCTCTTGGCGCTCAGGAAGCTGAGGAGGTCCCGGGCTCCGTGAAAGGCTGATTCTACGCCATAGTCTACGGTGCCCTTGGCGAATGTTTCAAACCCCAACACCAGCCCAGCAGGGAAGATGATGGCTCTGCAAAGAATAACCGATCAGCCTCATTTTTGGGGGCTCTCGAGTAAATAGGGGAGGAGTTTCCTTACTTGAGTATACACAGGTTTGTGCACAATAGATCGTGTTTCCGTGCGCCAGAGCAAGTATGTATGATAAATGAAGCTGCATCAAGACACGCCGCTGCGATATGCGAATGCGCCGCATGGCCCGTTGGCTGCTGCTGCTGCATCAGCGTCGAGATGAGGATCGGGCGGGTGACCAGCGTGACGGCGAAATAGTACAGCACCGATACGTGCACCCTACCGATGGCTCCTTTCCCTGCCGACGACGAGTCTGCAAGGTCGGCTGAAGCAGGTGGTGTCCGCAAAAAGTCTGGCAACCCTTGGCTCCATTTCTCCAAGTCCTGCAGCAGCTCCTCCACCACGGAAATGGACATTTCCTTCTTGTCGTACAGCCTGTCGACGATGTCCATGATAAGGCCTACGACGTTGTAGGATGCCACGAGGCAGATCATGCCGCCGTCGACCGCCGTCGACGCGACCGTCTGGTTCACTAGACCCTGGACGTCAGAGTAAACGCCTGCAGTTGCGGCTGGTCGTCCTAGGAGGGAGTTGACGATTATATCAAGCACCCTCAAACTCATCCAAACGCGTAATCTCAAAAGCTTCAGTCAGCAAAAAAGGTGAGCTTTGGGTTTTTGTTCTTTGCTAGGGAGAAAACTACGAACCTCAACTGGTGCTTGGCGTCTCCCATACCACCACCATACGTATCTTTGCTGTGCAAGCCGAGGGCTACTGCTGCTCTGGCGGCGATTCCCAAGTACATGAAGGCAGTGTTTCGTCGACATTCCCCGAGGAGGTAGAACGCCATGATGAGAAACACCCGGACCATGTCCATGTCAGGGTCCTCGAGCATGCCCGCAAAGGCTTGTGTCTGGGCCTCCCGGAAGTAGGAGAGCTCTCTGTCGCGCGCCTCGGGGGAGGGGGGTCCGCACTGAAGGCCTACAGCCAAGACGACGTCTGTCAAGGCTTTTTGAGCCGGGCTTAGTTCAGCCGCGGTGAGGAGGCCTTCCAGCTCTTGAGGCGCAAAGGGGTCTATGATGCCGCCGGTCTACATAATTAGCACACGACGATTCTCTGACCAGGGCCATGAGCACTAACCGCTGCGTAAAAGTATTCGGCGTGCATCAGCTTCGATTGGACGCTCAGCGCACCCGGACTCGGGACGTGATTGTGCGCCTGCGGGGATTCCTTCTCCAGCATCGTGTCGCTTCTCCCTTGACGGCAGAATTGAGATGGACCTATCTGGTCCGTCACGACACTTCTGATTAATTGGAGAAAAGATAGAGATGCGCCGCCTCCGATGTATACTACAGCCATCAGTTAGCAAGAAACATAATTTTAAGAAACAATCGCCGTATAGTGTTGTGCTACCTCGTTCGCCACGGAGATTTAGAAGCATCCGCGACGCAGGCTTGGTCGACAGAAGAGAATCATCAACCTGAGCGGCCTCTCGATCAAGTTGCATCTGCACTCGTGCGCCTCTATCCACCCCTGCCGTCCGCGACTCACGCGGCGAAAGAGGCCTCAAGGTACCATCCTGTCCTGGAGCTGCGACGACATCAGCTGCGACAATAAACTGGCGGTCCGTGAGTCCAGTGGGCTGTGCGGCCGAGCTCAAAGAGGCGTCGTCGACGGAAGAAGCCACCACCATGGTCGACGACTCGTCCCCCGGTGGACCAGGGAAAGCTCCTGCGGAAGCGCGGTGCCTGCGCGATCGGCCGCTGGATATGTAGCACGCGGCACCGGTGCCGCGGCGCAGGCAGTGAGCGCATGGCGACGTCCCTGAGCATCGCTTCTTGGTTTCCCGGCACAGGTTGCATGCCTTGACGGCTCTTTGTCGCTGGCTGGGCTCTAGCCTTGGACGAGGCATATCGCGCCTGACGATGTGTCCCCCGACGATATGTCCCCCGGCTGCAGATTAATCAAGCCAGATAATTCGGTGACCGTATTAAAACATTTGGATTGATTGGAGTTGTGGGCAGTGAAATCAAACACGTGTTGTTTCGGAGCTTGTAGTCGAGAATGAGATGAAAAGGTCGGCGAGGGAAGGAGCAATGCCGTTCAGTGTCTGGGGTGACGATAGACCCTGGGCGCGCCTGCCATTAGGCTCCGTTGGTCTGCATGGTATACATTTTTTCAAGATGCATGAAATGTAATCATTACGAGATCTACACAAGGAAGAGCACAGTGATGAGACTTAAATTCGTCTCAAAGCTTCCCAACTGGTTTTAAAAAAGCAATTACGATGCGACAAGATACATTTTACCCCTGTCCACACCTTTTAAGCCAGTGACAACCCCTTCACCTCGTACCACCCCAGAGACTGTGTACGCCGCTATAGATATTTTCAAAGCCACATTTATGTACTTTCTAGATGCGCATTATGTTTTTGATTTTGGTGAAGGAAATATCTTTGCTTCTAAACAAAATCTACAAGTTTAAGATTTACGTATTATTTGTCACGCGCAACTTTCAATAGATTCATTCAATAACCAGCATCTATCATTTGATCGATGTGCAGTATCTATCTATATATACCAAATATTAACAAAGGTTTAGCACATACGACCATACCCAGTAGAAAATACGGGATCCCGTCCGCTCTCCCATAGTCAAGCTGCTGAGGGGCTGATTAGTAGTTGGGTCGGTGACGACCAGCGAATACCGGCTGTTGTATGTTTTTTGGTTTTTTTTCTCTTTTTTCTTTTTCACTATTACTTTTCTTCTATTACTTTTTTCTAATATTCTTTTCCCTATTACTATCTAGCTTTAGTCTCGGGTGGCCTCTTATTGCTCGTTTCTTACGGAGCTAGCGTATACACGTCTTCTCCCTACTTATACTCATCTTAATCGATGCTAGCTTTAGGGAAATTCAGAGACAAGTTGGTGAGTTCACCACAAAACTCTTGCCAGCAGCTTGTTGGTGGTTCTCACACAGAGCAAACTAAAAGACGGATTATACACGCAAATGGCGTCCAGCAGTGTTCTAGTTTGACATGCCGATAAAATGTCGGTAGATGAAGCAACAATCAAGAGATGCACTGATGTACGCCTGATGTAGAGAATTCTTCAGTCTGTGCCTTTTAAACAAGCATACCTGACCATCCGCAGATCAACGATAGTCACGACACCGTGGACAAAGTATTGGAAAGCACTTGGCACGACATGATATAGTTGCCTTTGTTATCGTCCCAGCTAATCATGGACTAATCAGGTAGATGCATCCAATAGTGGAAAATCGAAACTACTGCCATGGTAGCATCGAGCTACACGCACGATAGGGTGTCCGAGGACATTTTGTATCCGTATGCCAAAACCTGTGGCGTTAGTCTAACATGTGAGTAGCGCTCGCTCTCGCCGGAAATCAATAATATGGTCAAGTCTGTCTCAGCTCTTGTGGGCCTCATGCAGCGCCAGCTGGCAGCCTGACCTGAGGTGGGCTGTCAGAGTGTATATGTAGTCGCTCTCATACCTGCCATCTTGCCTTGTTTCGTATCAAACGTCATTCTCGCAGCTGTCATTTTTCCTTATCTCGGCGTTGGATATTTGACAGTCAAATGGCTTCCAAGCTACGACAGCCCGGTATTTTCGGGCAGCTTTGCTGGGATACTTACACCGTGATCGTGCTAGGGTTTGCAGAACAGCCAGGGACAAGCCGCGATGATGTCCTGACGACTCTTGACTCGAGTGCACTCCGCGTGCTCTCTGCCTACCCGTTCCTCGCCGGCCAGGTGGTCAAACGAGGCCAAACCTCGAACAGCTCTGGCAAATACGAAATCATCCCTTACCCCCCGCATCAGGATAAATCCCCGGTGCGGCGCAAGGACTGCACCAAGCTCTGTCCCTCTTACGAGGAGATACTGGCCGCCGATGCCCCGTTTGCGATGCTGGATGGGGACGTTATCTGCCCGATGAAAGGCATGGGCTACCAGTACGACGATGAAGCCGAAACCCCCGTGTTCCGTCGTGCAGGCAAACTTTGTAGATGGCGGGTTGCTCCTATGCTTTGCTTCGATGCACAACGCCCTGGACATGAACGGGCAGGGGGTCGTGTTGAAGATGTTTGCTGCCGCGGGCCGAGGAGAGGAATTTGACCCTGCCTTGGTGGCGGCAGGTAACCAGGACGCCGATGCCATTGTGCCTCTCCTGCAGCCTGGAGAGGCTGGTCTTCCACACGAAAGCCTGCGCAGACCATCAACTCTCAATGTTTCCAAGACTGATGACGACGGTCGACCCAGACCAGCCATCTGGACGTACTGGCGTTTCTCGGCCGATCAGCTGGCAGAGATCAAGAGAGCGGCATCAAGTGGCCGTAGCTGGGTCTCTACAGACGACGCAATCACGGCGTTGCTCGTCCAGCGTCTCACGGCGGTGCGCATCAGCGCAGGTCGGGTCGCGGCCGACGACATGATCCAGCTCCAACGAGCCGTGGACGCGCGGCCGTTGCTCAACCCCCCGTTGCAGGAAGGCTACCTGGGCCACCTCGTCGCCATCGCCGACACAACATGGCCCACGGCGCAGGAGCTCAGCGACGCCACCCTAGCCGACGCCGCATTAGCCATCAGGGAGTCGCTGATCCAGGTGGACGACCACTTCGTCCGCAGCCTGGCCACGCTAATCGCCGGCACCGAGGACAAGTCCACAATCTTCTACGGGGCCAGGAACAAGCCCGGGAGGGACTTTCTGTGCTCGTCGTGGGCGCGGCTGCGCTGGCTGCTTCATCCGGACTTGTTTCTTTCGAAATGCGATTGAAGTCAAATATCCCGCGAGTGAGAGGATATAAAATGTCGTAGTTATTTTCGAAAGCTGCTGCAAATTGCATGGTGCAAAAGACTGCAGCGGAGAATCCGTGCCTGATTTCGCTTGTTGATGTAGGGTGAGTGGTTAGTCATTTTAGGCAATTAGTAAGACTCGTTTTAGTTTGAGCAACTACCCTCGGCGCTAGCTCGCTTTTCCGCGCCCCATCTCTACCCCAGACTCTTGGCACCGCGACTTGACGGCCCGTGATTGTCATTCCCAGGAGCGGGGGGATCCTCATCTTTGTCTAACGTTACCTCATACCCACATCCGCATCTTGTGGGAGTTTCCATGATGGCACCCCGCGAAGCTGTCTCTTCCCCGACGATTGTCATGGCTTTGCAACCAGCGAGCTGTTCAAGGTACTATCCACGCCCCTCGGCACCATCGGCTACGCCATCTTCCTCTCGACGAGCCTGCAGCCTGCCAGCTGCAACACAATCAATACCCCAACGCACATCTTCTCCATCATCTCTTATGCAATTCTCTTCCAAAATCATATCATTGGCCCTGACGAACTTTACAGAGTACGCCAAGCCCGTCCGACCCGAAGACCAACGAGGCATGTCACCCCACGGGCAAAATTCCGATTGATATTACAAATAAACTTTTGAATCCCCAACTTTTTACCGTCCCCCACCATCTACTTTGAAACAAGCCCCTCGTGACAGTTATCTCCGGAGTGCAGTACTACTTACTAGTGGCTAGGAACGACGAATAACGGGGTAGCTCGTACCGGCAATCATGCATGTCTCGCTTCGTTTCTCCCCTCCCCTTCGGATTGTGCGTTCCGGTTTCGGCTGCGCGTTCTCGTCACACTGCCCCTCAATCGCAGCTGCGAGAAAGCCATTCAGATGCAAGCATGTCCCCTGACGCTCCCACTTGCTGTTTGGTGTCAAGGAGAGAAGCGGGGTAAGTTTATGACGGCAAGTTTATACGCAATCCATGCCACGATACGCTTTCTCCTCTTCTCTTCCAACAAGACGCAATTCCATCATCTAGGAACAGCTGCATTTCCGAAATAAAACCTGTTATTCACATTGAAGCCGTCTTTCACATCCAAGCCTTCACCATGGGTGCTCCCGAAACCGTGCCCTCGCATATGCGAGTCGCCCCAGGGTCCGTCAACATACCGGTGGCAGAGTTCCCCGCCGCAACCAGCTCAACCAAGAACCCCGACCCCCGCAGCGTGGCCGAGAGGTTTGTAGAGCAGTTCAACGGAGCCCTCGAAGCGCAAGACTTTGATGCCCTCTCGGGACTGTTTGTCGACGAGGGTTACTGGAGGGATCACCTGGCCCTGACCTGGGCTTTCCGAACCCTCAACAGGCCCCCCAAGATCAACGAGTTCCTAAAGACGGCCGCCACCTCCAAGGACGGCTTTCGCCTCAAGAAGATTGCCATCGATGATGCCACCCCCATGAGAGCACCGAAGATCATGCCCGTCGATCCGGAGGGCGCCGTCCCCGGTGTCAACTTCTTCTTCGCCATCGAGACTGCCGTCGGGACCGGTGCCGGCACGGTGCATCTGGTTGAGCGGGACGGCGCGTGGAAGATTTTCACCTTGTACACGCGGCTGCAGGAACTCAAGGGCCATGAGCAGGCTGTCAACGGCCGTCGGCCTCGCGGCGTCGAGCACGGGCATGACCCCGGCCGCAAGAACTGGGCTGAACGGAGAGAGGAAGAGGCCTCGATGCAGGGCCATCATAGTCCCACAGTGCTGATTATCGGTAAGTGACATGTTTCAACAACTTGCAATTGTTCGCTTTGTGGACAACTCATTGTGATCGAGTTTAACATGTGTGAAAGGCGCTGGTCAAGCTGGCCTGACAGCTGCAGCTCGCCTCAAGATTATGGGCATCAAGGCCCTCATCATCGACCAAAACGAGCGCATCGGCGACAACTGGAGGAAGCGCTACCACCAGCTGGTGCTGCACGACCCGGTCTGGTACGACCACATGCCGTACCTGCCCTTCCCGCCGTCGTGGCCCGTCTTCACGCCCAAGGACAAGCTCGCAGACTTTTTCAGCTCGTACGCCTCGCTGCTCGAGCTCAACGTCTGGATGGGGACCAAGCTGGGCAAAACCAAATGGGACGACGGGCAGAAGCGCTGGACCGTCGAGGTAATTCGGAACAAGGGCGGGGAGCCCGAGGTGACGGTGCTCAATCCCCGGCACATTATCCAAGCAACCGGGCATTCGGGGAAGAAGTATGAGCCCTCGATCCCGGGCGCGGACAGCTTCCGGGGTCATCGCCTCTGCCATTCGTCGGAGCACCCCGGGGCACGCTTGGACGGCCAGGGCAAAAAGGCCGTCGTCGTAGGGTCCTGCAACTCGGCCCACGACATTGCCCAGGACTTTGTGGAAAAGGGCTACGACGTGACCATTGTGCAGAGGTCGACCACGTGCGTCATATCATCCGAGGCAATCATGGAAATCGGCCTCAAGCCGCTCTACTCGGAGACCAGCCCCGCGGTGGAGGACTCGGACCTCTTATTCCAGGGACTCCCGGCGAGGGTCCTGAAAGCCCGGGAGGTCAAAACGACCAAGGCGCAGAACGAGCACGACAAGGCCATAATTGAAGGGCTGGAAAAGGCCGGCTTCAAGGTGGACAGCGGACCCAACGGCAGCGGCCTGCTTATGAAGTACTTTCATCGAGGAGGAGGCTACTACATCGACGTGGGCGCTTCGCGGCTCATCGCCGAAGGCAAGATCAAGGTGAAGCAGGGGCAGGAGATCTCCGCGATCCTCCCTGACGGCCTGCGCTTCGAGGACGGGTCCGAGGTCGAGGCGGACGAGATTGTGCTCGCCACGGGCTACCAGAGCATGCGGACGCAGACGCGAGCCATGTTTGGCGACGACGTCGCGGACCGGGTCGGCGATGTCTGGGGCTACAACGGCGAGGGGGAGGTATTGACTATGTGGCAGCGGAGCGGGCAGCCGGGCCTGTGGCTCCACGGGGGGAACCTCGCGCTCTGCCGGTACTACTCCCTGCCGCTGGCATTGCAGATTAAAGGAATCGAGGAGGGCCTGTATGCCGAGGGGGAGATTTAGCATTGCTCTCGTTGACAATAGTTTGTATAGTAAAGCCATCATTACTATGAGTGAGACATTGGGCGGCGGTACCAGGGCGGTCTACGGAGTGCTATCCAAGGTTCTAGACGGCCACAGCAAATTGAATGGCATCCCAATATTCCCACGAGAGGACGCATCTGAATCAAGTACGGCAAGGAGCTGTTGGACATGTATAAGTAGGACTCCTCCCATTACAAACGGGGAGGTAGACCCTTCTACGTAGTTATTCTTATCTGTCAACAATCATCTTTCACAAATCATTTTTCGCTCAAGAAACAGCTCCAGTTTACGATTCAACATGAAGTTTACCACCATCTTCTTCGCCATGATGGCTTCCCTCGCCGTCGCCAACCCGGTTCCCGCCTGTACGCCCGAGGCGGTCACCGAGACCGAGACCCAATACGGGGAAAATTGCCTGGTGAGTTTCACTTGATTCGCCAATGCAATCAGCCACAAGTGAGTACTAACGAAGATTTACTTTAGCCGGTGGGCGAGCCGTGCGACAAGACTGGCCGTTTGGTAAGACTCCCCGAAACCCAATTACGGAGTATATGATTTTTGACATGACTTGACAGGGCACCTGCTGCAGCGGTTACTGCGGTCAATTCCCGTTCCAGAGGACTGTGAGTGATGATAGTATCGAGTGTTTTTGATGAGGCCGTAACTGATTATTTCCAGGGTGTTTGCGCGTTGTAAACTGTGTATCGATTCAGCAAGAAACTATGGGGTTTAGAAAAATAAGTAGCATGCGATAAGCAAAGCCTAGGCAGTATTAATAGTATTCATCTTGCACATCGATCTTTTGTTTAATACCTACATCCGCTCGATGGAAACATCGGCTATTGACCCTTTGTAGCCCCGCACTCCGTACATTCCCGACCTAACCGCGGGAGGGGCACTCTTCTCCAACTTGATATCCACATTGAAGACAGCATTCAACATCCTTAACTGTAACTTTATATCAAGCGCCATTGAAGATACCATTTCTTTCTTTTCCGATTTCCGACGCAGTTAGCGCAAAGACATAAAGTCCCGGACTTTTCCCATTGAAGATATATTTGCAATGGCCTTCCCCCGCGGTCTAGCACAGGTGGTCAGAAAGGCGCCGACGGACACAGTCATCGTGTCGTCGCTGCGCACGCCCGTGTGCAGGGCAAAAGGACGCTTCAAGGACGCCTACCCGGAGGAGCTCCTCTCGGCGGTGCTGCGGGCGACGCTGGAACGGACGCCGCAGCTCGAGGCGCGCAGGGTCGAGGACGTGGCCGTCGGGGTGGTGCTCTCGGAGCTGGGGGGATCCAAGGCGGCGCGCATGGCCATGAACCACTCCGGGTACGACAGCGCTTCGACGTCGCTCTACACGGTGAACCGGGCCTGCGCGTCGTCGCTGCAGGCCATCTCGCTCGTGGCGGCGCAGATCCGCGCTGGGGACATTTCCGTCGGGATCGGGGCCGGAATGGAGAGCATGTCGAGGAACTACGGCAGCCGTGCCATACCCGTCGACCTGTGGCCCGAGCTGAGGGAATCGCCGGTCAAGGAGGCGAGGGACTGCGTCATGGCCATGGGTCTCACGTCGGAGAACGTTGCGGAGCGGTACGGCGTCTCGAGGAGGGATCAGGACGCTCTCGCGCTACGGAGCCACGTGCGCGCCGCGCGGGCTCGCGACTCGGGCGCGTTCGACGCGGAGATTGTGCCCGTCACGACGAGGTTTCAGGAGGTGGACAGGAAGACGGGGGAGAAGGTGGGCGAGGAGAGGGACCTGACGGTGACGCGGGACGACGGCATCCGGCCGGGAGTCGACGCCGAGGCGCTGGCGAAGCTCAAGCCCGCCTTCAAGACAGACGGCAGCAGCACCGCGGGCAACTCTTCCCAGGTCTCGGACGGCGCCGCGGCCACCCTCCTCGCGAGCCGCAGCACCGCAACCGAGCTCGGGCTTCCCATCCTGGGGAGGTTCGTCTCGGCCGCGACGGTGGGGTGCGCGCCCGACGAGATGGGCGTCGGCCCGGCGCTCGCCATACCCAAGCTGCTCCGCCGCCACGGCCTCGAGGCGCGCGACGTCGACCGATGGGAGATTAACGAGGCGTTTGCCAGCCAGGCCGTCTACTGCGTCAGGGAGCTCGGGCTGGAGGCCGCGCTCGACGACGGGAGGGTGAATCCCGACGGCGGGGCCATTGCTCTCGGGCACCCGCTCGGCGCCACGGGCGCGAGGATGACGGCTACGTTGATGCATGGGCTCGGGAGGACTGGCGGCGAGGTCGGCGTCGTGAGTATGTGCGTCGGCACGGGCATGGGCATGGCCGGGTTGTTCATAAGGGAATAAATATATGCATAGATCTGTTTAAACTATGGCATTTCTATGTTTACACCATCACATCTCCATGTCTGCATATAATGCCATCTCACAGCCACCGCTTGCTACCCAAGTGGGACACAAACGAACCCCCGCTCCCGCCCTCTATGCTAGCCTTGTCAACAACATCCATGACGCACTCTACAGAATACTCAGGCGTAACCGGTCCCTTGAAATGCGGCGCGTACTGCTGAAACCTGTGAAACAGCTGCCCCATTACCTGCATCTCCTCCGGCGTAGCTAGAAAAAAAAGACCAGTCAGCTTCCTTCCATCCGGCCAGATTATCATACAACTTTAGGGACACTCACCATCTGCGTATACGCCCGTATCTACGGTTCCAGGGCAAATGGCCATGACGAGGACCCCATCCTTCTTGTACTGGGCGCTAAACTTGGCCACGGCCAGGTTGAGGGCAGCCTTGCTCATGCCGTAGACGGCGCCGGGCTCGAGGTCCCACTGCGCCGTGACGTCGAGGTCGGACATGCCGGTCGAGATGACGATTACTTTTTTGGCCTGGCCGCGGAGTACGAGGGGCATGAAGGCGGTGATGAGGTGCACGTTGCCGACGGCGTTGACGCGGAAGGTGGACATCATTTCCTGCTCCATCTTTTCGGATTCGGCGGCCCTATTATTGTAAGCCAGAGATGTACAAGATATGTAAAAAAAGAAGGGCAGACATACAGAGTCCCGATGGGCGCAAATCTGTCCCATTGGCTGATTAGACCTGCGTTGGCAATGAGGTAGTCGAGCCCTCCGCCGGTAATCTTGGCAGTCTCCTCGGCAGCTTTCTATAGTTTTTGACAAAGATTAGCTACTACGACTTTTTGTAGAAAAAAAGTGAAATGATATAAAAAATAAACTCGCCTTTAGAGCAACATGGTCGGTTATGTCGGCCTCGAGCAGGTGCACGTTTGACCGCGACTTGAGCTCCGCGGGGAGAGCCTTTTCGGCGGCGGCCTTGCTGCGGACGAGACCGATGACGGTGTTGTTGGAGTCGCTGGCGATTTGCTTGAGGAATTCGGCCTTTTTTAGGAAGTGTCAGTTATGGTTCATTATTCGTGTGAAAAAGATTCTGTGTAGGTCAACGTACACCAAGGCCTCTGTTGGCTCCGGTTACTACGTATGAAGGCATGATTTCGTCGACAGAGAAGGGGATTGGCTATATATGTATGCTGTGGCTTCTTAATAGGAGTGTAAGAATTGGATAATGATTTTTTAATTCTTCTTTCGAAATGAGAAATATGGTCATATATATATGTGCATCTCCTGCTCCTTCACGTAACCTTGAACAACCATCCGCCTCCAATGGCCTGCCTAGTCGCTCATGAAAAGTACCGAGACGCATTTCGTCAAACAACGTTGAGCCAATCTCCGAAACAGTTGAAATCTTTCTCAATAATAAGCAGACTTGTTGTCGACAACGAGGATTTCCCAAGTAATCGGGCTGATCAATTAGCCCGGTCTCTTAACTCCGGGCCAAGCAAACGTACTCGGTACTGCGTAGACTCGTAGTCATATACGGAATACGTCTCCCCATCGCAAAAACTTGCCATGTTTTCCCATCTGCACGCTAACCCGCCTCAAACCAAGAACTAGGTTAACCTTGTCGGCATTAGCTCCCGCGAAAAAAAGATCTTGGCACCGGGTCAGGGGCAGTAAGGGCGGAGCATCTCTAACGGCGATTTTCAACTTTAACGTTGAGGCTCTCCGTCTGATTGCCCCGGTTCCCCGAGACTTTTATTTTTTTTTTTTCATCCTTTTCCCTCCGAATGTTGCAACTTTTTGCGAGATTCCAAGACTTGATTTCCCTAAAACTATCATCTCTTTTTTGTCGGTACCTCTTGGGCTAGGAAAGAATAGTATCAATGATCATGGTCGTCAATAAAGGATGCGGAACCTGTAGAGGTAAAAAAGAGATTGACACCCTTTCCCCTAACTTGAAAGCAATCGTTTTACTAACAGAGTGTTATCTTTAGACCGCAAGATATTCTGTGATCGCGCTCTTCCTGCCTGCTCCCAGTGTAAGCGCTCCCAGAGGCAATGCGCCGGATACGCCCTCCGCCTCTCCTGGCCCGGGGCCAACAACAAGAAGCGCGCCATCGTAGGCCGCCCTCCCAGATTCAGTGGCCATTCTCACGCAGCCGACAGCAGGCGCCTGAGCAGCCGTCGCTGGGTCCATGTGTCGCTCTGGGACGTTGAGATGTACCATTACTTGGACCACCTCGCCAACCCAACTCAAGGTATTATTTCCTTTCCTTTCTTTTAGCCTGCTCTTCTTATTTTTCCATCACATCAAGTTATGTATATGTCTGACTGACTGGCAAATAAAAGCAATCGAGCCGCCCTCTTTGAATCTGTTCGTCCCACTCAGCCCATACAAAGTCGAAGATGGCGGTGGCGAGCTCTTTGACTATTGTGAGCAACAATCCCCAAAAGCACCTTTAACGCCAAACTCACACAAACAGTCCGGCACAGAGCATCCAGCTCCCTCACGATATTCGGCAACGACCCAAAGAACATGGGCGGCCTCCTCATGCGCATGGCCCTCGCCGGCGGCAGCACCCACTCGGCCAGGGCCGTCAACAAGTCCCTCCTCGCCCTCACCTCGCTGCACCGCTACGGCCTCAACGGGCACGCCATCGAGTCCAAGATTGCCACGCTCCGGGCCCTGTCGGACGCCTCCCGGTGCGGCGACATGGGGTCCGCCGAGGCGATGCAGCACATCGCCGCGGGCATGCTCCTGTGCTCGTTCGAGATTCATCAGTCGTCGTGCACCTCGGCTCAGT
Source organism: Trichothecium sympodiale (assembly GCA_003012115.1). Taxonomy (NCBI): domain Eukaryota; kingdom Fungi; phylum Ascomycota; class Sordariomycetes; order Hypocreales; genus Trichothecium; species Trichothecium sympodiale. Next base: position 363,171 of record PXOB01000020.1, on the reverse strand, counting down.
GGACGTGGTACATTTCCGCCGTCAAGTGCATCATACAAAGAGGGCTGCTAGTCGAGGCGGACGGCGACGTCGGTGCCCTGCTGGACTGGGTGTACTATCACGACGTCATGGCTCGTTTCAGCCTCAGCCGCATGGGGAAGAAGAAGAAGGAGCCCAAAGAGGACGACGAGACCGGTCCTTCCCTGCGTGGGTTGTACGCCGAGGTAAATCACGCCACCTTTTTGTCATCAAATGTCGTAAAGAATATTTGACCAACGAGAATTAAGAAAAGCTAACGATGAAAAAAAGATTTCACACAGTACACCTCCCAACTTTGCCATTCTAGAGCTACTGTCGACCATCTGCGACGTATCAATGCTAGACTCACCAGACTCAAATTCCATCGACGACGACTACACCAACTTTCTAAAAGTCCTCGAGTGGAGGATAAAAAGCGTGCCCCTCCTGAACCCATCCGACGCCTCCTCCTCTCCCGCAACGACAACACAGGAGCTCTACCAGCTCTCCACCTTCATCTACTTCCACCGCACGATAGGAAAGGACCTCCACCGGACGGACCCGACCCAGGCGGCCGTCAAGCGCGGCTTCGAGATGCTGTCCCGCATGCCCTCGTGCGAGCGCCAGTTCCCCGTCTTCGTCCTCGGCTGCGAGGCGCGCACCGACGAGCAGCGCCGCGTCGTACTCGACGTCATGGACGCGACCGAGGGCACCGCCGCCTCGAGGTCGCTCAACTACCTCCGGCGCATCCTCCACGCGCTGTGGGCGCAGGATGACCTTGCCGAGGAGCGGGAGCTCGATCACGGGGCCAAGCTGGGTGCCATTTTCAGCCGTTGCGCCATACTGCCTACGTTTGTATAAGATCACCTCGGCGAGAAGGTGGAGGAATATCAGGGGTTACGAAGGGTTGCTTGAATAAGTCGTCATAGAAGCGATGATGATACTAATTTCCAAGCCATGTATATAAAACTGCTTACTCAGATGCTGATAAAAGCCGAGTTGATATTTGCAAGGATAGAAACAACGGCGTGGAATGCGTGAAAGCATGAACGCATAACTTTTATGGCTAGGCCGCAAAATCTATGCCTCGAAGGACATGCGCTACGCTGCATCCTCCAAGATGGCCTCGGCAGCCCTCTGCGCAACGGCATACAGCATGGCAGTCAAATGCCCACTAATCTGCATCGGCACCACGCTCGCGTCCACCACCCTGAGCCCCTTGGTCCCATACACCCTCATTCTGCCGTCCACGACACCGCCAAGCTCCCTCCGCATCATGGCTGCCGTCGAGACGCAGTGGGAGTTTCCCGAGAGCTTCTCCGTCAGATACGTGCTCCACTCCTCGTCGCTCGCCGAAGCCGCGAGGCCGTCCACGGGCGAGACCACGTTGGATAGGGGAGGCGTGGCAAAAAAGGTGGCGGAAAGACGGGCGATCCGGGTCTGCAGGGCGAGGTCGTGGTCGATGATGAAGTACTTTGGGTCGATAGTCGGACCTCCTGACGGGGAGAGATGGACGCTGCCGCGGGAGAAGGGCATGAGCGGCCAGAAAGCTGAAACGACATTCTTCTCCACGCCCATGGTCAAGATTTCGCCCACTGTAACGCCGTCCTCGTACAGAAGCCTATGTTGGACATCATACAGCTCCTCCATGTTTTCCGCCGAGACGCGTCCGCCACTAGCCTCTGATATTTGCTTGGCCCACGACGGCAGCTTGGCCTTTACCGTCGTTGCCTCGGCCTCGATATCGTCACCAAATAAGTCTTTGGCCGAGATAAAAGTGGCGTACGGCGTATATCCCGCGGGCAGAGAAGCGTTGAGCCCAAAGATAACATTGTTGTTTGGTTGATCGACCATGTTCTCCCCTACTCCCGGTAGATCCACGACGCTCTTGATGCCGAGATCAGACAGCAGGTCGGGGTGGCCGACGCCGGAAGCCTCGAGAATCAAGGGCGATCTGAGGGAGCCGGCTGACAGGATGACCTCCCTACCTGCATGCAGGCACGCCGTCTTGTTCTCGCCGGTAACGTATTCGATCCCTTGGGCCTGCGGGTCGCCGTCTCCGTCCTTCCAGACGATTATCTGCGCCGTTCCATTGAACAATTTGAGATTCATCCTCTCCTCGACGTCCCAGTAGAAAGCAGTCCCGGCATCCCATCTCCTGTTGGTGCTCGCATCCAGCGTCTGCGGCCAGACGCTGAAACCCCTCGTGTCGCCGCCATTGGGGTCCTCCGTCTGCTCGTACCCAGCCGCAACCCACGACTTCTTAACCATGGAATAGAAGCTGCCGTTCTGCAAGACGGGCGAGAAGCCAACGTGCAAATCACCCTCTGCGCCATGAAAGTCTGGGTTGTACGAGGCACCAAGCTCAGCCTGCCACTCCTCCGGCGCCGTGAACTTCTCCAGCTCCTTCATGTGCCTGTACATGCTTTCCCAGTCCCAGGCCTCATCTCCGAGCTCCTGCCAAGCGTCAAACTGCGCCGCGTCGCCGCGAACATAGGTCATGCCGTTGATCAAGCTCGATCCGCCGATGCCCTTGCCCGCAGACTGCATGATGGACTGCCCAGCTGCGTTGACCTGCGGAGCGCTGGGGTAGTTCCAGTTGGCGTGCGAAGATGCCGCGTTGAGCCATTGCGCCGGGTCAGTGATGTTTGTGTTGGAGCGCTCGTCCGAGCCTGGGTCGATGAGCGCGACTGTGATTGACGGGTCGGCGGTGAGGCGGTTCGCCAGAAGCAGACCACAGGTGCCTGCGCCGACGATGATGTAGTCGAACGACTCGGCCGCAGCAGGCGGGAGCAGCAGCAAAGGGCTGTGAGGGCGCATCATGAGGCGTCAATCAGAACGAAGAGCCGTAGATGAACGACAATGGTCAAGCTCTTGAAGAGCACAGATCAGGGAATCCATGATTATATATCGTGATAACTTGCTCCCACTCATGGTGTATTCAACGGATCGACACACTCGTGGCAAGCAGGAAGCACGATGGATCATTCGGTCCGAAGGACATGAAAGGGGACTCGAATAAGTCGTAGAGCAGCGCAGCAATCGGTCAAGAAGCCTAGAGAGCCAAGGCGCCGGTCAACCAATCGGCTCCCACAGTTTGTCCGCAGCCTGCATAAAACGCCGGTGCACATCCGGAGCGGCGCCGTTGGAATGGAAAAGTGGGCATGTAAAATCCGGGGTCATTACGTAGTCCTTCGAGCAGACCCTTGGCGTGACAGGTTGATGGTGGATGAAGTTGAAGCCGTCATGCAAAGTATCATATCCATCTGAGCTTTTATAAATGACAATCGAGTTATGCAACGATTGCTGAAGGACAAGCATGAATAAGACAAGGTAAGGAAGGTAAGGAAGGTACGACGGAATTGCCACTAGCGTCAGGAACAAGTCGTCCCTGCATCTTAAGAAAAGTCATGACGTCGTTAGCAGCTGCACGGGACAGCCAGCATCATCAGTGTCATTCCCTATAGAACGAGCCATGCGTCGAATTCCATTTCAATTCCGTTTCAAATCCAACTCATATGAAACAAAAAGAAGAAGAAAAGAAAAACACACTGCTCAACTTCTAAACACCGTATGCTTATTTCAAATCTCGTCAGGGCAACTCGTAGACTCACAATACATTGCCAGCCCATCATGGCTCGTGCCGCGGCGACATCTACAGCCACTGCTCCCCGGCGGAGCACCAGGAATATCAATCTCAAGCGAGAGGCCAACAACATCGAGGAAGAAAAAGAGGAGGAACCATCTGCCAAGCGCATCAAGCAAGAGGCATCACCACCTCTCACGCCACCGAGAAAGCGCACGCGCAAATCATCAGCCTCTTCTCCCCCCACCACCACCACAGACGCAAAGACGCCCAAAACACCCGCGGACAAAGCAGCTTCAGCCCTGCAAGCAAAGAAGCTAGCCGCATACCCCTCCTCCCCGAAATCGCCCTTCCCATCCTTCGCGGCGCCCACGCCCCAGGACTGCCGCCTGGCTCACAAGATCCTCGCCTCCCTCCACGGCGACCGCGCGCAGCCCGCGCAGGTCAAGGCGGCGCCCAGGAACGCGGCAGGATGCGGCGACTCCCCCTCCGTTCTCGACGCCCTCGTGCGCACCGTCCTGTCGCAAAACACCAGCGACAGGAACTCGTCGGCCGCGAAACGCAGCATGGACCGCGTCTACGGCGGCAGCGACAGGTGGGAAGCCATCCTAGCCGGCGGGCAGCCCAAGCTGCAGGAAGCCATCAAGACGGGCGGTCTGAGCGCCGTGAAATCAAAGGTCATAATCGACATTTTGCGGCAGGTGCGCGAGCGATGCGGCGTCTGCTCACTCGATCACCTCTTCTCCGAGCCCGATGATAACGTCTGCATGCGCGAGCTGCTGTCCTTCAAGGGCATCGGACCCAAGACGGCCAGCTGCGTGCTGCTCTTTTGCCTGCGGAGGCAGTCGTTTGCCGTGGACACGCACGTGCACCGGCTGGCTGGCCTGCTCGGCTGGAGACCCGACAAGGCGAGCAGGGAGGAGGCGCACTCGCATCTCGATGCCAGGATACCGGGCGAGGAAAAGTATCCGCTTCATGTGCTCTTGATCAAGCACGGCAAGACGTGCGCCGAGTGCAGGGCTGGCGGCAAGAACCTGGGCAAATGCGAGCTGAGGAAAGCCTTTAGCAAGGTCAAAGGAAAGACTGAAGAAGACGACATCAAAGAGGAGCATATCAACATACAGGACGAGGTAAAACAAGTAAAGGAAGAAGTCAAGGCAATCAAAGAGGAGGACGATTAAGTTTGCACATACAGTGAATCTTTTTTGCACTATACAAGCAATAGCGTTTACTTTTGCACATCCATCTCTCTCTACACATTCGTGTAACAAGTAAAACGTCCATCCGCTCTCAAACACGAGGGTATCATCACATAAAACGCCCAGCGCCATGCCAAAAAATCACGCAAACACATCAAGCCTCCCAATCCATCGGCTCCGTCATCCACTCCCAACCCTCTTCAACCTCGGAACCCTGCTGCATCCCCGCGCTCGCCTCATCCGAGTACACGCTCGAGGCAGCAAGCTGGTAAGCCTTCTCCAGCCCCTGCAGAATCGTCTCAACGAGCCACCCAAGATCATACATCTTCAACGGCGTAGTCTGCACCGCAACCCCGCCCTCCTTCTCATCCTTCCACCTGTTCCTAAGCTCCTTGGCCTTCCACAGCGCGGCAATCACCTCTCCCTCCCCCAGGCAACCATGCAGCGGACTCCCCGGGTCCTCCAGCGCCCTAAGGACATTATGATGAAAAGCATGCCCCGACACTCCTCCCCCTCCGCCCTGCCCGGGCAAAACCATGGTATTAAAAACCTTGAGGAGGAATAACAGAGCTTGCTCGATCCAAGAGTAGAATTCGTGGAAATCTACTTTAAAGTTTCGTTCCGCGTCGAGCTGCGTGAAGCCGTTCGCCTCGGGATGCAGCGCCCTGTCGTAGCTCGCCTTGAGGTCCATGTACTTCCACCGTATACGCTGACAAACTTGCTCGAAACGATGAAACGCTCTCCTCGGCGCCATGCTGCTACCATTCGTAGGCGACGGTTGAGCAGCAGCAGCGTACGTCGGTCGATTGTTCACGCGCCCCCCATTATTCGAAGTGGCGTTTGCGGTAGTAGTAGGAGCGTTTACGAAATCATTGTACGACGCCCTGCTGCTCGATTGTGCGGCCGAGTTCCATCTAATGTGTGACCGGTTCGAGGCGTTGGCCCAGATGGAATCGCGTAGGCCGTTGCTCATGGCGGGAAACAGCGGCGGCGAAGAGATGTGATGGAATATGGTGGTGCAGCGATGGGAAACGGGGAGAATTCTTTGTTAGAACATTCGGTGGAATGCAAAATCAAAAGGCGCCAGCTTGAACAATGCTTGGATTGGAAAATACAACAAATTTGGTCTGAAGATGGAGGTACAACAACAACAAGAGTTTGTCCCGCACTGCAAGTCAGTTAGTGGACGGGTTTAGGTAGTGCCTACGTGATAGGGGACGGTGGGGTAAAGCTCTGGCCTACTGAACCCACTGTACGTGCAACACCGAGACACGACCATGGAAACATCATCACCCTAGAGAAAGTATTACCAGCAAGCCAATTGCCCATATACACAAATGATCTTGGTTCTACTAATATCAATAGATGAGAGCCAGGCAAATAAGTGTCACCACTGACGAATACCATTGAAAACCACATCACTTCACCATGAGCAGCTAAACACAGTTCATCGAAGCAATATTCCACAAGCGCCTACGCCGAGGCCTAGCACCGTATCTACAGATTCAATCTGCAAAGAGCCCTAATATGCTAACAAGAAACCAGAATTCAACCAAACTCCTATCAAGGTCATATACAATCGTCACACCGCCGGCCAAGGACATCAGACCGACGGTTCGCTCATCTGCGCAGCTACGCTTCTTCTTCTCCCCTATGAGTCGCTTCCCCTAATCTTCTTCGTCGCCCTGGCTGTGCCGATGTGTGTGTTATGTACCTATGCAGAGTTAGCACCAGTCTATTCATTGTCGATTAAAGTAAACTCACCTTGGTTGCAAATCTCAAACTCGTCAAAGTCTCCTTCAAGTGCTGCTCGAGCGGAGACACCATGACAAACATGAGCGTCTTGCTGTTGCCGCCCAAGCTGTACTGGAGGAGATGCGTCAACTTGGAGTTGCGGTAGGGAATGTGCCCGGACCCTTTGCCCAGAGCCTCAATCACGTCACCGAGGCAGCTCAAGCTCTTGTTGATGCTCTGCGTCTCCTTCATGCGGTCGCCCTCGGCCTGGGAGTGCTTGAGACGCTCGGAACCAGCAAGATCAACGAGGTTAAGGGTGCCCTCGCATCGCTCGCCTGTTGCCGAGTTCTCGCCCACGAGCTTGAGGATGAAGACGCTGTGCGAACGCGACGAGCGCTCGTTGGCCTTGGTCGCAGCTACGGATCGGTTCTTCTGTGCCTCATCGAGCATCATCTCCACGGCGCCAGCCGAGTTGAGGCGAACCGACTTGCAGTTGATGATGCTCGTCTGCTTGCGTGCGTCGTCATGCCTGATCTCGAGCTTCTTAGACTTGCCGTCCGATTGTCGCCCAGAGCCCAGCAAGTCATTCAGCTCCTCGTTGTACACCTCAACAAAGGAGCCCTCCATGGTGTACTCCCAAGACTTTTCCTTGAGCTTGGTGATGGTGTCGTAGATCATGTGCGTCGCCCTGGGAATCATACCATCCTCAGAGGACATGGTGTGTGTCTTTCCGGACCCAGTCTGGCCGTAGCAGAAGATGCATACATTGTAGCCGTCAAGAGCGCTCTGCACAAGCTGAGAGATCTCATCAAAAATCTCGTTATTCTGGGTTCCAGGCACAAAGACTCGGTCAAACTCGAACGGATAGTTCTTTCGCGAAACAACACCGAGACTGCTCTTCTCCTCCTGGCCGGCGACGACGATTTCTGCTGATGTCTTTTCATCAGGGAAAGCCATTTGAGCCTCCTCACCCTCCGTTCTATCGAGGGCAGGACGCACACGACACATGACGCGAATGTTGCCCTTGAGTTCCTGGTACTTGTTGAAGAGCACGCGACGCTCCGTCTCCTCTTTGATTAGCTTGTTTCGGGCTTCCTCGGCAATACGGAGTGCCTCCTGAAGTCGCGCCTCCATGCTAGCGAATGAGTTTGACTGAGCTTGGTTGTCTGATTCGAGGAATTCAATGTGAGACTTGAGAGAGTTGATCTTGGCTTCAAGCGTCGTGTTGGCGGCAGATAGCTCCGTGATGTTGGTCTGGAGGCTGTTTCTGAGACCCCTTTCGCGCTCGAGGTCGCTGCGAAGGCCCTCATTTTCCGTCTTTGCCTCTTGCATCTCGCGGTCTTTTCTTTGCAACGAAATGCCCATGTCTTGGTGCTCATTGGTCATCCGCGTACGCAGCTCCTGAATTTCAAGGTCTTTTCTTCGACGTTCATCCTCGAGTTCTTGTTGGTGACGACGTGTCAAGTCGTCGAGTCGATGTTTGCTGTTCTTGGCCTCCTCATCTCTGAGGCTATCTAGTTCCTCGCTGAGACTGGCAATGGCATCCCGGTGCTTGCGTGAAAGTTCATCGACAGCTTCTCGGTGCTGGCGCTTGACTTCGTCGATTTCGCGGCTGTGTTCCCATTTCTGTCTGTCCGACTCAAGCCTGAGCTGGCGGTTTTCCTCGCGAGAGTTTTCCAGACCACTTTGCAGTTGCTCATTGCGCGCCTCGAGCTTCTCGCGTATCCGCTCAAGCTCGGCAACTATACTTGTCAGCATGCGGTCAAAATAGTCTACTCCGTTACGTACCTCTTGTTTTTTGCATTTCCAGAGCATCCTCGTGCCCTTTCCGCTCGGTCAGTGTACTATTGACCATGTCTTTGAGCTCCTTGAACTGGCTCTCCATGTCTCCCACGCGGCCGTCGACGTCCCAAGCTACAAAGCCAAGTGTGTTAGAATCCTTGGTCAAAAACTTTTGAGGGGATGGGGATTTGGTCGGCGATCGAATAGTATCCTCGATCTGGTCAATCAACTGCAACGGCGTCTTAGGAGGGGGAGCGCCCTAGGCCATCTCCTTTGATCGACTGGCCGAGGCTGGTTTATTCTCCTTGTCTCTGCCATTTGAGCGAAGTGTGACGTTCGACTTTCCTGAGGCAATCGACAATTGCGAACTTGACCTAGCCGTTGGAGTTGGAATCACTTGATTCCGGGTTGCCGCATCATAGAGACTAAGCTTCTTCAGGCTGTTGCTCAGCGAGCTCAGCGAGCTTTGCCTCATGGACTGCGGTGGTGGAGTGACCAACATAAGGGGGTCGGTGTACTGAGGTGAAGTGGAAAGGTTGGGCTCAGGAGCTGGGCTATCTCTCGTACCATTGTTGGGAGATTCGGCTCGTTCGGTACGATGGCCATGGACTGTGCGAGGTCGAGCCACGGTGCTTTTTGATCGGCCGTGAATCGGTCTGCTGGCTCGGGTCTGCGGGCGTTCGGTGTTTTGACGGGTAGAGCTGGTGCCCCTACTGAGGCTGCTAGCTGACGACGATCCTGACACGGAACCTGTCTGGCGGGTATACGCAGAGGGCGCCTTAATCTGGAATAAAGTTAGCTTTTATCGTTGTACAACCTCTCGTTCTAGCATCCATATGTCCACAGCAGAGATGTCTCACGAAGCCACCGAAGCGCAACCCGAACAGTCGATTCGAGCCGTGGTAAACAAATTGCCGTTCGTATCGTCCGGTATCTGACCCTCCGAACCCCGTATAACAAATACATTGTGAAAATCTGTGATAGAAGATGCAGGGCTCTCGACATATTCGGTGCTGGTAGGACATATTCGTGCGGTATCAATGGGCCAATCAACTTACCCCAGTTGTAGATGCAGCGCTCACCAGACTCTGTCCCTTGATCGCATTTTTAGACTTCAACGCTGCCAAGGAAGCCGCGTTCGATCTCGTCCCAGCGGTCTCGGCAGCGTGGTCGGCAAGAGGCTTCCTCTTCGCGTCGCTCTGGGTAGCTGTATCCCTAAAAGTTAGCACATATTCACCATTGCAAGGGTGCTCGTCTCCCGCGTCCCGACGCCAGGTCAAGTCCCACCTGGCTGAGGAGTCTCCCGCTTGATACCTTTGAGAGCTGGCAGCGCAGACTGCGGCCGCGCGTTGTGCTGCGAGTCTGACCATTCCGACAGTCCGACCGACTGAGGCGCCGGTAACCTGCTGCCCATTCTCGAGGAGCGCATCGGCTGCTGCGTGTTGCGTCAGGTTAGCTTGACCGCTTCTCCTCCGCATCCCTTGCACCCGGAATTGCCAGATGCAATCATTGCGACGAACCTGATTCTCGGATACCTCCATCGTTGCGGTTCGAAGAGGTGAAAAGGGGAGAGGGGGGTATCTTTAATGTGGCGCGTGCGCGCAGTGCAAACAAATAAATACAAATATTTTAGCAAACAAAATGCTCTCGAGAGCGACGTGTCACCTTTTAGCGTCGCTCGGGTTCTCGATTCGATGTTTGATGTTGAAATTGGACGCAAAAGGAAAAAAGACAAATGTCAAAGTAGCAGCTACCAAGGGGATTGAAGCAAAGTTTAGATTGCGATTGAAACCTCGAAAAAGTGTCCGCCCGGGGTGGTTTCTGGCGTGCTGCATCATCGTAAATTGGTCGAGTGGAGAACGGCTTGTTTACATTTGTGCAAGCGCATAGCGGGTGGCGTCGTTGGGGCAACGAGTCTTGTGCAAACTTTATGCAGAACCCGAGAGCGTTGGAGAAAAAAAAACCGGATTCTTGTAAAGCCACAGATGATGAGCCACCACTAGCCCCCCCGTTTTCGCGGGGACAGACTTTCAAGCCACGTTTTCACATGTCTGCAACATAAAATATGTCATCAGCACGTGATTCTACTATTTTTTCGGCAAGTTGGAGGCATCATGGGAAATCACCAACACGCCATGCTATAATTCATCTTCTTATTTTCTTTGTTTCTATTTCTGCTACTACTTGTGTAACTGAATCAACCCCAAGTTATTGGTCGGCTCGCCGCAAGGTGGTAGTTGCACAATCAGCCGACTAGTGCCACCATCTTTTATAGCTCCTCCGGGTCCCCCAGGTTTCCCCAACTTATCACCAGCTTGCTTCAGCTTCACACCAGCACAATGGAAAAGTACAGCCAGTTTCGCGACAAAGGTAGGTATTGTCCAGCTCCGTGGACATGAGTTTGTTACCGTATCTAACAAAGGGCCATGATAGGCACGGGCATCGCCCCCTTCCTCCCGGCGTCCACCCCGCATTCGACACTCTCCATCCCGGCGCACGCCCTCCTCTTCCTCTTCCGCCTCCCCTTCTTCCTCACCTACTCGATCCCGTACTTCCTCTTCTTCCGGCACCTCCTGCTGCCGCCCCTGTTTAGAAAGATTGCGCTATGGGGCCTCATGGCCATACCGGGCATATGGTGGGTGGACCTCCAGCTCGACGGCGTCAAGCGTGGCACCCTCGCCGACCAGCCCCGCGACCGCTTCCCTCACCCGGGAAGCATCATCGCCGCCAACTTCACGAGCCCCATCGACGCCGTCTACCTCGCCGCCATCTTCGATCCCGTCTTTACCCTGTCGTTTCCCGATGAGAGGAGGGTGCAGAGGGTCGGCCTCATGGGCGTGGCCGCTGCTGCTCTCGGCCCCGTAAGGACGGCGCCTCGCCCGGGCGCAAAGCTCGTCGAGCTATCTCAGCTGGTCGAGCGTTACCCCGATCGTGTGATTCTTGTGCTCCCCGAATGCGGCACCACCAACGGCAAGGCCATCCTCCCCTTGTCGCCTTCGCTTCTCCAGACGCCGCCCGACGTGCGCATCTTTCCCGTATCGCTGCGGTACACGCCCCCGGACGTAACGACCCCGGTGCCGAGGCAGTACCTCAGGTTCATCTATAATCTGCTGAGCCAGCCGACGACGTGTATCAGGGTCAGGGTCGCAGAGGGCCAGTTCAACACGGCAGCGATGCAGACAGACGGCGATTCCGCCGACGTCAAGCACGGCAACGGCATCACGGGCGAGGAACAGAGGGTCCTGGATAGGATCGGGGAGGCCCTGGCCAGGCTGGGTAGGGTGAAGCGAGTGGGCCTGACGATGAAGGACAAGGCTGCTTTCGTGCAGGCGCTGAAGGGCAAGAGTAAGAAGGCGTGAACCTTGTAGGTTGGCGCACCCATGTTGTAAGAATGAGCTCGACGATGAAATGTATTATGCCACGAGTCCAAGGGAGGAGTAGTTGTCTTTGAAACGAAAAGAGAAAAAAGGTAGTCTTGGACATGCATTGCCCTGGCGCCGGAGTTGCATTTTGTAAATGGCTTGATATCCAAATTCCCACTTATTTTTACTTTTCTTTTAAATAAGATGGCAAGAACCAATAGGTGATGTTGTAAACTTTTTACAATTTGAAACGGTATCTCTAAACAACCTTTTTATAATATCCCAACTAATGTTTAATCCCGACCATCGGTGACACAGCCCGAGCTAGCATCGCTAACGAGGGCAGCGTACTTCTTCAATGTACCGCGAGTGTATCTCAGGGGAGGAGCCTTCCACTCGCTTCTCCTCTGCTGCATCTCAGAGTCGGGAATCTCCAGGTTCACCACCCTCTGCTCAGCATCAATCAGGATGCTGTCGCCGTCCTTGACCAGGGCAATGGGGCCACCATCCATGGCCTCGGGGGTGATGTGGCCGATGAGGAAACCGTGGGAACCGCCGGAGAAACGACCGTCAGTAAGGAGGGCGACATCCTTGCCGAGGCCGGCGCCCATGATGGCGGAAGAGGGCTTGAGCATTTCGGGCATGCCAGGGCCACCCTTGGGGCCGTCGTAGCGGATGATGACGACTGTCTTCTCGCCCTTTTTGATCTCGCCGCGCTCAAGGGCGGCGATGAAGTCGTCCTCGGCGTCGAAGCAGCGGGCCTTGCCCTGGAAGCGGGTGCCCTCCTTGCCGGTGATCTTACCGACAGCGCCACCGGGAGCGAGGGAGCCACGGAGGATGGCAAGATGGCCAGTCTTCTTGATGGGGTTGGTGAGGGGGCGGAGGATTTCCTGGTCGGTAGGCATGTCGGGCACATCCTTGACGTTCTCCTTGATGGTCTTGCCGGTGACGGTGATGCCGTTGCCCTCAATGAGGCCCTCCTTGAGGAGGTACTTGAGCAGACCCGGGGTGCCGCCAATCTTGTGCATATCAGCCATGACATACTTGCCAGAGGGCTTGAGGTCGGCCAAGAAGGGAGTACGGTCAGTGACCTTTTGGAAGTCGTCAATGGTGAGGTCAATGCCGACGGAGTGAGCAATGGCAATCAGGTGCAGAACAGCGTTGGTGGAGCCACCGAGGATGGTGACGACAACCATGGCATCCTCAAAGGCCTGGCGGGTAAGAATGTCACGAGGGCGGATGTCCTCCTTGAGGAGGTTGCGGATGGCCTCGCCAACGCTCTTGCACTCAGCAATCTTGGCCTCGGACACGGCGGGGGAGCTGGAGCTACCAGGTAGAGACAGGCCGAGCGTCTCAATGGCGGTAGCCATGGTGTTGGCAGTGTACATGCCACCGCAGGCACCAGGGCCGGGGCAGGCGTTGCGAGTAATATCGAAGCGCTGCTCTTCCGTGATCTCGCCGGAAATGTACTGACCGTAGGACTGGAAGGCGGAGATGATGTCGATGGACTCGCCGGACTTGCTGCAGCCGGGCTGGATGGTACCACCGTACACCATGATGGAGGGACGGTTGACGCGGCCCATGGCAATGGCAACACCAGGCATGTTCTTGTCGCAACCGGGCAAGCTGATGTTGCCATCATACCACTGGCCCTGCATAACGGTCTCGATACTGTCGGCAATAATCTCACGGCTCTGCAGGGAGTACCTCATACCGGTGGTGCCCATGGAGATGGCGTCCGACACACCAACGGTGTTGAAGCGGTAGCCAATGAGGCCGGCCTTCTTGACGCTTTCGCTGACAACCTTGGACAGGTCGAGCAGATGCATGTTGCACGGGTTGCCCTCGTACCAGACGGAGGATATGCCGACCTGCGCCTTGTCCATGTCGGTCTCCTTCAGGCCCGTGGCGTACAGCATGGCCTGCGAGGCGCCCTGGGACTTGGGCTGGGTGATGTGCTGGGACATCTTGTTGAGCTTGCCCTTGTCATCGGAGCGACGGGCGACGGTCGTGGAGAAGAGACGGCTGCGGCGGAGAACAATTAGACAACAGGTTCAATTGATGTTGGGAGCGTGTAGACGCAGCTACTCACGCATTGCTCTTGAAGTTGGCCGCCCTGGGCATGGCCCCGCGGGCGCGAAGACACCTCGACAGCATTGTGGGGGTTGAAGAGAGCTATGCCGACGACGATGATGATGCAAGGGTAGGTGTAGACGCCAATCAAGGTCTATTAAAATGACCCTTTGATCAGCTATCTAATGACCAAGGTCGTACACCTATAGGCCAATCCCAGATAGAAGAGCAGGGCGTGTGGTTGAGAGAAAGTTGCAGTCCCGAGTGCGCTGAATGGAAAAAATGTCGCGAAGGCTCTTTTTGTGGTCGAGCGATTTCGGCAAGATCACAGGGACAATCACAGGGACACGGTGGTAAGCGATACCTAAAATCACAGGGACAAAACAAACGGCTAGCAGGCACAGCTACTGCTAGCTACTGCTCCTGCCACTGCTACTGCTAATACTGCCCACAGCCTTCTTTCCCTCTTGCTGCATTCCTTATGTCATTTGCTTCCCCCAACGACTAATATCGACGAGAAACCTTTTCCTCTAGAGGTTAGATCTACCCACCCCGCATGACAATAGGTGATGCGTGATTGGTGAAGCTTCCTTTTCATCCATATCCATTGCTTTTGGATTCAAGAGGACGCAGAACCGTTTGCGGTTGGCATTTTCCAATTACATTACGCATGTTTGTTTTTCCGTATTCTTTTGTACGATGCGCTTATCAAAAGTTCTCTCAACACATATTCGTGGAACCCTCACAACATTGGCGAAAAGCAGTCCAGCAGCTTCGGTGAGGTCCGCCGGTGTCGGAGCCGTTAAACCTCAAATGCACATGCACGGCACAGGTGGCAGCAAGTCTGTAGGACAGCAACGTTGGAGCAAGGCCATCTGACGCCAAGCATATAATCACTGGCTGCGAGGGGAACGCATTTAGCCTATTCCAGAAGATCAATCGCAGCCGTCATCAACGATGGTGAAGCAATTGGCGATACGAAGAAGAAAGTCTACAAGAACTTTCCCAAAAATCACAAGAGACTGGCCGGCTCTACGAGTGGTATTCATGCTCTCAAGTCTACCGAAATAACCAAGCACTTTCGACTACCGACCTGTCCAGCAGCAGAAGAACAATTGCTCTCCGATCGAGAATCGTCATGACCAAGCCAAGACAAACGCCCCGAATTGTGCATCTACCAAGGCCATTTTGCGGGGAGCCCCTTCCGAATTTGCAAAATCTCCAACCCCTCATCCAACGAGCGTTGAACGTTGCAACGTTGATGTGGATGTCAACCTACCCCCCCTCCTCGAGTGTCCAATTTCCAATTACCATGACAAAAAGCAATGTACCGGGTCGCGGTGTGATATGTCCATGGACGGCAATTGGTGCCCGCGGCGTTAAAGGCTTGTTCACGTCGATGACCTCACGGCGCAAGAGATGATTGGGGCATCTCCCCAGCATTGATGATGTATCTGCACATTTCGGTGAGGGGTATAGCGCCGGGCATATGGAGGGTGCCAACATATAAGAGGCAGACCTTCCGCCCGCATTCACCGTGCTACCAAGCTGAGCCGCAACGGTTCCCAAGTGCAGACTGCCATCATCATGAAGCCCGTCTCGCTCAGTCTCGCCACAAGCCTAGGAATTACCCTCGTCCAGGCCAAAAGCACTTTGTTCTCGGGCGCAACCGTCATCGCGTTCGACCAAGACTCCGAGGCCCTCCGTGTGATCCGCAATGGCTCTCTTCTCGTGACGGATGACCGTATCGCGGCTGTCAACACCGACCCGTCGCCAGATGACGTTCCGGAGGACACGGAGCGCGTAGACGTCTCGGAGCAAATCATCACTCCGGGCTTCATCGACACGCACCGTCACGGGTGGCAGTCGGCCTTTCGCACCATCGCCTCCAACACGACTCTCGCCGAGTACATCGGACGCTATGGAGAGTTTGCCGCAGCTTCCAGCTTCACTGCCGAGGACATCTACCTCGGCCAGCTAGTGAGCCTGTATGAGGACATCTCTTCCGGCGTCACCACGCTGCTCGACCACGCCCACCACACCTGGTCCAACGACACGGCCTACGCCGGTCTCAACGCCTCCATCGATAGCGGCGTCCGCGTCTTTTGGTCCTACACCTTCCACAACATCACCAGCCTCAACTATACAGCCTTTGATCAGATCCCCAATTTCCGCGAGATTGCCGAGAGCGACATCCTCAAGGACTCGCCGACGGAGCTGGGCATCGCCTACGATAACTGGGGGCCCAACCCCGGTGCTGAGGCCGAGGAGATTGCTCGAATGGTCAAGGAGTACAACATCTCCATCGTCACGACTCACTGCCTCGGCGGGCCATGGGGCTTCGACAATTACCCCTCGCACATTCAGAAATTCGGCATCCTCGATGACGCGGCCCCCATTGTCTTCTCGCACTCGTCCGACATGCCACCCGTCGAGGCAGAGCTTGCTCGCTCAACCGGGCACCACATCTCCATCACTCCGGAGTCCGAGATGCATTACGGCCAGGGACGCAAGACGGCCTATTACGCCGGCGACATCGCCTCCCTGGGCGTCGACACGCACTTCACCTTTTCCGGCGACATCATCACCCAGGCCCGCATGTGGATGCAGCAGGTCCGCGGCCTCAGATTCCAGCAGGTCCTCGACGGCTGGCAGATCCCCTCCAAGAACTCCTTTAGCGCCTACCAGGCCTTTATGCTCGCGACCCGCGCCGGAGGTCTGGCGCTTCGCAGGCCCGATCTAGGCGCCATCCGCGAGGGCGCAAAGGCCGACATCGTCGTCTGGGATGCCAAGAGCTCCCTCTCCATGCTGGGCTGGGTCGACCCCGTCGCCGCCATCATCCTCCACGCCAACCCCGGTGACGTATTGCACGTGCTCATCGACGGCGAGTGGAAGAAGCGCGACGGCAAGGTCCTGGCCAAAGATCTCCCCCAGAAGCGCGCCGCATTCCTCAAGAGCGCGCGCAAGATTCAAAAGATATTCCGCGAGGCCGAGTACCCCGTGCTCGAGGGTGAATGGTCCAGCGGGTACCCCTTTGCCTCGCCTCGCATCTACGACACCCAGTCTGGCAAAGGCAATGGATATGGACAGCAGTTCCTTGACTAGATGGGTCTGAGGATCTATAGGGAAGATGCCGTTCGCAGAGCATCTCGCCGTATACGATACAGGTCTTTGCCAGGGTGATGACGAGTGTAGGCACTATGGAGGTTGAGGGTGGGGCACGACGATTACTATCTAGCATCTTCGATGCTGTTGCTGCGGTTGCCCATGATACATAATGTTGAGTAATATATAGTTGTAAATGATAATAGCGAATAGCGAGTATGCAACGCTTGAGTAATGGACGTACTACAATGATTCTAGAATGGAAACGCGCCGTGACGCGCTCCGGTCCAGCTCTGTACCCTACAATAACTCCAGAGACAACCCCCTTCCAACTCAACTGGCAAGCAACCTCTCATCGAGAAATAATATATATCGGACATATAAAAGAACGGACTCGAGTGCCCTGCTACAGCTCTATGCGCAGGGATTCCATGATTATCCGTACATGAAAGGAAAAACTCAGGCGTTGTCAGACAGTGCCGCTTACACGCCGAAGGCAGCATCTACACGAACGTGCCCAAGATTTCTCACCCGGCACGCCCGATAGGATAAGTTAAGCGCATAAGAATACGTTCCGTAAAGGTCATCACTTTGCTGCTCATCAGAGGCAGCACTGCTCGCCTCGCCTTCCGTCCCAAAACGGCCAAAACGTCATTGAACGTGTATATTGCCCACGGCGGGAACCGCGCTTCTTTAATCAGCCCTTTGCGTCACACATGTTCTCCTCCATCACGCGGCAAAAGCGGTCGTTTCAGCCACCCGTGGCAAAAAAGCGCTTGTTTCATGTCCTATTTTCTTTGCCTCGCCCGCACGTTGTGGCGAGTGTGGAGAGTGCGAAGTGGTGTGAAGGACAAGCTGAAGACGATCCTCAGCTCAACGTTGCAACAGGAGTTGTGTACGGAGTACAGAGTAGTGGGGAGGTACATGAGTGGTTTAGCTTAATCACGTGTTTGAACCTTGGATAAGGCGTGACTGAAAGGAATGGCGTATGTGGCTGGGAGAGCTGAAAAGCGTCTTAGCTAATAGTCGAGTTTCCTATTTCAGCAGCATTATCACACGAGTATACTTGTAGAAAGATAGCTACCCTAGGTCCGGGAAAAGATGTTCTAACGCAAACAAGTTATATGATATATTGAACAAGAGATAGAGAACTCATGGGTTGCCCTCAGATAGACATAGGGGTTGGTTTTTGCTATGTTTATATATTTCATAATGCTGCCGGTAACACTGCTAGCAGACATAATTTGTCTTGAAGGTAGTCTATGCCAACAAAAACACTCGTTAAGAGCAAAGAACTAGTTATACAATAACCGTTTCTACCCGCAGTGCTGGGAGAAATTACTACGAGGGCACCTACTCTGCCGCTACGCTGCGACATTACGATCAAACCGGCGCACTACAGCATCACATCACAACTGACCATTTTAAGTAAATGCCCAGCTCACCGCTCAACACAATATCCCTCATGCCCACCCACAAAGCCGATCAATGCTGTTATTCATTGAAAACTCTGCCGTAAAGCAAGCCATCAGTGGGTGATGGCCTTTGGGTATATCGGTCACCTACATGCAATGGCAGACTCCAAACGCCGCAACAAGTACTACTGCTCGTGTTCTCGTACCCAGCAAGGCCAGGTCGAGACCGTCCAAGGAACGACAATCATCTGCCGTCATGCACATGCGGGATCCGCAGTGCTCGACAATCCGCAAAAACTACCAGGGCCGAGGGCACGTGGATGAAAACATTTCACAGCCAGTCATCAATCAATCCCCGGCCACGTCGGCGAGCAAATGACCCGTTTAGGCTCTACTGGGCCAGTGCTCTATACCACTGTCAAGTGTATATAAGATTGAGAAAAAAAAAAGTTTTCACTCCGCGGAAGTTGGCGGATGAGCGGTGGAACACGCAGTGATAGCCGAGCGAGGGTTCATAACTCACCCAAGGTAGCGTCATGGCTAGACTTCGCTTCGATGCGCAAAGTACTGTTTGCCCCGGCTCACTCAGTAGATGCCTGTTTTCTCCGCTGAACAGAGATGCTCGTGGGAAAAAACGTTTTCTCCCCAGGATCTCGATTCCCCTCAACATATCTCCGGATTCATCTTGCTCGGACCGCCTGGGGAAAGCCAAAAACCGTGACAAAAGCCCCAAAGCAGGCGGACTAGGCAGAAGCATTTTGGCAAACACCAAGCCAGAGGAGCATCAGCTCCTGGGATTAGTGTAGTGACGGGGTTGCTTGCCCATGGGGATGCCCTCAGGACAAGCGACAAGGTGCAAGCAAAGTCTTGGGCAAGAGAATCCAGCGTCGGTAGCTGGGCCACGGACAACCACCGATCATGTACAAGTTGAGCCGAGTGATGACCCCGTCCAGCTGTTGGCTGCATGAGCTGTTCGCATATTCTCCACACGCTCTCAGAGAAATTCGGCAGCCTGCGATCTGTGCGTTTCAAGTTCGTTCTGCGGAGCGAATTGGTGGTTGTGGGATGCAGTTCCAAAGGTACATGAGCCAGAAGTACCGAATGTCTAGGCAAGCAGTACTCCGTACTCCGTCCTGCGCCGTTCGTAGCTTGACTGGGAGTCCTGCAGGTACCTGCCAGGCTAGCGTTAGCGCGCTGCAGATTATCCAAAATTGGCAACGTGCTAGAAAACGCTAGGGTGACTCCCTGGGGTGTTGGTAGATGCAAGTACCTGCACCCATCGTTGGAGTTGGCGACGGTTTGGGGAAACACGCAGGAAAACCGTTATTGGCTGTGGCGAGGTGCCATGTTTGATCGTCCTTTGCGGTACCTGTTTTAATCGCCATCGGTGGGCATTGTGATCCAGCCACATCTTGATAGAGTTTAAGGCTACTGCAAGTTTTCGGTGGTGATTGCGTCGTACAGAAATAGAAGGAGTTTGCGCATTGCTGTGATTGGCCGGATTGGTGTCGAGTAAAAGTTGGTAACCAGCGCGCTTCAATCACGGCGTCAAGTTCCCACGACATTACACCGAGCGTGCTGCTGGCTGTATGCGGTATGCTCTGCTGGCGGAAAAAAATTGCAAATACGCCGTCGGATCGCAGCGTCTTCCCACATTGGGAATTTATCTAAGCGAGGAGATAAGAGACTTGCCTGCGATTAGAAAACACTGCGATGTAGGGATTCCGGTTCTGCAGTGCGAAGTCTTGGTGCCCCAGCTGGGGCCATCGTTCCCATCTCGCTTGAAGCACATCATGACCGTCCCCCTAAAATATTGAACGGTCTTCTTGCTCCCAACGCCGTCTATCCGACGCCGTAAACTATTCGTATGCCGAGCAAGAAGAGTGGAATATGGACTTACGGCTCATGAGTTTAGTGCGCCAAGTCTGAATGCGTTCTTTACATTCTGGCTTCGGTTGTCGAACAGTCATCCAGGTTCTTCCTTTCATCACCTCTGGGCACCAAACTGCTTCACCGCATACTCCAAGGCCCATCGTTTTCTAGTGGCGGGGATGACGATGAAGGAAGAGGCTTGACGCTGAATGATCTGAGGACCCTGACGCCTCAACGTACGCCTCTGCCGCTGTCTCCTTCTCAAGTGCCGGAGGATGTAACTGACGCCACCTCTAGGTGCTTCCTTTAGGGTCCTAAAGCACACCGTCTGTCTTGGAGGCCATCGCCTAGAGATGCTTATCCTATAAGCCCGCACGTAGAGAGGCGGAAGGAATCGATGACAGCGGTCAGGGAGGCGTGCTTTGGATGCGTAGCGGTATGGAATACGGAGCTCCAAGGAATTGATCTTTGGGGGGACCAACACATTCAACACTTCACGGGGCGAAGGATCGCTTCTCCACACACCATGATATCATGTGCCGCCAAGCAGCTTGCATCCCGTCCCGGAGGCCAAGCACAACACGATGCTGACCCGTCCCGGATCTTGACTTGTGGTGGCCTGAAGCCTCAGGGTCCCCTCCATCTTGCAAAGGTGTGGCTGCGAAATCGGATAATTCGCTAAGCTTTCACATCGGAATATGCGGCACCAAAAGTGCATACTAATATGAGGGCCTGGTCATGAGAAATTCGCATAGTATGAATGTTGGAGAAGGTAATATCGCACTTTAGTCGCATACCTGAGCTGAAAATAATTTGTTATTTTTAATCTTTGTTGTTCATTTTGATTGTCGTAAAATTGGCGTGCATTGTATGGAGGGGTATGGAGTAATAGAATGACCTTGTTTGCGTTCAGGCGGTTACGTCAATTTTGGTGCTCTGTCGCCTCCCCGCGCTTATTTGTCAGCTACCTGTCGGCATCTTCCTTACAACAATACCTGGCCGACCTTGTTTGACTTGACTGTTCGGAGTACACACAACCAAGTACCTGGTCAGCTCATCGCGCACCATTTGTACTCCGTACTCCGTACCTACGGATCAATCTGTCTGCCACTGTCGACCAGGTTGTTACTGGTGCAATGCCCGTAG
The DNA here is from genome assembly GCA_003012115.1 of Trichothecium sympodiale. NCBI lineage: Eukaryota > Fungi > Ascomycota > Sordariomycetes > Hypocreales > Trichothecium > Trichothecium sympodiale. The sequence continues at coordinate 341,900 of PXOB01000020.1, read as the reverse complement.
CCATGCTTGTTCGTCAGCGCTAGGTCCTAAAGCTTAGTGCATGCCGGCACTGAGCAGCACCCTCAGGGTTGTTAGTGACCTAGTAGCATCCCCCGCAAGCCGCTAACACGGGCAATTTCCAGGACATCCCCGCTGTATTGTGCTGTTTTTAGAATCTCCAACACATTGGATGGGTATCAAATCTTAGGGAGTTCGACATGAACCCATTACGGAGTGCTGGGATATGAAATTTCAAAGGGTTCAACGGAAGTCTCCGAAGTGAAGATGGTTGATTCATTACGTAGTACTCCGTCGGTACACTCTTGACTGTCTGTGCCGCTGCGAACCCGGGATCTGCAATCGGCAGTCGTAGGGCTGTCATTATTCGTTTGTTTTCGACTTTTCGGACCCGAGACCGTCCTTGGATTCACCCTCCTTGGTGTCTTGCCTCTTGGAGAAGATCTCGTCAATCACACCAAGTTCCAGAGCCTCCTCGGCCGAGAGATACTTGTCCCTTTCCATCATATCATTCACCTCCTCTAAACTATACTTCTCGAAGCCTTTAGCCGTATTGAGGTGGTGTCGCATGATACGGTTGCTCTGCTCACGTATCCGCTGAATCTGATTGGCGTAAATGAGAATGTCGGAAGCCTGGCCCTGCGTGCCTCCGAGCGGTTGATGGATCATGATGCTGCTGTGCGGTAGGGACCTTCTGTTGCCCGCTTGGCCGCCAGCCAACAGGATTGCAGCCATTGAAGCGGCCATACCGACGCAGACTGTCGATACCGGAGACTTGATATATGTCATTGTGTCGTATATGGCCATTCCTATGCGCTTGTCAGCCTCGATCGATGGAATCTCGCTGTAATGCTGTCGTACCGCTCGAAACAGAACCGCCTGGTGAATTGATGTACATGGTGATTGGCTTGTCGGGGGTATCGGACTCGAGCCATAGGAGTTGTGCGACGATGGAAGCGGACATGTAATCGTTGATTTCGCCGTTTAAGCAAATGATTCGTTCCTAGTGCTGTGAGCTTTGCTGAAGCGCATTGTGCTGTTGTGCAATACCTGTAGCAGTTTGGAGAAGATATCCCCTGTCGCTAATCAGCTGTAGCTCACACTATGGTATTCGATTTGTCGCACATGTTCTTCTCCCAGCAGACTGCCCATTATTAGCTCTGTAACGGCCGAGGAAGCTCTGGAGCTCACCGTCGTCTCCTCGATGTAGGGCATCGGAATGTAGTTCGATGCAGGTGCTGCGACCCCAATCTTGCTTTCGAAGCCGAAGCGACGCACTTGCCGCATCGGAAGCCCTCGTAGGACTGGTACCAGCCGTGTTCTTGTCGCCATGTTGCTGAGGATATGAAGTGTAGAGTTGCGTTATCGGCCCTCAGTTGGAGTTGCCCTCAGCGAAAACGTACCTAAGGTGGGGAAGGTGCTGCCCTGCACGCGCCACGCGACTGAACCACAGCCTCGTCCCGCAGCAAAGCTTGGCAATCGCGAACGTGGAGATTTTCTGCTTTCCGTTTTTGCCATACTGCTGGACAGCACCTTCTTTGCTCCAGACTGAATACGAACCTTTACTACAGACGACGTGTCCAGAGTACTCGAAATCAGGAGTGGCCATGAGACGCTGCACTTGCGCAATTGCACCGCTCAGGCTTGGTAGCCCGCGGCAGCAAAGATGGGCTTCCCACGCACGAGAAACATTGACCAAGAGAGCTCTATCAGAGCAAGTCCAGGAGGGGCTAGGGGAAGATGCAGACGGCAAACCACTGCGGATGGATTATAAACGCAAAACTATATCTACAGCGGCCGGAGACCTTCCCATATCACCCATCATCGACCCCGAATGGATGCAAACCAGACGGCGGCAGACGAAGGCGGAACCAAAGAAACCGAGGGGCAGGTTCAGGGAGAAACTTGTTAGTAACCCGTTCGGTATGTACATCAGTCTGGGCATATGCGGTTGATACTGATCATAGCAGCTCGCGCCTTGGCCACACCCGTACGACGCTGCACCTTAACAGAAGCCTATCTACCTCGATTCTTCCTACAAGATTTTGAGGCTATCAAACACCCCGAGACAGGGAAGACTTGGCTAGCACCTGGTTCGCTGGCATATGAAAATGTCGCTCCGCACTATCGGCCGACACAGATCGAGACGACAGAAGATGGGACATCGAATGCGGCTGAAGGCACAGCTACACACAGAGAGGCAAAGAATGCAGCACCAGAGTCGAACGGGAAAAAACCACGCAGGGCCCCAGTAGTGGTGTACACTCTCGGAAGTAAAGAATTTCTGGAGGACTTGACTCCCAATCACAGGAGACTAGCTAAGCTTCTTTTCACCCGTACGGGAACTACGGCGACTGCAACAATGCGGGGTGCCGTATATCGTAGCGGAATGGGGGATCTGATCCTGGGGCAGATGCGTCGTCTTGTCACAGATGTGCTCATCACTCGCGCTAATCGTATGCCAGGAGCTGCATCTGCAAACGCTGAAGATGGCAAGCTTAACGACATCGGGCCCGCAGGTACGAAGCCGAACAAGTTTATACGACCAGTGCAGAGTTGGGACGAAATCAAGGATGTGCGTCGACGTGCATGCATCCTCTGGATACCCGCCGATGATGCATCTGCAGAAACGGCGTCGGCCTCTACTGCATCTACCGCATCACCCATAACGGAGTACGCCACGCTCGATGTCCCTGATGCCAAATACGACCGCAAAATGCCCGTCTACAACTTGCGGTGGCTTCTTGGCAGCGAGGAGGTGGCGAGGTTGCAAAGCGCCCTGTCTGAACTTGACAAGCGGCACGGCAGAAATAACGGTGGTGGAAAGGGAAATGCCCAGCTACAGCCGCTAGGGGAAGAAGCAGTCGACAGCGAACAAGGTACGATTGGCTCCGCTTGCAATGGCAGTCTCTACGTGCTGCGGTATTGGCCAAGCATTAGCATGTCGGCTCTGCACTTGCTTCTGTGGCGCTTGCATGGGTACCTCGCCAAGAATCACATCGAATTTGAGCGACAACGGCAAGACGACAAAGCCATGAGCACGAATTAGATGTATTGCAACTGATAGGAATAAACCTCAACAACTACAATATCATCTCGGGCACTAATACGGGAACCGCAAGAACTTGTCGATTGATCTACATCGGGCACAGATGGGGAAAATGACGGCCATGTGCGCTTAAGTGAGGTCTCAACAAGCTCGATATCGATCATCACTGAAGCACTCATGGTGGAGAGTGCCACAGGTTCGGAAAATTCCAGCAGGCATCCACGTTTCGAATAACCTTTGCTGCCCACACGTCGCAGGAATCCATGTTCGATGCAACGCTGCATTGCAAGGGGAAACGAGACGGAAACGCATTAGTGGATACTCTCAGTCATCACCTTCACCGAAATGGTGGGAGTGATTCTGTTGAGCATCGCGATCAACTCGTCAGCATCATCTGCCAAGTCATGATAAATGGCTCGCTTGTAGAGCACTCTACGGTATCTGCACGTGTCGGCACTCGCCGCTATTTCTCCGCCTCTTGATAAACCACAACGCTGATCTCCATCCAGCGACGTGATCTTCAAGACGGACACCTTAAGCTCACTTTACGTGCAGTAGTATCACGGCACTCCGAGGATCGTTCAAAGGATAGGGCCTCGCAACTGCTGAAGGGTGGAAACCCGTAACGAACCACACGTGCAGAGACAGATTTACATGACGGAGCCTGCGGATCACAGACAAGGGGCAAGTATCGCTCCGTAGTTGCTTACCCGAGCAGCATGGTCGAAACTACCTGTTCTGAGTAAAGCTCCAAAGATGGAGGTACTTTCTGTCAAGGCAGCGAGATTATGTCCCTCGTTGCCCAGATGAAAGTTGGCAGATCCTGGGCAAACTTACCAATCGAATCATGCACAGCAGCAGCTTCTTTGAGGCTGGCTCGATGGGGTCGTAAGCACTCTACCAATACAATAGGGCAACAGGAACCGTCGGAAAAGGGTGGCCAGCCAAGACAGAACGGGTAGCCACACACACTACGGAGTAGCCATGGCCTATTGCTTTCTCAGCTCAGCTTCTAGAAGCGGCAGTGATAGTGCTCTGGAAGGAATTCAGCCTACAGAGCTTTGACATCTTGGCTGCATTGAGGTGGGAGAAGATGGAGGTTGGGTTGCTGGGCGTATCAGGACCGAAAAGGAAAGGTGAAAGAACATGCCTTGCATTGCAACAGAATCCAGCGCCACACACACTACAAGCCAGTTGTAATCATGCTACGAGCGGAGTGTGCAAGAGCTCCGCGCGAGCTCGACGCGACCGAAGATGACGGACAGATACGGAGTGGACCGTTGGCAAGATGACACCGAACAGCCCTGCGCTGCAAGACTGAGTTTCCCGATATGTTACTATTAAAAGCTTACTGTCACATTGATGAGCACCGGGGTGAAAGGCTAGACTATCGTCGCTTACTGGGCAGCTGAAGAATAGCAGCGAGAGAGCGATATGGGTACTCATCGCCGCTCGTGCTTTGATTTGGGCCATTCTCCAAATAGCAGCACACAGCATGAAAGCTCCGCGGTGATTCAGGTTTCCTGTGATATGAGAGGCCCGTGATGCGAATGTGGATAATTCGTGGCTTCAAATGAGTATGTGATCGGCATTTGCTAGAGACGGCGTCGCATCGCTTCAGACGTGGAGAGTAAGGCGAACAGACTATCAGCCCTTGAGCCCCAGGGAATGTGCCAGGAGGGCTGCGACGGACCCAGGCAGCAGCTCTAAGTGGATCTAACCCAGTGCATAGTACCGAGTAGCCAACATCTGCATGTCTTTGCCGGCTAGCTGGTAACCGTTTCTGCCGGCGTTGCGGTGGATGTGACGGTTAAAGGACGACTTATGTCAGCTCCCCCACAGAGACCCTTTGTCTCCAATCGAGCACTTGCAGGGGTTGTATTCCTAAGAAATCGTACTCCCTAACTCCGTATCTGGACACAATCATCTGCCTTATTCGAGGAAAACGGGCTTGACTGAACCGTGCTTGTATTGGCATTGTGCCGAGTGTCAGGGCCGTCGGCAGTCCGGACAAGTTTTACATTTACTCCGTGCCGAGCAAGGTATTGAAAATGATCCGACAATGCTGGTTAGTAAGGCTGACGGCGACGGGGTTTGCTCAGATCGCTGGAGGGTGAGCTAAAGAAAGAAAGCTGCAACGCATGCCGAAATATGGAGTAAAGAAATGATGTTGAAACATCGCGGCTATGATGGCGAATGGCAAAAGAGATGAAACGGCCCATCAGCCCCAAATCAATCGAGGTGTGTCTGGGAATGGCTTCGGGATTCACCGCCGCCGCTCGCCAGCGGAAGCTCAACATTCGAAAGCTTCTAAACGGCTTCTTTCTGTGCCGCAACGGAGTCCCTGCGTCTATGACGGTGGTGCCGACTCCGTACTGGCGCGCTCACCAGATCAATGTACAGATCAATGTACCCGATGACGCTAAATCTCCTCCTGATTTGGAGGGGGTGTGTCCTATCTCCGGTGGTGGGGGGTGTGCTATAAACCACTGAGAGGGGACCCTGGAATCCTTCAACGCATCAATTGGCCACTTTCCCCGAGTGACGATGATGTGATGCTTTCAACTCTGAAGGATTTCGGGGGTTTTGCCAGCTAAATCAGAGTGTTGTTACTGCGATCACTCATTGAAAGAGTTTGATATTCTCTTTCTCTATATTTGAGATGTTACTGCGGTGAGTCAGCCACAGGTGGATTCGCTTGCATGGTTTGTCTGCAGTAACATCGCCTCGCTGCACGTTGTGTTCTTTACTTAGCCGCAGCTGAGACTTGCTGCAAACACTGAACGGACGGTACCCGACGATCGGCAGTTGCTGCACTATTTCGAACGGTACTTCAGGGACGAGTTGCGCGCTACTCGAGACTGTACTCCGTACCTTGTTTCCGCCCCCCCTCCCTTGTCCCCCCACCCATGTCGATACCCCTGTAGGTGTGGGGGAAAAGGCGAGCTGGCCCATGCTCACGGACTTCCATTCCAAGTCACCACTGATGATGACCCGGCTTGGACGACGCACACACCTTTGGGACGCAAAGGTCCCTGTCGTCTTATCAACGCTCAAGCCACCAAGCTGCCATCGCCATGTCTCTTGTCGAGATGGTTATAAGACCATCGATGGTTCCGCCTTCATCCTCGCACTTTTTTCTAGCAGATCCAACAAACGCAAGTCCCTCACCCCATCTCTTATCTTTCTTGAAGAAAACGACGCTTGGCTAGTCCACGCTGACAGCAAAGGACTTTGGCTTTTCTTGACAGCCTACGCACCTTTATTACTATTATCAGTGAAGAACAAGTTCTTCTGGCAAGAACAACTTCGCCTACGACAAAAGAATCTCCTTCTCCGGCATATCAAACACCAAAACGGTTTATGCCCTGGTTGATTATCATCAAGAGAAGGATCTTGCAGCAGCTTTGGTTTTAATTGACCAACACACACACACACACAACCACAATGGCTACCGCAAACCCTGAGCGCATTCAGCCTGAGGACTGGAGCTTTCCCAACTCCAACTCTTGCTCGTCGACGACAGCCATCCTCATCCACGACGGCGGTGGCACCACCTACCCTTACCACTGCCTTGGTGCCCTCTACCGCAACGTCTACGGCATCCGCAACCCCTACTTCTTCTCCGGCGACATCTTCCCTGGCGGCCTTCCTGAGATGGGCAAGGTCTACGCCGACTACATCCGTGATGCCATCAAGAGCCGTCAGTTCAAGGCCCGTCGCAAGCTTGACGGCAGCGTCGACATCCTGCTGGGTGGCTGGTCCCTCGGCGGGTACCTAACACTCGAGGTTGCCAAGCAGCTTCAGGATGACCGCAAGATCAACGTCGTAGGCATGGTCATGATTGACTCTCCCTACTCTGCTGCCGCCAAGGAGCTGCCTCCCTCTGAGCCTCTTGACTTTGACGAGGAGGGCAAGTCCCGCAACGAGGTTCTCTCTCTTCGCTGCATGTCCGAGGCTGTTCGCATGCTCGAGACATGGGAGCCCCCCAAGTGGCAAGGTCGCCACCTGGGCAAGCGTCCCAAGTGTGTCCTCGTCAAGTGCCGCGACTACTTCCCTACCAAGAACGGCGAGCTCTCAACCATTGACCTCCTCCGTGATGACGACACCCTCGGCTGGTCTGCCTACGACCAGAAGATGTTCACCAAGGTGCTTGAGCTCCCTGGTCACCACTTCAACATCTTCGACGCCGACCACATCGACGGCACCACCCGTGCCCTCCAGAGCGCCCTCGACAAGCTGACGGCCCCGTCGGCCCGCCAAAGAATGCTTTCTGAGCTGCAGTGCATGTAAATCATGACCACAATCCTCTGTTTTTCAGTTTTGCATCTCCTTTGTCGCGGATACCCCTGAGCGGAGCGATATGACTTGAACGGCTCTGATGAAGAAAATTATACCACCAAACTTTACATTCGCTTCATTACGACCAACTTATTCTCCCTCTCTGCAATCTTTTCTCACCTTATAGATGGATGGAGGAATTATACATCATCACGGGGACTTGTCATTTACATTCCCCTTCTGCTTCTATAGATTTCATCATATCGCACCCTTTAGACTATTGGTGGACTTTTTTTTCCTTCTCACCGGATTTGTATACTCTCCAGGTCGAGACGGGGTCCTTTTTTTTTTCTCACTATCATACCATGCATTGCGGAACAAGCAACCGGAGTTTACAATGGGAGGGACACCATTGGGGAATTTTGCATTTTCTACAGTTCATGTACATACAAAAGAAACCTCTTACCTTTGTAGGCAGGTAACCTAACATACTTTTCTACAATCAGAACCAGACATATTTCTCGGTCTCATATAATGCCTTTCACTCACTTTTTCAGTGCCTTTTTCAAATGTGATGTGACAAAGAATTCAGCTATTCAGCTGCCTAAGAAAAAACTGGAACTTTTTCCACTTGTTGCAGTTGAAGAGATTTTTCCTGGTAACGGGGGCCGAAAACAGACAACTTACTAGATGGATGTGTTTCTTTCTGGCTTGGTTTGAGTCTTCGAGGATCCGACCGTGTCGGCTTTCCCGCTTACCTTACTCCGTACCGCGTCTGACTGTACCAACCAAAGGGCCGCGACAAAGCTTTGACCAACCTTGAGCGTTTCGCGCCTCTTCCTCGAATTCAGCTCCGACGCTTCAAACAAGATGATTTGTTCATGCGGGTTTACTAGCAGTTGTAGGTCGGAAAATTTCATCCATGATTTTATTCTATTTTCATGTTTATTTTTGATTTACTTAGTTTACGGTTCCTCTGGTGTAGGGTGATTGGTTGTTTTTTATGGTTTATTTTTGCATACCTAAAGATAGCTCACGTACGGCTTGCACATAATACTCCGTACCATGTAAGGAATACCTACACACACTCTTTAGTTTTATTCTCTACCTTGCTTTTTCTTCCTCTTGGCATGTTGGATGTCGTTTAATACTGGTAGGCGTACACAGTCTCCGAAGCAGTCAGGCTGGAATCTTCTGGTACTACAAGTAAGGTTGGCGTATGGGGCTTGCCCTCGCCCTTCTCATCTGCATTCGCCATGCATCTATGGAGCATCGTAACACGTTGTAATGCCGCTGAAGCTCCGTACGGAGTGCACGTATGGAGAATGGCGTCCTGCTCGTTTGACAAGGTGTCAAACAAGGTGCACGACCACTTTTGTGACTCGGGTGTTTCTGCCGATTGTGCCCTCCCCATGCTCTTCAACGGGTTGTTCCGTGATCTTCCCCCTCTTTTGGCCTTGTCTGGACCAGATGATCTTCGTCAATGTATGTCGAGTGCCGGGGGTCTGTGAGGAAAGATTAGCTTTGACATGGGAGGTGCTCCGTACGCGAGAGAAGGGGAAGGGATGGGCTGCGCACGGCGCGCGACCAAAACCCCGCGAACTGCGTCATGAAGATTACGGAGTGAAGATGTGTGTCAACAGTCGAGGGTTCCAAACCCCCGTTCTACCGGTTCTTCGGCGACGGGAAGTGTCAAGGACGCGCAACGCATCCCCTCGTCGTGTGGCTGTTCTTGAATTTGCTTGGCAGCCCTTTTTGGCAACATCCCGGTTGTTCGGGTCAGTCGGAACTATAACTGATTCTTTCCTCCAAGCTCTTGACGGCTTGTCGCGGCGTATCGTCTGCCAATGATCTTTGTTACTTGGGAGCTGTGACCTGCAATGAGCCTCAGGGGTATCGGAATGAGGCGAATTGGGTATCTCGCTTCACTTCATCCCCCCCCCTTCTGCGCGTATCCTCCAGTTGGCAAGGGACTTTGAGAGCTGTGGATGTCCGTTGAGGAGGACCGATGCACGTTGGAGGTGAGGACAGCAGATTCATAGACAAAACGTTAGAGAGTATCGTAGCGGTTGCGGATTCAGCGGGATTTTGATCGGATCCTTTTGGATCTTGCGTATTTGCACACTGGCGATCGAGTGACAACGCCAAAGGTACACCGCCCCCTGTTGTGCTGTATCTGCTGATTTACGCTCGTAGCGAAGCACATGGACATCTCATACTCAAAAATGTGGGGGATATTCAGGTGTGCAGAGATGCATCCGCAGTGTCGACCGGCGATGCGCATCATCATAATACGCGCATGGATGCTCGGTCGACACTCGACCTCTATGGAGCAACAATGGGAGCGTGATGCTTCTGTACCCCTAATTAGGGGACGAGACGGCCCAAGGCAGATTGCGATTTGTAGTTATCGCTGATCACAACCATTTCCCGCGCTTCTCGCGCAATCCCGTGTCCACGAAATAATCCCACGGCGCCGTCCTCGGCACTTTTCGCCCCCAAAGCACTCCGACCCGAGTCTCTCACGGTCCCCCGCGCCAAATTCCCCCGGGCGCTCAGGGGACGTGCGGCTTTTGGAGGCCAGAATGAACGGCGCGGATCCACCGTCGCGTGCTGGGCGTGTTCACCCCTCGGCGTTTGAAGGATCAGAAACATTTCTGCATCGTTGAAGGAACCTCCTGTATTAGCCCTGAAGCAGCACCTGATTCGGGATCAGATGAATCTGCGGCTTGGTTGATGCCATTGTTGGTTTACTGCCATGCGTCTTTCACCGTGGGGTTTCGGGGTGGTGCATTCTGGGAGGCGTCCCTGAGGGAAGAGGATATCCTAAGGCAAGGACACTGATCTATCGGCAGTACGAGGGGATGATTCCGAGTTGCAGACGTGAGGGTGTCGTGGGTGTATGGAAATGCGTCACTGTGCTAGCCAGGAGAGTGGATGGCCATGTGGAAGGGGTTGAGGCTCAGCGACTACCTTGTCGGAGATGTCGATGTACGCCGCGATGGGGTTTTGGAGGTGGTGGTTGCTTTCACTGCGATGATGAGCGAAGTAAGTGAGGGCTTGCATAACTGATCGGCGGCATCAACCATGTATTCCTACCATGCATCGGTGCTACAGACAAGTCATGCAATGACCAAAGGCCAGATTCTTGGTGCGAGCCCTCGTCGGTGCTGAACATGCAGTTTTTGTGGTGACTTTGGACGATGGTAATTGACAGAAATAGCATACGTGTTAACTCAACCGTGGACATGTATGGGTGAAGATGGTATTTTTATTTTAGGCAAGAACGAGGCATTGTTGCTGACATAACTTGTAGTTCTTGAAATGGCATCATCTCTGTCACGTGGGTAGCAGTACCGGTTACTACTCCTCACCAATGCGAGCCAACTGATCCAAACTCGGCGCAAAGAACGTCGAACCCGTCACGGCAGTCGAGAAGTCGAGTATGCGATCATGCTTCCCCGGCGGATCCCCAATGAACATGCGCTCCAGCATCTTCTCAATCACCCAGAGTCGCCTAGAGTACCCGATGAAGTAGGTCCCAAAGGTGCCAGACGCGGCGGAGCCGAAGGGCATGTTGTCGCGCAGTATCGAGTACTCGTTGCCGTCTTTGTCGGAGATGGTGTTTAGGCTCTTGTGAGATTGCTGCTGACCCTCCTCTGCGTCATCGAGCTCGACGTTGTCCATCTTTGTCCTTCCTATTATGGCCTCTTGCTCCTCTGTCGACAGGCTGCGCCATCCCTTCACGTTGTGGAGGTATTTCTGCACTACGATGTAGCTGCCTCCCACCGCGGCGGGGTCGTCTTCGGCCGTCATCTTCACAGCCTCTGGGACCTCTTGGCCTACGGGGTTCGCAGTGCCGTCGACAAAGTCCAGCAGATCACGGCCGTCAAAGTATCTGAAGCCCACGGTCTGATCCTGCAAGGTGACGGCATCTCCCAGCTGATCCACGATTTGGCGCTCGAACTCGAAGCATATATCAGTCCTCTCCGACCTGATGTGGATGATGAGATCGCCTGGTGTCGAGACGGCCGTGTGCTTCGCGCCCTGTATCTGAGGGAGCGGTCGCAGCTCGGATGGACGGGGCATGCTGGTGAGCTGGTCCCATATTGAGCTTCCGATGCCGGCTACGCACGACAGGCGAGCGTAGGGGTCTCGGCTTGACACGTTCTTCACCACGTCTGGGATGCTAGCTAGGCTGGACTTGATGTTGCTCATCGCGTGGGGCACGCTGCTGGCCGTGAAGACCAAGAAGGTCGCTGCTTGAGTCAGGGGCTCGTCGACGGGTTGAGATGCCATGGCCAAGAATCGAGGTTTGGCAGGCTGACACCGGACGAGGGGCGACAGATGGATTGGACGTGGTAGTGGTGCGAGTGCTGCCTTCATGTTATGCTTCACGAAAGCAGTGTAAACTATTGTCCACAGACGGCCTGATTCAAACAATATCGAGATTTGATGGATATGGGTCTTGTCGACAATATGGGATATGAGCGCCTTGGATGAGATGCGTTATCGAAGTGCTCGCCAACCCTCAAATTGTCTGTTGGGCGCTGTACGAGACCTGGTTCATTTCGTCACATTGCAGCTGGCCATCTAGTGTTACCACTTTTGGATGCATCCAGCTTTTGCTGATTGGGCGAATTTCCCCTCATCTACTGAGCTACGTACGGACAGGTGAAGATGACAAGCTTTCTTCTAGCGGCGCAGCCAACACTCGACTGATTGCTTCCGAAGCACCCGCCAGTACACACTAGCTACGATAGGGCTTTGCATCATTTGCATTAACCTCACACGTGAGATTCGCGCACAGTGTTCTCGGGTGTACCCTCGTCCAGGTTCTCAGAAGCACATCGAGAGCAGGCGAGACATTTTCGAGTTTGGGTTTAGTCGAGGTTAATTTACTTCCAGAGAGTACCTATTGATGCAGCGCTTTGAAAGCTCACTACAGTACAAATCGTGAGAGCCGTCAATACTTTCAGTTCACGAGGATAGTGCAGTATAGATACTCAGCAGAATCACTACCTGACTTGGATTGACGCTACACAAAACTCGGAAGCATTCACAGCTCGTCTTCAGGATCGCGGGGATCGTGTTCGCCCCAGAACTTCTCATAATCGTCCCAGCTCTGCGCTGGAAACTGGAGAGGGACCGTAATGGGAGTAAACGGAATTCCCTTCTCCTCAAACTCATCAAGACGGGCCTTGGTGCGCGGCTTTGTCTTGTTGACGCTGTAGACGGAGATCCTGTGGCACGAGCTCGTGACGTGCAATCCCCAGTTCCACGTGGTGCGGAGGTCGGGGGCCTGGGTGTTTAGGGCGTTGTCCCAGCAGCGACAGACGATTTCCACCCAGCCCTCGGCGTCGCAAGGCAGGTCCAGCCACCAGGTACGCCAGGCCCATTTGCCCTTCTTGGAGAGGTTCTCCAGCGGCACCGTGTGCCAGGTGAAGCCCCTATCGGCGGACACGTCGACGCGCTCCGGCCAGCGTCCACCACCGGAGTAGGCCCAGCCCTTGCAGCGGATGGTGCCGTTGTGGATGACGACCTGCTTGGTCCAGGGCGACATGATGGCCGAGGCAACGGGCATCTCCTGGATCTGTATGCCGTCGGTCATCTTGTAGTTGTGCTTGCCAACCTGCTGGGGGAAGTGGAGGTACTCGGTGCTTTGCACGGGGGCCCGCGACGGATTCTTGATGGCCTTGACGCGGTACAGCCACTTTACGCCCCTGGCGCCGATGTAGCCGAGGACCATGGTGCGCAGCGGGTAGCCGTGGATGCGCGGCAGCGCCTCGCCGTTCATCTCCCAGGTTAGCATGACCTCGTTGGCCTTGACCTTGGACCACGGCACGCTGACGACGTAGTTCATGGGCCTGTCATCCTTGAAGTAGGTGTCGGCGCCGTAGAACTCGAGGTGCTTGGCCTCGTCGACCAGCCCGCCGCAGGCCTTGATGACTTTTTTAAGGCTGATGCCCACGTACGTGGCCGTGCCGATGGCTCCCTCGGCCCAGGGAGCCTGGGGCACCTCGTCGCCCTGGCCGGGGTACAGGAGGATCTGCTCGATGCGGCGGTTGCCGGAGCATTGCATGGTGATGGTCTTTTCCATGCGGGGGAACCTGGACTCATCCATGATATCGTCAAGCGTGAACGACTGCGGGTTCTTGACTAGGCCGTCGACCATGAAGCTGTAGTCCTCCTTGTCGATGGTGGGAATGCCGCCGTGGTTCCTCACAAAGTGGAGCGGGTTGGGGGTGATGGCTTGGTCAGTGGCGAGCCGCTTGGGGGGCTCACCGTTGTAGGGGAACTGCAGGAGGTGCAGCATGTCGGGGTGCTTCTCCTTGAGTACCGTGGCCCAGGAGTCGTCAGGCGCGTTTTTGAGCTCGCCGCCGATGGCGTGATGCCACATCTTAAAGCGCGTCCCGGGCAGGACGGGGTTGGTACCCGGGATGGGTTCCATCTGATACTCTGGGTTGGGAGGCCAGGTCTGCGAAGACAGGATCTTGTGCGCCAGGGCCTTTTTGTCCGGGTAGTTCTCCCACTCGACAAACCTGATACACTTCACGTCAGCGTTGAGACGATACTAGTATGTCATCTGTTCGAACTCACCCGACCCAACCCTTCCTCTCACGCTGAAAGAGCTTCTCATGATCTCCTATCGATTTGAGCGCCTCCTCGTTCTTGGTCAATGGGCCAAATGTCTCTGGGGCGAGATACTTGGTCTCAGGGCCGGTCATGTCGAGGGCGGGCAGCACGGCCGCCGACATGCCCTGCTCAATCTTCCATTCATCGGGACGATTGGTGGTCTTCATTTTCGATAATCAGCCGCAGCTTCAGTTTTCAAGCTTCATCGGATGTGCGTAACGATGAGAAGAATGGGCTGGCCCTGACTTTGTACACATTTTGCGCTCTTTTCGGAGCTTTAGGAGAAACTCGGAGCCAATATTGGGCCCAATACAAACCTCAGAGTGACGCCATGGGCCTATTTTGGCTAAAAGTGTGGTGATTCTGCAGTCACAGTGTCGAACCAATGCAAGTGCGCGCTCGGAGGCTTTGCATACCGCGTGCATACATGCTAGCGAAGTTAATCGCTATAGGTGTAGAGATCGCGCTGAAGATTGGCCCGAGTTCGGTTGCAACGTTACCAAGAGGAGCTGATTAGTCCGCACATAAATCGCTTCAACTTACATCGTCCCGCCATAGAGACGCATTGAGGTAAGTCTCCTGCGATTGAGTTTGTGCTCGTGGTGCGGATAGCTCGGGAGGTAGTGATGATTCAATATTATGCGTTGACTAACATCGGATAGGGTGGGGAAAGTTTACTGGCGTATTGTGATGGGGGGAGATTAAAAGGCAATGTTGACCACGGTCGTAGCTATGGAAGATGGATGGAAAACCATTGGAAGCTTTTGTCTTTGATGAATTAACAAGTGAAACACCATGGTAAGTGGCGATTGCGACTGTGAGATGAGAGGCTTCATACTGATATGAGTGTAGACCTCTTCCAGCAACCCTGTGTATACCCTCGCCAACGGTATGCTCTACCGTCGTCCCTCGTGACAATACGCTCACTCAGATTAAACAGGCCAGCCGAGCGACAGCCCTGGCTCAGTACAGCAAGTTCGCTTCGGGAACACAAACGGCGGACTGCCTATTCTCAGCGATGTCCAGACCGTCGAGGTGCTCGCTCACTTTGCGCGAGAACGTATCCCAGAACGGTCAGTTATACTCTGCCATATATACACCAGTCTTGCATTTCATCCTGACTGTGCAAATGAAGGAGCGTCCATGCCAAGGCCGCCGGTGCTTTCGGTGAATTCGAGGTCCTCGAGGACGTGTCAGACCTGACCGACGCCTCGTTCCTCACGGGCGTCGGCAAGAAGACTAAGCTTCTCGCGCGAATGTCAACCGTGGGGGGCGAAAAGGGCTCCAGCGACACGGTCCGTGACATCAGAGGCTGGGCGATCAAGTTCTACACCGACGAGGGCATACAGGACTTTGTCTTCAACGACCTGCCCGTCTTCTTCATCCGGGACCCCATCAAGTTCCCGTCCATGAACCGAAGCCACAAGCGTCACCCGCGCACCAACGTCCCGGACGATACCATGTTTTGGGACTTTCATGTCAACAACCCGGAGGGGATCCATGCCTTGATGCATCTCTTCGGACAGCGAGGTATCCCAGCTTCTCTGAGGAACATTAATGGCTTCGGCGTCCACACGTATACCCTGAATAAATCGGCAAGTGCGTCCAGTTCCTAGCTTGTGTCTGATTAATTGCTCATATCAGTTCAGGATGGAAGTTATGTATACGTAAAGTGGCACATCAAGCCGGAAGACGGCATCAAGACCATGGACGCCGACACGGCTGTCCGCCTCGCAGGCTCGCAGCCCGACTATCACGTCAAGGACTTGTTCAGTGCCATTGAGAAGGGGGATTACCCGAAATGGGGCGTCTACGTCCAGGTCATGCAGCCGGACGAGGTCAAGTCGGCCCCCATTGACATATTTGACTGCACCTACACTTGGCCGTATGAGAAGTATCCTCTGCGGTTGGTAGGTCGGATAACCCTGAATCAAAACGTAAGTTGGTAGCCCCCTGAGTGCCGTTGTAGCTTCCTAACAAGAGCGTCGATAGCCATACAATTATTTCCAGGACATTGAGCAAGCATGCTTCTCGCCCTCCAACATGGTTCCTGGCGTGGGACCCTCTGCAGACCCAGGTACGTCCAGTCCTTGCTGTTCTGCAACAGATACCTGACCATGCTTCTCCAGTACTCCAGTCAAGAATCTTCAGCTACCCCGATGCGCACCGCTACCGCGTCGGCCCCAACTACTACCAGCTGCCACCGAACAGGCCCCACAACACCGTCTACAGCCCGTACGTGCGCGACGGCCCGGGCACCATGAACGGCAACTACGGCGGAGACCCGGACTACGTCTTCTCGGAGCTGCGTCCGGTGACCCTGAGCAAGCGCGTGGGATTGCCGACGCACGAGCTCTGGAACGGCCACGTGACGTCGTTCCACACGGAGCTGACGGACAAGGACTTTGAGCAGCCCCAGCAGCTGTGGAAGATTATCTGTGGTGAGAAGGATGGGAAAGAACAGTTCCTTCACAATATCCTGCCGACGGTGAAGGATATCCCAGAAAAACTCCAGAAGAAGGTCATAGGTAAGCTGTCAATTGAACATCAACGTGATGGGGATCCTAACGCCTTTGATAGATTATTTTGGACGCGTGGACAAGGGTCTGGGTCAGCTTATAGCAGATGGAATCAAGGAGTAGGCGTCGAATTCGAGCGCCTAATGGGGTATTGGTAATGACATGTAATGTCGTGTCTGGAATGTCACCAGAGGCCTTTAATATTCTCAGTGTCATCACCTGTCGCAATGCTCAATACTGACAACCTGTCATTGTCCACCTTTCCTCAATGTTGCGCAATGGTTGAGGCTAGTACCTGTAGATCGAGATCGATCATCTCGCATAGATCCGAGTAGACAATAGTCTATGAGGCTAGATAGACGCGGAAGTTATTGCTAATTATGGACAGATCATGATTTCGACCCAAGTACGGCCAGGAACACAACTGGCATGTTCTGACTTCAAGGGGCAAACATCACCTTTGTGATAGGTCATCTTATAGTGGACAATGATTCATGCGAAAACAGGCGGTCAAACACACCATTTCTCCTTTGAACGAGTCAGTAACATGGAACAACATAGAAGCCCGAAGAAGACCGAAAAAATCGGTGTCGCTTGGCCTTTTGTTTCATCACGTCGCATCAACAAGTCTCCACGGGTGACGGCAGCGTACTTTCAATCTTTTCAAATGCCGCACCTTGGAGCCCACGAAGCTGCAGGGGGAAAACATGGGAGAGCTATTTGCCTATCTGCTCGGCGTGTAGCCCACACGGGGACGCAACGAGGGAGGACGAATGGTCGAAAACGAAGCCGACAAGAGATTTTAATATGGGTAAAAGCGAGGGAATAAAGGGTGACTGTAGGGGAAGCGACCCGTCTTTACGTCTCCATCAATGACGTTGCCGACGTCTGGTGGTGGAGCTGAACTGGAGCTGCTAATGACTGGTGTAGGTGGTGAGGCATGAGGCTGATAAAAAGTGGCCGATAAGATAAGAGTTTTCCAAGATTGCCCCTCCATGACCTCGAACCGCAGCCCGGATCAACCCCTCTACCAATCACTCGTTTTCTGTATAATAACTCCAACAAGACTCTTTTCTACCCTCTTTTTTCTTCTTGCAATTGATCTCGTTCAAGAATCAAGTTTATACAGACACAAACCAACAAAGGAATCAAAATGGAGCACGATACGAAAACCCGTAAGTCACCAGCACCCATGTAATTCAAAGACCCATCTTGCTGACCTGCGATGACCTCTAGCCCAGTCCATGACCTCGGACAAGAAGTCGTTTGCCCACGACTCTGTTTGCAACAGATGGCCCATCATTCTGGTTAGTGATTCCAACAATCTAGAAAACACATGAGCACGCAATTGACCCGAATCCAGACGCAATGCATCGACCATCTCTTCCGCACCGTCAACAAGCTCGACCAGGCCAAGGAGCCCGAAAAGGTCGCCGAGGGAAAGAAGATTATTGAGCAGTTCAGCGAGCTCAAGTACGAGGTCCAGCACAACCGCACCCTCACTCCCATCCCCGATGACGGCTTCCCCGAGGAGACGGCCGCCTTCAACAAGGAGCTGGAGCAGCGCGGCAACCCGACATGG
This sequence comes from Trichothecium sympodiale, assembly GCA_003012115.1. Classification (NCBI taxonomy): domain Eukaryota; kingdom Fungi; phylum Ascomycota; class Sordariomycetes; order Hypocreales; genus Trichothecium; species Trichothecium sympodiale. The sequence continues at coordinate 323,836 of PXOB01000020.1, read as the reverse complement.
CTCGACGTCACCTGGCTCTTCGCCGAGTGCTACATGTACCGCCGCATCAGCACCTTCTTCAGCCACTCGACGCACTGGAAGAACTTTGACGTCTTCTTCGACCAGAAGAACGACACCTTCCGCACCTCGCGCAGCGCCGTCTTCGAGCTCGCCTCGCGCTACAAGGAGCTCGTCGAGCAGCTGCGCGCCGACAAGGACGAGACGCACGACGTCGACGCCGAGAGGCTGCTCTTCGTCGAGATGTGCGAGATCTGTCTCTGGGGCAACGCCACCGACCTCTCCCTCCTCACCAACCTGACGTACGAGGACATCCAGAAGCTGCAGGGCTCCCAGGCCCGCAAGGCCGCCGAGAAGAACATCCTCGTCAACGACCTCCCCAAGGCCTTTGACGTGCTCAAGAAGGCCCAGGCCGACGGCAAGGAGCGCCGCGTAGACTTTGTCCTCGACAACGCCGGCTTCGAGCTCTACGTCGACCTCATCCTCGCCGGCTACCTGCTCTCCTCCGGCCTCGCCACCCAGGTCGTCCTCCGCCCCAAGTCGATCCCCTGGTTCGTCTCCGACGTGCTCCCCAGCGACTTTGCCGCCATCCTCAACCAAATCTCCGACGCCAAGTCCTTCTTCGAGGCACCCACCGAGGACGAGCTGGCCCAGGACAAGAAGCCCGCTCCCGTCTCCGACGAGGACGCCGCCAACATGAACTTCGTCTTTAGCGAATGGGCCAAGTTCCACCAGGAGGGCCAGCTGATTCTGCGTCCCCACCGCTACTGGACGCGCGGTGGAAGCTTCTGGCGTCTCCCCGCCGAGGCGCCCGAGCTGCACGAGGACCTCAAGCCCGCCGAGCTCATCATCTTCAAGGGTGACTTGAACTACCGCAAGCTCACCGGTGACGTAAGTCATCTTTCAAGTCTTTCTATATGTATAGGTGCTGACAAATTATAGGCTCACTGGGACACTACCACACCGTTCGAGGAGGCCCTCGGCCCCATGGGCCCCAGCTCAGGCCTCAACGTCCTGTCCCTCCGCACATGCAAGGCTGACGTCGTCGTCGGTCTGCCGCAGGGCAAGGACGAGGAGCTCAAGGCCACCGAGAACGGCGGCGGCGACAGCGGTGCCAGGAAGTGGGCGTGGTACGGCAAGTGGGCTGTTGTCTGCTTGTCTCAGGGCAAGAAGGATTAGAGAAGTACACAGCGTTGCCTTTCTTTTTCACGACCAGAGATGTCATAGAAAGAGATTATTTTGGATTTTACATTGCAAGGATAGATAGACCTTATAGAACTTGATTCCCCCCATGACTGAGCTACTCCAGCCCAAGCGCCTCTTTCCGTCCAACGCTGTCGAGATCGAGATAAGGCGCCTCGCCCAAACTGCACACTCTGTCGCCGGCCCTCTTCTCGGAGTGGTCGTACGTAGCGCAGTGCATCGTGCTCCGGTTGTCCCAGATGGCCACGTCGCCTTGGCTCCAGCGAAACCGGACCTGCGCATCGTGGTTCTGCGTGACGAGGTCGAACAGGTAGGCCAGCAGCACGTCGCTCTCGTCCCTCGTGACGCCGTTGATGCGTTTGGTGAACCCCTTGTTGACGTAGACTCCGCGCCAGCCGGTGACGGGGTTGGTGCGCACGACGGGGTGCGTGGCGCGCAGGTCGGCCCCGTGGTTGAGGGGACTGCCTCTCGGCTCGGTGCGGAGGGGGTTGCCGAGTCGGCGGGCCTCGTCGTGGAAGAAGGTTGCGTCGTGGGTTGCCGTGAGGGTGGAGAGGAAGTGGCGCATCGGGTGGGAGAGGCGGTCGTAGATTTCGTAGCTCGAGGCCCAGAGCCTATCCAGACCGTTTTAGTGACATGTGAAAAAAAGAATGTAGATTTTGGTTGAGGGAACGTACAGTGTCGCCTCCGGTTGGGGGGAGGGTATGAATCTTGAGCATGGCATAGTCCGATGGGACTTTTTCAAATGTGCTGCGTTTGTTTGTGTCATATTAGGACATGTGTGGTATGATAGGAGACGAACAATGTGAAATAACTTACATGTCGCTGTGCCAGCCAGTGCTGGCGTACCGACTCACGTCCCTCAACTGATGCGTCAAGCCACCACCCTTCTTCTGCTTCTCGCTGCTAATAACACTAACCTGATCCCCCAGCTCGCTCCCCTCCTCGGTCAACGGATGCACATGCAGCCCCGAGCTCGAGGGGCACCCCCCAGCCTCGCTAATACGGAGCATCAGCAGCTTCATCTCCTCGGGCGTGGAGTCACCCCCGCCGCGGAGGAACACGACGCCCCGCTGGGAGATTGCGATTGCGAAGTCGCGGATCTGGTCGTCGGGCGCGGAAACGAGGTCTCGGACGGAGAGGCTGGGGAATTCGAGGCCTATAACGGGGGTCACGTCGGTTTGTGGGAGGGAGTCGAGGGTCCCGGACGGGGTTAGGGGGCCGGAGAGGCGGGGCCGGCTGTCCGGGTTGCCGCCGAGGATTCGGGGCTGGGAGGTGGAGACTGCCGGCATCTTTTTCTTTCTCTTAGTTCGGGAGGAAAGGAGCTGAGAATTGCAAGTCTCAAAGTTTGGTAGAATTGGTTGAAGCTCGTGCTGCAAGACAGCCCGAGTATCAAGATGAGAGGTGAATATCCGCATCACCTCAGAGTAGAGCGGGATCGCAGCATGGATAAAGTAGACAAGAAGAAGAAGATATCTCTTCTTATCGGGTTTATTCCATCTTTCATCTTGGAAGTGCCCTGCTCCAATGGGCGGCGAGACTGGGTTCAAATACTCGGGCCTAGGCCTTCTGGCGAATGAGGGATCAGATACAAGGCGACATTCGGACCCATCATGGTGGTATGAGGCCTTGACGGAGAAATTCTCGGAGCGCTTTGAGGGTGGTGGTGTGCTCAGATTCTGGTGCTTTGCGGGGTTGAACAACAATATCGGGATTGCGACGGGCGGGTTTCACGGCTCTACTGACCATTCCCTATGGTGTTAATGAGTGGGGTAGGAGGTTCTTGCTCGTGACTCTCATCTCAGGCTATCCGTACTTTCATCCACTCGTAAGCTCATGTATGTCGGAGAACATTTTTGACGTCAAGGAGGGGGTCTTGATGGCGGCGACCTACAACGTTATTGTGCAGATGCACGTACTCATGTCGTAACATTCGAGCATAGGCCAACATGATCCGCAGTGGAAGTCCATTGGGAGCCAGATATATCGCAAGTCGGACGGGCCTTACTACAAGACGAGCAACATTTGTGCGTATCGATCATTGCCCTGAGCCTGGTGGTCTTTGCTGTCCAGAGGCAATACCTTGTGCATCTGAACAAGAAGGAAGAGTCTGGAACACCATGACGCCTGCGGAGAAGATTGAATACCAAACGGATAGAGAGTCGGGAGAGAAGGATTAAGTGCTTGGATTTCCACTTCGCATGCACCATCTATCTCTGTCACGGTACTGTACGAGGTGGTGACATGTAATCGTATTAATGTAGCCAGTGGACTCTTGATGTTCCATGCGTAAAATATCTAGACAGTATTTAGTCCTTCAAACAAGTAGTTGAACCATATTTGACTAACTCAGGTACGCACTAACGAAGCACTACTTTTCCCCCAGGCCATAATATCTATTATGAGTAGCGCCACTACCAAGTTCCGTTACTCCTTCTTGGCCTCGTTCTTGTCAGCCTGTTGCTGGACCTCGGAGAGAAGGCCGCCGCGAGTGCGAGCATCGGTTCCGAGCACGCGATCCTGCGAGTATAGTGTGAGCCAAAGTCATGGAAAGCGAGGGTGCTCACTGCAAACTAACCTGTCGAAACTGAAGCTCAGCGGCATCTTGCTTGGTGATTTCCTCTACGAGCTTATTGGTGACTTCCTCAATCTTGGCAGCAAGGTTATTCTGCTTATCGGCCAGGCTCTGGGCAGCGGCTAAATCATCATTAGCCCTCAAGACATTGGGAAACACGTCGAATGGGGGCTCTTACCGGCAGCTCCGCCAGTAACGGGGCCTTCTTCGGTGGCCTTGCCTTCGGCCTTGGCGAGTGCTGAGGCGACGTCCTTGGTAGCCATTGTTGATGCAGAAAAGTTACGACGAGTGATTTGCTGTATCGTGTTGCAGCGAGTTGCGTGAGAGACAAGTTGCTTCATTTTGCTTGAAGGGGAGAGGGGAGAGAAAAAGAATTCGGGGCAAGAATTGTATTTGATATTCAGGTGACGGAGCAAAATGTCTGTTCAATCCAGATGGCTCCTTCCATGATGCCACGATGCCACTCTTACCGACATTTCCTTGACGTCATTCCACCCAACGCTCTTGCCAACATCACGATGCTCTCGCTTGCACTTGCTGTGATCGGAGATGCATCTCTGGGAATTTTCTAAACGAGGAAAGATGATCCTGACTCTTGGTGGATTGACTGAGCTGCCAAGCCTAGGTAGTCTGCGTGAGTTGTCGCCACATCGAGATGGTGGAAATACACGTGCATCATGGGTGAAGATCAACATGAATAATCCTTAAAATTGGGTATTGGTCCGCTTATTGCTTGAAAACCAGTCGCTCAACTATTGCAGTCGTTTAAACAAACCAGCGCGCAAACCAAGCAATGGCCTTGTCCTCGGCCAGCTGAGCCTGCTTCATCTCCTCCTCGTCCTCGGGGTGCGTCCTCACGGCAAACCCATGCTTCGCCCCGGGCAAGATGTCCATCTCGTGGTCCGGCCCCTTGGCTTCGAGAATGGCCTTCATCTTCTCGGCATCGGGCTTCTTCAGCACCGCATCGACGTCGCCGACGCAGACGCAGGTAGGCTTCTTGATGGCCTCGGCATCCGAGGGGATGTCCAACGACGACGGGTGCGCCTGGAACGAGCAGTCGATCAAGGACGCAGCCTTCTCCGCGTCCTCCTGAGACTCGTGGCGCTTGACGTGGAGGGACGGGTCGTCGTGGGAGAGCAGGGTGCAGTGCTTTGCGCCCCAGCAGAAGCCAGCGACTCCAATCTTCAGGTTGCTGGTGGGGAAGGGCGGTTCCGTCGTGCGCAGCTTCTGGATGAAATCGACGACGCGCGGGTAACTGACGGAGAATCTGGTCTTTGTCTTCCAGGGGATAGCCTTGATGAGGACCTGGGCAATTGCCGGAGGCTTCGTGGTCAGGGCCGCAAACCACGAGGATGCCGGGTTCATGACAGTGTCAAAGAGGCCAAGCGCGGCTGGATCCATGGAAGCACCTTGAAGATATCAGCAAGCCTGTCCAATTCGTCATGGTGATAACCTACCGTCCATGAAGTCGGGACAGTATACAAGGAATCCACCCTTCTTGGCGTACCTGTCGCAGAGGACCCTGTTGTTGACAAAATCCCAACCAAACGCATCAGTTATGAAAACGACGATGCCTTTTGGCGTCACTCCATCCTCGGGCCTGGCCACATAGGTTGGCCTGCCATGGATGGTCTCCTCGGTGCCTGTCGGCTTTGAAGTCGAGACGCCTCCGCTAAAACAACTGGGACAAGACATTGCGCTTCTGGTCTTTTAAAGTGCAGTGATGCTTGAAAGAATTTGGACCGAATTGCGAGCAAGAATTCTGGCTTTAATGCTTCACTTGATGCTGCAACTGCAGGGTGAACTTGACCTCAAGTATCCTCCCACACGGCTGACATCATCGGCACCGACACGGCATAGACCAAATGCCTCGGTGCTGTCTTTTGCCAGACATTGCAAAGCGTGAAATGCGACCACCAATAGTCGATAATCTTTTCCTCTCCATCGGATGAGCCAAATGTGCGATTCACCAATCAGACCAATTGAATTTGCCTATCTGCGGACGGTCGCTGTGCTGCGTTGCCGGTGACTCAGCTTGCTGCATGCCGTCCTTACCTTATCTCCGGGCGGGGTTCGCAGCCAATACGAAGGGTTGAGCTGCATACTTAGCCTTGCGTCTGATATCAATTCCGTTTCACGTTCTAGATCTCCCGGTAGTATGCTTTTGAAGCCGATGACAAGGCGATGTGGAATCCGGTGTTCCAAGAAACACATCCCCCCATGTTCAACATGATCATGTACAATTTGTCTTGATTCAAGTATATACACATAACGGTCGTTGACTCATTAATCTCTCACAGAGATGATGCCGCTCTGATTCTCCATCTTACTGATATAGTCCGCTCAAACAGCCTGGTACGCATCGTCTGGCCTGTCCGATAGATTTTCTGTACCGGCGTGGCTACTCCTGTTCTCGTGGATGATGCTCACCTCATTAGACACCAGGATCCCAGTCTCAAGCTGATGATTCTTCGGAATTTGGTTCACCGACGTCTGTATGTTCTGCATCTTGACGTTGTTGACTATGTTCTCCTCGCTGTCGTTGAACGTCATCCCGCTCACGGCAGACGCCCCGGCACCTCGACGCTGCCAGTCGCCGGAGTAGGCAGCTCCACTGCCAGAGGCGCCGCCGCCGCCGCCGCCAATCGTCCGAAATGGAGACGCCTTGTATTCGTACGTCCTTTTCGAAGAACCGAGCGCGCTGCCGAACCACGGCTTCAGCCAGGTCTTGAAGAGGGGGAAGATCATGGGCAGGTTGGTCACCATGACGGCCGTGAAGGCTTCGCGGATGCCCCATGAGCCGGCCAGCTGCGCTCCATCGGTGGGATCCTGCGGAAGGATAGTGTTAGACTTTCTTCAATCAATTCTTCTTGGATGCCTTGGGATACTTACGACGAGTACAAATATACTCTTGAGAAGGGCACAGACGAGGACAAAGATGCCAGCTCCGAGTACAATCGTGGAAGCAATCTTCTTGGGCATCCGTAACGTCGACTGCCACAGCATGGGGAGGGGTATCATGATGAGGTAAATGTCGGTCGACACGTTGGCGGCAAAGGATGTCCAAATGATGGGCCTCGACACAGCGGCTTGACAAGAGTCTAGATTCCAGACATCAGCAACCGACCAGACCTAAACGCGTAAAAAGAGAGACGCGGCACTCACTTCCGGGGTTAGGTTTGATCTGCCAGTAGTGATGAAAAGGCCGGCACCCGATGAAAATAGAAAAAATGGCCGCAAAGAAGGTGCCAATGACCAGCGCAAACCCGACGTTGATCCTGATCCGATATGGCCTCCCTAGACCGTTGGTGAGGCGAGTGTAAAAGTTCAGCATGGACAGCTTCAGCGACCATATCAACACCGAGTAGACGGTCCAGCCCGCAACCTGAATCTGGGATCCGAGGACTCTCATGTGGTATTCGCTTGAGCCGACTGCCAGGTTTCTGCGCTGCTCGTCCGACATGCCATTGTTTGCCATACCTTGGGCGAGATTACCGATGCTGTATCCTAGTGATGTCTGGGCTGTATAGAATAGCTAAACAAGAGTTTGGTCAGATCATGTCTTGTCCGTTTCAAGGCCAATGCGTGTTACTCACAACACCGACCCAGACCAGATAATCATCCGCTCCAAGGCCCTTCCATCCGACAGCTCTAACACGCGCATACGTTCTGAGAAATGTCGAAGCTACCGCGACACTGTAGAGTGTCCAAATCTCGATGGTGGACTGTCGGAAAGCTTCCTGCGCTGCCTTTACGGCGGCAGGATCCGGCGGCGCGTCACTGGTCGCAGACATTAGGGTTTCGTGTCAGGCGTGGCGGCCGCGAGGAAGAAAATCTAGAGGCAGTGAAGGAGGGGCCAGTCCCACGGAGGAGGGGGGGAGCCTTTTACACGGATACAAGTATGAGATGAGAAGAGTCAAACGTTGGGTAGGGAAAGAAATATGGGTAGTCCAGATTTTCTCTACCCGTCTGCAAGAGAGAAACCCGGACGGAATGAACAAGAGAAGATGGGGCAAACCCATAAGATCGGGGGAGGGAATCAGAGAGTCATCATGAGGCAAAAGCTAATGCACGCTCAGGAATGCATGTCTCACAGTCGATTTTGCTAGACACACGAGAAACCAGTGTGCCCCGTCTTTGGTTCCGAGACACGGCCTGTTCTTGGCTTGGAAAGAGACACACACAGACACCACACAATTGCCCGGCGGAACCAGAACTAAAACAAATGTCACTTTAGTAACCGGGGCAGCGAGTACTATGTGGAAAGCGTCTTCCTTATAAATCGCCAAGGACTGACCGTCAGCCTTTGCTCTCGGCTGGTGGATGTTCCCTTCGGGGAATACCAAGAGGCGTTGACAGCGGCTGTTGATTCGATGATTCACGGAAAGGCGGCTGAGGCTGCGGGTAGGCAATGACATTCTAAGGAAACGCAAGTCAAGACCAGTACAAAGACGTATCAACGATGGCGGGAATGCTGCTGTCCACTTTGGCCTCTTCGCTGCGTCTACAATCATCAGTTGCCGATGAAAAATTTCGCTCTTCAACTATCTTTTTGTCCTTGGCGTTCCACATCCTCGGTGTTGGTTCTCAATGGGTCCTCAACCCTGTGTATCATAGGTCGTTGCGCGGCGGCAAGACATTCTTCGCGGCAAAGCACCCGGCAATGGCTGCTCAGGTGGCTTGGCTAGCTTCCAGCTAAGAATATTCCACTTATCATCCACTGACTCGGCGTGGCAGGTTGCAGGGGATTCAGCTTGTATGTGTTCCTATTTAAGCTCCCATTACTGACGAGGAGTTACTTGCCAACTCACTCACTTGATTGAGGCGGCTATAGCATGAGTCAATTTAGATTTCAATAGTCGACGCAAGGTTAAGAAGAAACCTGTCAGTGTCGTAGGCAAAGTTGACCGTACTAAATGCAAACTTGTAGCCCGAGTCAGCCGGTGAAAAGACCCGCCCAACCCGGAAGTTTTAGTCAAAAGTTCTCGAAACTCGGCGAGCTTGTGTGCCCGAGTGGGTGATCCCCGTCAAGCGTAGTTGGCTTCACCTGAACGTCACTCCGTCCGGCCGAGTTGAAAATTGCTCCACGTTTTCTCTGCCGTACATGTGTCAGGAATCAGTAAGCTGAAAACCATCAGCGTATTGACCGGCGTGCTTTGTCTGGGCCTAGCTTGCCTTCTCGGTCTGCCGCTATGGATGGTGTGCAACTGTGGCATCAAGGTTTCGGCTGGTTAAAAGTTGGTGCTTCTTTCTGTGGGCACAGCAACGGCATTCAGCCACAACGAAGATCACTTAACACTCTTGGATTTCTGTCGTGAAAATATGGAATCCCCGCGGCGCTATTCTAAAGAGAGGGGAATTTACGAAATGACAATGGGGTTGTAGAAGCTAAACTTCTCCTTGGGGTCGTACGTCTTCTTTAGCGCCTTGAGCTTGCACTGCCTCCAGTTCTCGTCGCCGTACATGTTCTTGTTGTTCTCGTTGCCGTAGGCGTAGTTGACGTAGGTATGGAACTCGGCGCGCCCGGTGGCCTGGTGCAGCATGTCGCGCAGCTGGTTGCCCAAACCGGCGGCCCGCTCGTCGAGCTCCGGCCCGTCGGGCTTGTAGGTGATGAGGGGGGCAGCGAGGATGTTGTCGCCGCGGAAGGCAAAGGCTGTTGAATTGTCGTCGACGGCGCGCATGCCCTGGTGAGAGTAGGCCTCGAACATGAAGAGGGAGTGGCTGAATGGGGAATCGCCCTTGATGGCATCAGAGTAGACTCCGTACGCCTTGACCAGGGTGGGCACGTCAAACTCTTCGAGGTAGATGGGGAAGCGGGGGTTGACGAGGCCGTCTTTCTGGCAGGGCGGCGCGTCGACGTCGATGCCCGTCCAGCGACCTAGCTGGAGATAATCTCCCGTCTCGGGGCTGATGACGGCCGGGCCAATGTCATGGAAGGGCTGGGAGTACTTGGCATCGACAGAGGTGACACCCTCCTGTATCAGGAAGAACAGGATGACTGGGTTTACGGGGTCAACGTCAGGGTTGATTAGCCAGTACGACCAGTGGATGACATCAACGGGCTGCTCGCCATTGTTGACGAGGGCGTTTGAAGCTTCATACACCTGTTGTACCTTGTCGCCAGTGAAGATGAGCGTCTCGATAGCCCAGTCGCGGTGTTCAATGTCGTAAATCTTGGAAGTGACAGATGTCACAATGCCAAAGTTGTGGCCGGCGCCCTTCATGGCCCACATAAGATCATGAGTCTCGTCGATCGTCTCAACAGACCCATCGGCGAGAACCACGTTCATCGACACAAACTGATCGGCGAGGAGCCCGTGCCGGCCCTGTAACCATCCGTGACCGCCTCCAAGTGCCGGGCCGAGGTAGCTCACGCACTCGCAGGTACCGGTGACGGTCTGCTTGCCTCGTTCCCACAGGTAGTCGCTCAGAACTTTTGAGTTTGTGCCGCCCGCTATGGTGGCTGTCTTGCCGTCCCCAGAAATCTCGACTCCGGTGAGCTTTTCGAGGGAGATGCTGATGCCCTTGGTCATCTTGCCCAACGTTGTGGTGGCGCCGTGGACGCCGTTGTAGGCGAGAAAGGGGATTTCATGCTGGTCAGCGAATTTCACCTAGATGACACTTAGCATTGTCTTATTTCCGCTTCCTGAAGTGACGAACCGTAGTAGCAACATCTTGCTCGCTTGAGGGAACAACTGCTACAGTAATGTTCGGTAGCTCGAGGTTCGACCACCTCTCCGTGACTCTGTCAAAGTCGGCGGACCCAGGGAAGTAGATTTCACTCTCCGACGATAGTTGACCAGCAAGCTCCTCGATATCCTCCATCCCCCTGGGGCAGATGCCGGTCAAAGCACCCCGTGGGAAATCCAGGCTCGCAAGGGCAGAAGTAGCCATTGCGAAGACTGCCGCGAAGAGAGTTGAGCGATGCATCGTGCCGGCCACGAGAGAGACCTGTGAATAGGAGGGGGAGAAGGTGTGTCACTAGACCAGAGACCGCGCCACGCAGGGGGGCAGCAAGGGGGCAGCGAATGCAAGCTCTTTATTCGAAGCATGTCACTCTTCGCCACGCGATTCGGGGATTTTGTAAGTCCCGAACACTGCATATGCACCTCCAACCACATGGCAACCTCGGAGAGTTGGCCTGGCCTATTCACTAGTGCTCCCTGCAGCTATGCAAGCTGCAATGCACGTTTGGACTTTTTTGGCAGCGGCGGCGCAAAGCTGAACTAAACTTATCTCCGTCGGACACTCTCCGCTAGACTCACTTGACTAAAACAAAAACGGGGCGAAGTGAAGAATTCTACGGCTAGTGGTAAATTCTATTAGTGCATTTCGATGCCGAGCTTGATGATATCGAGCCGGTGCCCACGTGGTGCTTTCGGCATTTGGTACAGATGTCGGGGACCCTGTGGACACGAGACGATCGTTGTGGCAGAATCATCCATCTCCAATAATTGCCACATGGTATTGCGGAACGATTTCAGAGCTCGTGCCACTCGTACATTTGTTGGCAAAGATTTGAGTTGCCTGTGGTAGTCCACTGTGCAGTGGGCTCCAACAATGGCGAGATTGGCGATGGCGGCCTAAGGAGATTGGGCAGGTCGATCGGGGCAGGCGACGTCGGTGAATTGATCCTCGTATTCTTCCAACATGTCCAACTAGCCCACTTCCTGTCCTTGCCAATGCTCCGCAGCTAGCGACGGTGGGGGACTAGCTGTAAGTCTGGACATGGCGAAGCCATTGGCGTTGAGCAATGATTGGAGAAGTTGTTGCCACCTCTTGATTGGGACAGGATGTTCTGCGAGCACCTCTGGGTTGAGCGACTGCTGCCGAGGGATATCCGTCCGCCACAGCATCAACTGCGCGGTGGCATCTCGAACGTCTCAAACTCAAGCGTAGGGCCCTGCGACTCGAGTGCCGCCGAAGGGAGCTGTCCGACTAGTCGCAGAACTCGCCAGCACCCATTGGATCCATGCCCGCCACAACAACACCAAATCGCAGTGGTGCCGCCAGAGGACAGACCTCATCCATTGCCTCCAGTCTGCTCCCAGAGCCCTCATCTTCGACTGCTGTAGGAGGGGTGTCTTGCAACTTGTTCTGCAGAAGCTCAAGGCACCCTCGGGCCTGCCAACGGGTAGAGAGGTTGAGCTACATTATAGTCACGATGGCGACGACGCGGGCTAGATGCAGCGGGATGATAGCGATGCGACGGGAATGGCGTGATTGCCGATATCGACAATAGGCCAGATTGGGTAGAGCCTCGTTGCGTATATGCTCACCAAGTATCTTATATGGACAATGTCGACAACTCGCCATCAACCAGCAACGATGGCAACCAGTCTTCCGAGACCAACGACGGCAACATGGCATCCGACGTTGAAAGCGATATTGCTCGAGCTTAAGACAGTTGGTCCAACGTTAGCGACGGCTGAACTTGACGGACGTTGTGATGCTTAGTCTCTTGGTCGACGGTGGTAAGTGCTTGAGCATTCTTGCTAGACAGCAAAAACCGTTTGATCAGGTACATTACTTCATCCAGTTCGATTCGACACCATGTCGATCACACCGTGGTAGCGCAGAGGACAGATTCAGGCTACATCTTAACTGGCAATACGCCCTCGGATACTATCAATGTCATTCTAAGTGACGGCCGGAGGCGTGTTGTAGAATGATATTTCTAGTAGCCGGGGGCGTATTGCCAGTTAACACATGACCCGAATCTATCCTCTGTGCTACGACCGTGCGACAGACTCGATGCGGCTGATGCTCTTTGCCCTGAGGCTGCGCGGTCTTCTTGTCGACGGTGCCTTCTTCTAGGTACACGTAATGTTGGCAGAGACGCAATTGCTAGATGGCGCCTGCTCGGAGCATTCGATTCCGCGGATCTCGCGCTGATCACAGGCTCGTTTGGCGAGCTTCTGACGGGAAGTGATTGACGGGATGGACATGCACGGGTGTCAGGTATCCGTGAGCCGTGCGGTCGAGGCGTCGAAAGACATTTTGTTGATGTATGCTGCGCAAGCCTTGACGGCTTTGATGGCTTTGATGACGAGATTGATGCCGTTGATGATTTGAGATGAATTGATGGGTGAGTTTGGGTAGATGGGGGGAAGTTGCGGGGTCGACACTATACAGTGGGGCCTTGGCGATCACGACATGGCTCATATCGCAAGGTGTAAAAAGATGAAAAAATCCATGAGATTAAATTTCATATAGGAAGCCTTGTGAACGCCAAAAGTTTGCATCAAAGTGCGCAGACGTAGTCACAGCACGAGGTAAAATTGAGGCAAGGAAAACTGTTGTTCTCTCTATTGGAAAAGGAAGAACAAGGCATCCTTATGTATAGGCTGAAAAGCATAGAATGCAACGTTGTATGCTTTATGAGGCAAGGAGGTCCTCATGACCTGCTCTGACGTGGCAAAAGGAGGTTGGTCTGACCCGGGAAGACGCGAGTTGTGTATGCCCTCATGCTTGTATCAGACCTACCTCCCTACAACTCGCGACAAAAAGCCATGCGCCAAAATGCTGTAGACGAGGTTATCTTGAACGCAGCTTTTGGCATGGCAGAGGGTCCACTGAAATCGCACTCCGACCCCACATTGATGGCCAAAAAGTTGCACAAACTTGGCAGGCTGGCTCCAGTTCATAGCCAATTATGACGTCTAAATAAGCTCTGATTTCACCAAATAATCGCATAATGATATATCTTGAGTGATGGAAATACAAATACAAATTTAAATACTTCAAATGCATGGGATGAAAATAGCAATCTTCATACCCTGCTATTAATCCAATCAAAAGACTCTACATCGTCCACTCTCCAACGAAACTCATTCTTATACCCACCTATAGTCAACATCTCTCATCATGAACATGGACGTCGGCAACATTGTCAAAAACGCCGTGCCCGAATCAAAGGGGCGCAACGTCAGGGTGCTGTCGGAAAACGTCCAGGGGGCCGACTACAGGGATAGCAACTTCCTCTCCTCAGACTTCCCCCGCTCTGCGCCGAAGCTGTACATCACGGCAGAAAATGACGACTTTGACGAATTGACGCTCAAGGAGTGGCGGGACGAGGGGTTCGACGTCGAGTACTTTTCCGTCGAGAGCTGCAAGGACGGGTTCATCGAGAAGCTCAAGGACCTGAGCAGAGAAAAGAGGGCACCTTGTGAGAAGTTTGGCATCGTAGGTAAGGGAAAGATGTTGCTTAGAACTGAGCATTGTGAGGTTAAAAAACGTACGTAGCATATGACAGCGCCGCGGCCGTGTGTCTGGAGCACTACCACGTCCTGGACAACAACCCCGAATTCAGGCTGGGCCTGCTGATCGCCTACTACCCAACCTCGATACCCGACCCCAAGGGCAAGTTCCCCAACGCCATCAGCACCCTCGTGCACCTCGCCACCGGCGCCGAGATTGACATCGTCAAGCAGTCTCAGATGGTCGGCGTCCAGGGGAAGCGCCGCACCAAGAAGAGCAGGGTGGACGCCGGGCTGGGCACGGGGGGGAAGCTGCAGCTTGCGTATCCGAGCTACACCTACAGGGCCGAGCCGGGCTTCGCGGAGCACGACATGGAGGAGTTTGACGGCATCAGCGCCGAGCTGGCCTGGAGCAGGAGCTTGTCGGCAGCTAGGAAGGTGTTTGGCATCAGCCCCGACCTGGAGCTGGTGTTGGAGGGAAACCTACAGAGTGAGATTCCCTGCATTCACATTTCTTGGATCAGCGTCAGTTATTTGGGACGCAACTAACACAACGCAGGCAAATTCTTCACACACAACGTCGACCAAGCTGTGGCGGCCTATACGACACACAAGACACCACACGTCACCAACGTTCCGAGCCTCGCTGGGGCCATCGGCGTCGATGATCTAAAAGCATATTACTCCACAACCTTTACCAACCCCCCGTCGACCAAAATCACGCTGCTGTCGCGGACCATTGGCGTCGACCGCGTAGTCGACGAGATGCACATGCGGTTTAAGCACACGCAGGAAGTGCCTTGGATGCTGCCCGGGATCCCGGCCACCAACAAAAAGGTCGAGGTCCTCGTGGTCAGCATCGTCGCTCTCAAGGGAGGGAAGCTCTATCAAGAGCACGTGTACTGGGACCAGGCGAGCGTGTTGGTCCAGATCGGGCTGCTAGACCCCAAGCTGCTGCCCCAGAGCGCAAAGGACCTCGGGGTGGAGAGACTGCCAATCGTGGGACGCAAGGCGGCGAGGAGGGTCCTGGGTGACTTTGAGGATGACGAGGAGGGGGGCAGCAAGGGTGAGCATTGACGAATGAACTGGGCATGCAGGTCTTCTTGTACAACGTTTATTATCACGTGAGGGCGGCGAGGGGGGGTAATTAGTCAGTTTGGAAATCATTACTGATAGAGAGCAGCTATTGGTCGAGCTAGGTCCAGAGCTCGTTGCCGAAATCAAGTCGTAAAAGGGGTGTTCCTTCTAATTACCGTCGTTATAATGTAAAGGAAGGAGCTCCTGCCTATAGCAGCAGCAGCAATATAGGAGTGACGTAAAGGAAGGTAAAGACCCCCGGATAGGAGGCCTTCGAAATATAATCGGCTCTCAAATAGAACACTCTTCTTTTATTTTCTGCTCTCCATACTTAGTCCTGTCTGGCAGGATCCAGCTTGACCTTGTTGCCGGTTATGGCGTCAATCTCGGCCATGATCTCGTTCGTCATCTTTGGCAAAAACTTGAGTGCCGCGACGTTCTCCTCTACCTGCTCCGGCCGGCTGGCGCCCATGATGATGCTCGTCACGTTGGGGTTCTTCAAGCACCAGGCGATGGCCAGCTGCGCCTGCGTGCACCCGACCTTTTCGGCAACGGGGGCCAGCTTCTCGACTGTCGCGAGCAGCGTCTTCCATTCGTCGTCGGTCTCGGAGCCAATCTTTTCGCGCATAAGGTTGGCAAACTTGTCCTTGGACTCGGCGAAGCGCGAGCCGGGCGGGGGCACGCCGTCGGCCATGCCGTTGTACTTGCCCGAGAGGACGCCCATCTTGATGGGGCAGTAGGTGGCCAGGCCGGTGCCGACGCGCGAGTACAGGCGCTGGAAGTCGCCCTCGACCTTTTGACGATCAATCATGTTGTACTGAGGCTGCTCGACGATGGGGGCAATCATGCGGAGGTCACGGGCGATGCCGACCTAGTTCATGTCAGATGTGGAAGGATTGAACGTTGTGAGGGACATACGGCTTCCTGGATCTCGTCGGCGCTCCACTCCGAGGTACCCCAGTAAAAGGCAAGACCTTGATCGATAACGTGGTTGAAGGCGCGGACGGTCTCCTCCATGGGCGTGAGCCTGTCCGGGCGGTGGGCGTAGACAACATCGACGTACTCGAGGTCGAGCCTCTTCAGCGAGGCCTTGAGGCCCTCGACGACGTGTTTTCTCGAGAGGCCGTGGTTGTTGACGAGAACCTCGCCATTGACGGCGCCCCAATTGATTTCTACATCATCAGCTTCCCAAGTCAAACGATATCCCCTGTGCAAACTCACTAGTGCTGATGACAAGATCACTTCTCTTCCAGCCAAACTTCTTGATGGCCTTGCCCATGACAACCTCCGACTGACCCGCGGTGTAGTTTTCGGCATTGTCGAAGAAGTTGATGCCCAGGTCGTAGGCGCGCTTCATGCAGGCAAACGACGCCTCGTCCTCGGCGTAGCCGCCAATCGTCAGCCACCCCCCCAGGCTGATGGCAGACACGTAGAGGCCGGAACGACCAAGGCGACGGTACTCCATGCCCGTCTTGCGGGGTTCAGGCCAGTAAGACATTGCGGTGGTGTATGTTGCGGTGGTTGTGGTCATTGACGGCTGTGGTTATGGATGATCGAGGGCTGACACAGCGATGTAGGTCGGCAGCAATCAAATAAGGGGAAAAGGAGAAATATATGCATTTTTCTTGAAGTGAACAAAACACTCGGGAATTCGCAAATGAGATGGGGCCATGACCTCCGAGATAGCTTCTCCAACTTGGCCGATAGAGTCACGCCGGTAAAGGTCCCAGACCTGTTTGTTTTAACCAGTGGAGCCCGGCCGTCTTCCTCCTGCCTTTCGCAGCGCAAAATTCGGGAAGATGTTACAGAATAATTCAGTGGAATGCTTTTAGCCGGGCCTGGATAAGAGGAGAAGAGGAGGGGCCGGCGACCCTAGATTTGTCTAGTATGTACTCGGCAGTGCCTCCGCACGAGATGCGGGGGAGATGCAACGGCTCTGTAGATCGTGGGCCATCCGTCTTCATATTGCTTGGTCATTGCGTAGGGTGACCCTCTGCGGGAACGGAATGGTTGGGTGACTGTTTGCCGGTCTCGACTGAGTTGAAGTTGAACATTACTAATCGCAGGGAGGGCCTCATTGTTGTTTCCGTATTTCGGATGACGACCGTCGAGTGATTTTGGACTGAGGTACTGGATACTGCTTAATTTTCACCACGTCCTGACACTCGGCTGGTGAATAGCCAGATTCCTTCAAGGTGACCAAGTACCTCTGACTACATCATGGATATCCAGTACCTCATGGCTCATACCCATTCCAGTGACCCTGGCTGAACGAGACACCAGCAGTAGTTGGCGAAGGAGATGGTGATAAACAGCAATCATTCGGCAAAGCGCAAATCAATAACAGGATTCAATACGTTGTCTTGAACAGGTTACGGTCCTCAACTTGGAAAATGGCACAAGGAGAACCTCCTAATACGAGCAAGGCCTTTGGAATCCAAGAAGGGATTTTCCTGCATCCATCTCGGAAAGGCGCTCGTATCAGAGAATTACGCAACTGATACAATCACTGGTTTCTTATTTTGGTGCATTTTGGCAGGTGGAATGAAAAGAATCAATGTACCTATTGCTTTCATCTGGCGTGTACTCGCCTGTGGATCCTTTTGGTATCTCGTTTTGCTTTCTTTCCAGATACTACCAGCAACTCTTGTTAACCCTCCTTATTCTCCATCACAACCTTCTCCATCATTGGGTTTCTACTATCGAGCACGTCGAACATCATGGCGGGACGATCCTTGATCAATCACGAACTCATACCGAGTTCATACCCCTTCACGGATGAATTGCTACCCCTAATCAGAAGGCAGCACGATCCCGACCTAGGGTTCACAAGGGCAGACGACATTGAATTAAAGGCCATGATCTCGTGCACTCTGTTGACCGGTGCCGAAGCCCGCGACAAGATACGACGTTGGTTCCATGGGACCAACAACCGCAAGGGCAGGCCCAAGACCACGCGTACCCTCTTCGTCTTTGCGGAACATTTTGGGATCTCGGTAAACTTTGATGACATCTCCGAGGCAAGGTCCGTCTCCAGCTTACTGCACGCACCAGAGGCCAAGCTTTTCCCGTTATTTGACGAGAACACGGGAGTCGTACGTGCCAAGGTTCAGTCCCAAGAAGAGTTTGAGGTTTGGGCCGGATGGGCCCGCTCGAGGACAAGCTACGGGCCAAAGCTCATCCCACGTCTGTCGACATACATGACGCTGGTCAAACTGGGACATGATGTAGAGGCGAACGCTGCTCTTGGCCTTCCCACCACTCATATCGCAACACCCGCAACACCTCTATCCACGTCGTCAAACGTGGACGCCCAGCCATCGACACCAGCCCCTATCCCGACATCACCAATGCCGTCTGTGCCTGCTTCGACCACCAATAAAGTCCCAAACATGGAGGCCCAGCCATCGACATTAATGCCGCCATCGACACCAACCCAGCCATCTGCGCCGACGGCTAAGCGACCATCGATGACACCTAGACCAGCCTCGACGACTGAGAAAGTCATCAACGTGGAAGCTCAGCCATCAACGTTACCCCTGCCTTCTGTGCCAACGACGAAGCGTCACTTGATAGCACCCAGACCGACTTCAACAACTCCCAGTACTACACCAGCACAGTCAGTATCCACGCCGGCAACCGTCGAAGCCCAACTATCCGGACTACCATCAGCGTCAACGACTAAGCGATTGTCAATGTCATCTGGACCGACTCCGACCATAAAGAGAGTACGATGGGCTGCATCACCTGACACACAACAATCATCCGCGCCACCTGCCCCGGCAGCTCCATCATCTTCTCTAGCCGGCCAACGCACAAAGGCCCCTATTCCTTTCAGGTCCATCTTTGGCGACGATATGACGTCTTCCCCCTTCACGTCCATCTCTAGTCCGCCTCCTACCGACAATAGGGATGCTAGTGACAATTCAAGTACGGACACGTCTGACGAGGAAGAGACTGATGCCGAGATGAGCGAGGAAGATGCTAATATTAATGTGACGGGCGAGCAAGAGGGTGGTGCCAACGTGACGGACGAGACTGATGCCGATGAGAGAAGCGAGGAAGAGCCTGATGTTCGTGTGACGGACGAGCAAGAGAACAATGCTAATATGACGGACGAGCAGACCATCGCTACTGACGGGCCATATGCACCCAGCCATCCCCTGCGCGAGCTAAACGACATGGGAGACAGCCTCACTATGTTTGAAGCGGGAACTCGCCGTTGGTCACAGCCAAAGTTTGATGCCATATTTACTATACTGTGCGTCGCATACGAGCGCCGCGTCGACACGCAAAATGCAGACCAAGTCGGACCACGCTTCCATATAGCTCAAGGTTTTATATTAGGCCTTGAGAAATCATTAGACAGTAATTCAGGACCTTGTGATAGCGGTCCCCTAATCTTTATCAGGGGCTAGGCCATGGTCACCTAGCTACTCACTCTCACCTCACCTTTGCATATGAAATCAAGTTTTCGTGACTATAACACTGTTTATGGTTAGCGTGTTTTCAATTATTTTTCCATTACATTCGGCACAGCCTTGGAAACTTTTTGTAAAACTTCAAACACAAGCACAAGCACAAGCCCAAGCACTACAACAACAACAACAACAACAACAACAACAACAGCAGCAATAGTAAGAGCACTATTAACAGCAGCACCGCTAATATCAAGAGCACTACTAATAGCATTAGCAGAAGCACTACTACTACTACTACTACTACTACGACTACTACGACTACTACTACTGACAATGTCCAAGTCGTACCGTGACTACCGCCGCAGATCGGCGAGCCCCCGTCGCTCCTTTGGGGGGGGGTGACGAGCGGGATGTCATCGACGTTCACGTGGTCCGTGAGATCGTCGAGGCCCCCATCACCCATCCGCGAGACGGGCTGCCTGGCATCAATGCCCGGTCTTCTGAAGGTTTTGGTCCCCAGACCAATATCTACGCTGCCGCCTCGGGCCAGACCTTTGGCTCCCAGATCGGCATTGCGGCTGACCACGCTGCCTCTTTGGAGGTGGCAGCTGCGATGCTTCGTCAGGCCTGGGCGTCTTCCCCCGGCGCTGGGGTTGTCATTAGAGTCAACCCCATCCCAAGCTCTGGCCTTCTGAGCCGCCAGCAGGCTACCGGCCAGGCCACAGGCCAGGCTCAGGGATCGGCTCGACCCCAGTCTTCTCAGACTCGGGGTCGCCAACCCTCCCAACCCAGGGGTCGCCAACCCTCCCAACCCAGGGGTCGCCAACCCTCCCAACCTAGGGGTCGCTCTAGGACCCCCCCCTCTAACCTCGGGGCTGGCAGCAATGCCGCTGCCTCTTCTGCTGCTGGTGCCAGCTCAGGCCAGCAAGCCCCAAAACGCCGCAAGGGCAGCAAGCCGCGCAAGCTCGCTCCCATGTATGCCGCGGGTAACCTCACTCCTGGTCCTGGGGCGTCGACCTCCAATCCCTCTGGCCAGCCTTCAGGTCAGGCTTCTGGCCAGGCCTCTGGCTCTGCCGGGGGCAAAGGCCAGGGCAAAGGCAAGGGCAAATACGAAGGCATGGCGTGGAAGGAATACCAGCGCCAACAACACGACCGGCTCGACAAGGACATCGATGCTTACAAAGCTGCAGGCCCCTATGGGCTTAACGCTGAAGGCTTGGAGACGCGTCAGCTGCTGGCGGACCATCAAATGCGCCATCAACAGGCGCAGCAGCAGCAGCACCAGCAGCAACAGCAACAGCAGCAGCAGCACCAGCAGCGGGAGGAGAGGGAGTACTACCGTGGCACTATTGGTGTGCCAACTCGCGACCTCGGCGTGGCTGACGAGCAAGGGTCGGTCGACGACATGGATTATGATATGGCTGACACCTTCGAGCCTGATGCCTATCCGGCGGCATGGGAAGACTAAGGGACGGGGTTATGGGGGGCAAGGGCCTAGACGAAGGAACATGGGAGAAGAAATAAATAATAATCAATGTTCTGCTTTGCTGAGTCGGGAGAGGTCCCTCTTAAATGTGGTTTAAAGCATGACGTGAAAGATGAAGTCACATGAAGCAATCAAAGGCCATCGTAGAGAATCCCCTACCAGATTCGAATATCCAAACACGAGAAGTAACAAGACAGTGTCAGTACCCCGCACTTGCCGCTGTAGAAGCGTACATAGCACCTGCAGCAGTAAAATCACGGATGGCATATAATGAATGATATTTATCCCACGTCGAGTGCCCAGGAAGTATAGCGCGTATCAAGATTGAGTGTATTAGTATATAATATCTAGCTTGACGAGCAGATAATAGGTGGCCCATCCTTTATATGATGGCGATGTATCATTTGTTGATGATGAATGAAGAGGAGGATCTACCTCCTGAGTTTCAAGTCTTGTTAGTTTCTGCTGCCGTAGCATATATGGATTTACGTACAAACACGACTTCCATCACGTTCCCATTCAAGGGCCGTCTTCGACGTTCGAATCAATGATACAAATTGCCTGCAGTCCCCAGACTCATATCATCCTCAAGTAGCTCGACTTTCTGAGACCTTTGCCTTCTTTCACAGGTACTGCGGTCGATTCTTCTGGCGGTTCTGGGTTTGTATTGGTGACATTCTTGGTTTTGGTCAATTTCGGAGCCAGGGGGATGTCTTGGGAGATGTTGTCGCGTTTGACTACCTTCTTAGATCTAGAGCGCTCC
This sequence comes from Trichothecium sympodiale, assembly GCA_003012115.1. Lineage (NCBI taxonomy): Eukaryota > Fungi > Ascomycota > Sordariomycetes > Hypocreales > Trichothecium > Trichothecium sympodiale. Next base: position 302,118 of record PXOB01000020.1, on the reverse strand, counting down.
GTCTCATCCGGTCCGATGAGGTCAAAGAGGGCGTTAAACTTCATACGCCACTCCTCAACGGTTTCTTGTGTAAGCGCCATATTATGTCCGTGGTGGATAGTGATTTCGTGGTTGAATGGTGATTTCTTAGTGGGATAGTGATTTCGTAGTAGGATGGTAATAATAGATAGGTAGAATGAAAAAAGATTCTCATAGTATTGCGGGGCTCTTATTAATAATCGTAAAGATATAGTTATAGTACCTAATAGTAAGGACGTAGTCGTGCCTATAGTAAGGACGTAGTCGCTAGTAGTAAGGACGTAGTCGTGCCTATAGTAAGGACGTAGTCGTGCCTATAGTAAGGACGTAGTCGCTAGTAGTAAGGACGTAGTCGTGCCTATAGTAAAGACTTTAATTAGGCAGGAGCAGGGCCAGTGCGCCTTCTAATTTTAACCGTTTATGTCTCTATATTTCGGTTCCAGTCTTTGAAGTTTTTATACAATTCTCCCTCGTGAATTTCCTCTCGTAGTCATCAGTCATCGTTCAAGCAAAGTTTCTACAATGCTAACGCTCGAGTACCCCCTGCCGCCTAGTGATGCTCATGAAGCAATCCTGCGGCACCTCGAGGAGGACTCCCTCTGGAATGTGGTTGAAATATCGCTTCCAGCCGTGGCTCAGGCCATCACTTCCGATGGCCGGATCAGAAAGGCAGAGTTCCGCGTAGACAGGACGCGCGAATATCTCTCTGGTCCGTCGGATAAGGCCACGGTCCTGCTGCATTTCATGAGGGCTTCGGCCATCAGGTCGATTGTCAGAGGCACGGTTGCCTTTGACGATACCGCCGACTGGATCGCCAACGATAACGAGATCAAGGGCCTGTGGCAACACAAGGGAGCTGGCGTCTACGTCGTTGGCCTTTACGTGAGAGGAAGCGCAGAGCATCGCTTCCTGACGCAAAAGGAGTGCGTGGCCGTCGCCAAGGCCATGGGCAAATATGCGGATGGGTGCGTAGACATTGGCAAGAAGGAGCAAACTATCAATTCTCAGTGGGTGCACGAGGTAGATGCATCGTGGACAAAGGCTGCCCCCAGGTACGCTGAGAACGCTGACCACGTGCGGCGCTTCCGGGCTCTGGCTCGCATGTTCAACGCCAGAGGACAGTTTGCGTCCCTTGATGACGCGGACGACGAGGTCCGCCAGTGCCAAAGTCCTCTATACGTGGGATGTTCCAAGGCGCTGGCCGATCGAGTCAGTGTCTATACAGCAGAGAAGCTGAGCGGCAAGAGCTCCTCCGAAAGGCTTGCTGCAAACCGAGAGCTATGCTTTACCTTTGCGGCATGTGCCGCTGTTGACATCAAGCTGGTCCCCGAGGTCAAAATCGCCCTCGTCGTCCCCGACGAGAGGATGATTTCAACCGCAGAGGTCCTCGTCTCTGCGCTCGCGGACTCGCTTGTCTATCGCCGCGGTTTCAATGCCACCGAGGCTGGGGGGATGGACCTGCCTCTTGGCGGTGAGTTGCTGGAAGAGAACCTGGTGCGTATCGCTCGCCATGGGGCTTTCCATGCTAATGCGGATGATACCCATAAAGAACATGGGAGATGCGTGAAATTCGCCGACACGCTCGCCGATTGCCAAGGCATCATTGACGAGATCCACGAGGATCTTGAAGCTATCAAGCTGGGGCCTGAGCTGCCATCTCTGGATGAGGTCAAAGCAAAACTTGAAGCGGACCTATTGGCGGAACAAGAAATACTCAACGAGCACATCTTGGAGATACAGAAGCAAGATGCCTTTCTCGCTGTCCTAGAAAAGACGCATCCAGAAAAGGCAGCACAGTTCAAGAAGCTTCTTGGCCTGGATGAGGTCCCATAAGCACTTGCGCAGCAAGCTGCAGATTAGTCGATAGAAATAGTATCAAATACCACCAAGTTCAGTCCCAGAGTGCCGCAATATAATTATAATACCATAGGTTAATATCCGTTTTGAAAGAATCTTTATAGTTTCTAGTTTAATATTGCCATTAAGATATCTTCAGACGCTATCAGATCCTATACCGCACTACCCGCATTCCCTTTCTCCGCCCAGCGTAAGGTATATCATCCGACCGCGCTATATCCCCCAGCGTCCAAGGGACAATCCATATACATAGGACCGTCCGACTAGCATCCTCACTATCTACAAGCTTTTATCCCCTAGGGAGTTATCACCAACCTACTACTAGCCTAGCTCCTACTATAGTAAGAACGTACCTAGCACCTACTATAGTAAAGGCATACCTAATACTATAAGAGCGTACCTAGCACCTATCGTAGTAAAGACATACCTAGTATATAAACTACGTACCTAGCACCTATCGTAGTAAAGACGTACCTAAGACGTTAAGAACGTACCTAGCACCTATCGTAGTAAAGACGTACCTAGTATATAAACTACGTACCTAGTACCTATCGTAGTAAAGACGTACCTAGTGTATAAACTACGTACCTAGCACCTATCGTAATAAAGACGTACCTAAGACGTTAAGAATATACCTAGCACCTATCGGACTTAGTCTAAATTCGATTTCTCTACATTCCCTAGCCGCAACTTTAGAGCGATTTCGGAATAGCGACAAGAAGAAGTATTATAAATTTAGCATACGACGAGAAGCATTATCGCGATTTTATATTAGCGACTAGAACGTTTAATTTCTATTCTTATTATCAAGCGATGCTGATCTACATCTCTTGCTACTAGCTCTGTCGTCCCCCACGGCACGGAAACAGACAAAACGCCCTTGGACACTACCACGTCCTGCATTCCCACCCAGCATATCATGTGGTCTGGTGACACGGCGAGAATGCCATCTGACTCTTTGCTGCAGTAGATGGTCATGGCGGGGAAAGCAGCGACATGCCAACCCGCGGGAGGCGACCCCGATGTCAGAGCCTCTGATAGCCTAGAACCCACGGGGTTGTGGTGCTTGAGGTTGGTACGTACGGCCTCGGCGACCGACGCAGCTCCCGGCCACAATGCAAGGAGACCGGCAGCTTGATCCAGCATGATGCCGTCGATGATGGGCAGGCTCTCTTTGGAAAGAGCCTCCATGTGTTGACCGACGAGGTCAATGACGGCGGCGCGAGCAGAGCGCTGACGCGACAATGCGTCAACGAGGACGGCAAGGCCAAACTTGGTTGGAACTGCTAGGGCAACGGCTGCGAGGCTTTGGGGGGCCTGCGCCGGGACGGTCCAGACGGGCTTGGCCCCAATGGGCTTGAGAACCTCGTTGGAGGTGGACAGGGCTTTGAAGCCGTGGATGATGCCGGGGCCAAAAGCGTCACGGGCAACGAGCGCATAAAGCTCGAGGCTCCGCATTTCATCTTGGAGCTTACGGCGCTCCTTGGCGGCGGCACTCTTCAAGTTCCTAGACCAGGCTGCGAGGTAGCCCAAGACTACCCCAGCCCGGTCCAGAGCAGCTTGACGGCGACTCCCAAGCACCTGGCTTTCTCTCAGCCGGCCTTGGGTGTCAATCAGTGTCGAGTTGATATTTTGTGACACTGACTTGGCGCGTCGGAGTTCAGACTCGACGTCAGCGGTCTCCAGCTTACTTTGAGTAAGCTCTGACTTGGCATCCAAGAGCTGTGTCCTGACCTGGTCGAGCTCTGATTGGACGTCTCGGAGTCCAGACTCGACGTTATAGGTCTCCAACTTACTTTGCGTAAGCTCTGTCTCGACCCTGTCGAGCTGTGACTTGGTATCGTAGAGCTCTGTCTTGACCTTGTCGAGCTCTACGTCTGCATTTGCAGCCTTGAGCTCAAAACCCGTCGTTTGTTGACGGGCCCTGTCAAGGCTTGCTTGGGCAAAGGCCAGCTCAATCTTGCCCTGATCGACTTGGAAATTTGATGTCGTCAGCTGGCGTCGAGTGTCGTTTAGCTGGTGACCAACTTCGGCCAGTCTCCCATTTGCCTCGCGAAGCTCGGCCTCACGCTTGTGGGCGAGTGCTTGGGAGGCGTCGAGAAGACCACGAAGCTGCTCCGTCAGCGTCTTTTCTTGGTCAACTTCTTTGGAGAGGGTTTCATTCCCCTCCTCCAGAGCGTGGATGCGCTCATTCTTCCTCTCAACAACAAACGTATTCGACTCAACGGTCGAGATGACCTTGCCCCGGAGCTGGGTGATTTCTGTCTTCAGCTCCTTGGTTCTTTCAAGAGCGTCTGCCCTTTCCTTCTGGAGGGATTCGACCTCCCTTTGGCGCACGTTCAAAGAGTGGCGTAGGCCGCCGACATCACCCCTAAGCTCGGAGATGATGCCATTCTTTGTCGTGATGGAATCACGCTGCACCTGCTTCAGGTGCTCGAAGTTGTCATTGGCTTGAGCCTCGCCGGCAATCAGGCTTCGAACCTGGCCCTGGAGGTGTATCTTGTCCTCTTCGAGCTGAACGTTTTGGTCCGTCAAATGGTCGACCTTTCCTTGCAGCTGGCATACCCGCTCAGAGGCTTGCTGGAGGTCTTCGCCGACCCCCGCCTTCTCGCCCACGGCCTTGTCCAGATCCAGCTGTAGTTGACCAGCCTTCTCCTTCGTCGTCTCTAGATCCTTGAGGATATATTTACGCTTGCTATTTCCAATAGTCAGCAAGCGATCCTTTTCCCCCAAATCAATCTTGGCCTGCTTGAGCTGAGCCTCAAGCATAGTAGCCTGCTTCTCCAGTTCTGAAAGCTTAGCCTTGTGGCTTGCCTCGACTGGACTTGGCGGAGGGGATTGACCCGCCTCGCCCAGATCTTGCAGGACAGCTTGGCTGGCCTGCCTCCCGAGATAGGGGCCCGCTGAGCTATGGCCCAGCTTGTGCAGCATCGAGTCCAGCAAGGCGTTGCGGCCTTGCTCGTCTCCTGCCTCGGCCGACAACAACTCATCAAAGAGGGCTCTCCGCTTCCCCATAGCCCTCGATGTTTCACGAGTCTCCTTCACGCTGCCGTGGAGCTTCTGTAGCTCGTCGACAGATGCCTGGCCATCATACCCCTGCTTCTTGGCGATATTCTCGCCTTCAAACCGGAATGCCTGGCACTCAGAGGCTACGGCCTTGACTTCGTCTCTTATATCTTGCAGACGCTTGCCGAGCGTCCGGTCAAGAAAGACCTGACCATCTGACGATCGAGGACGCAGCCTCGATTGTAGCAAGTTACCATGAACCATTTTTAAAAGTCTTTGACTTGTCAATGATTAATGATGATTGATGATTGATGATGGTTGATGATGATGATGGCTACGTAATTCTTTTTTCCATATGGACATTTTACCTTGTGGCAGTTGGGTCGTATGCTCCTTCCTCAACCGCTGGTGCCATTCAACATCCCCCGCACCGTCACGCAAAGTCACGCAAAGTCCGCCATGCGACTCAGTCTGAATAATTCAGTATGGCTTGGACAAATGCTACTTTCGCTGCCCGTTTGCGTTTGTTTATAGTGTCACGCCCTAGGTGCTTTGAGGAATGGTGATGTCGAAATCTAGGTCGCCGAGAGTATATGGGAATTAAAATAATGCTCATTCATTCTTCCGCGAAGTAATAGTCGTCTTAGATCTAGCTTGACTTGAGCAGATACCGCAAAATAGTCCTGTCTATAGTGTCGATGCGATAAAATCCGCTATGCGATTTAATCAAATTATAGACTGCTGCTTTTACCGTGCTAGGTGCTAGGCACGTTCTTGCCTTGCTAGGTATGCTCTTACTATGCTAAGTGCTAGGTACGTTCCTACCTTGCTAGGTACGTTTTTGCCTTGCTAGGTACGTTCTTGCCTTGCTAGGTGCTAGGTACGTTTTTACCTTGCTAGGTACGTTCTTGCTTTGCTAGGTATGCTCTTACTATGCTAGGTGCTAGGTACGTTCTTGCCTTGCTAGGTACGTTTTTGCCTTGCTAGGTACGTTCTTGCCTTGCTAGGTACGTTCTTGCCTTGCTAGGTATGCTCTTACTATGCTAAGTGCTAGGTACGTTTTTGCCTTGCTAGGTACGTTCTTGCCTTGCTAGGTATGCTCTTACTATGCTAGGTGCTAGGTACGTTCTTACTATGCTAGGTGCTAGGCACGTTTACCTTGCTGCGTATACTCTACACTACGAGCATCTATCCTAGGGCGACCTAGAGAAGAATCGCTAAGAGGTTGAAGCTGGCGATTGCAGCAATCTACCGGAAGGCTGTAGAAGAAAGGGTATATAAGAACCGGGTGCTACTAGCGTCTGGCTCGTAGAAACAGGCTGATGATAGCGGACGAGAAGACTGGTAGAGGCACTTGAAGACCGGCAGACCTGGAAGATTAGGAAGGTAGACCTGCATGGGAATAGTAATTTGCCGTTGAACTGAGTTGGGTAAGGAGGAGTCGCGTAGAGTACCTATAAGAATGGTATTGTTCTCAAACAATTCGAGGTCGTTAAGATAGTACCTCTACGCCAGAGGATATTATATAGCAGGTTCAAACCGGCACCAGCTCTCAGCTTATGAGCATGACGTATAGAATCGGCGTCAAGAGGTTCTTCTTTTTTTTCCGAATTTGTCTTCTTCAAATACAATCCGAGATTAATTACGAGGAGGTAATTGGCGCCCTGTCAAACAGGTAACATAGGGAGCTGCAGCGCATTGTGTGCTGCCGGGCTCCCAAGACAGCCACAGCTTGCCGCAGCTACGCGGCCAATTACGACCAGGCAACTCGTTGCCTTAGTGCATTTCGAGTACCAGCTAAAGCGACGCATATTAGGGATAGCGTCAGGCGGTCCTAGGCGCCGTTGAAATGGTCCGCGTCGGGCCGATGAGCGAGGATGAGGATGATGAATGAGGATAATAATATGAGGGATAAAGGAGAAGGGGAGGTACGGGGCCTAAGGATATAATACATATGATAATGCTAAATGGTAATATTAAAACTCCTGCACATGTATATAGGAAAACGTACTTACTGTGCTAGGTGCTGGGTACGTTCTCGCTATACTAGGGACGTTCTTAATGCAGTAAGTGCTAGGTACGTTCTCGCTATACTAGGGACGTTCTTAATGCAATAGGTGCTAGGTACGTTCTCGCTATACTAGGGACGTTCTTAATGTAGTAGGTGCTAGGTACGTTCTTACTATACTAGGGACGTTCTTACCGTGCTAGGTGCTAGGTACGTTCTCGCTATACTAGGGACGTTCTTAATACAATAGGTGCTAGGTATGTCCTTACCGTGCTGGGCATTAGTAGGTTACTGCTATAATTCAGGCAAGGTATTATATTAGTATAAGTTATGGCTAGGGACACGTCCTTGATCAATGCAAGGCTAGATATCACAAGGCAAGTCTTTAAGTGTATTATCTAATATTTATTAAACCAGGTCTACCAAATCTAACCCCAGATATCCTCCCAAGTCTTGATCCAGCCCACGTTCTCCCGCAGCATGCCGTCCCTGAGCTGGGCTGTGGCCAGCAGCATGCGATGGCCGGGTGGCATGGACATCTTCTTGAGCTCGTCGGTAATGTCCAGACAGGCACGGTCGAGCGGGGACTCCTGCAAGAGGCGACGAACCCCCGCGACCGCCTGCGCCCGCTGACGCGCAAAGTCCCCGCTGGCTTTCCAAAAGCCCAGCAGGTTGTCCTGAGCGGCCGCATAGGCGGCGGCAACGTCTTGTGGCTGGACCGGGCCAGGCCGAACAGTCCTGAGGACGGGCTGGGTGTCCTCGATCTCGAGCCAGTCGCCCAACGGCACAGGGCGACCGCTCCAGAGCTCCATGGCCCAGCTCTCGATCCTGAGCCAGGTGGAGTGGAGGATCTGGGCGTTCCGCGCGTTGATGGGAACGTCCCAGGACTCGAAGCCGAGGATGAGCTTCTTGGTCTCGGTGGCTCCGTAGGAACCACCGCCAACCTGGGCCCATGCCAGGACGAGGGGCCGGGGGACGAGCTTCTGGACCCAGCGCAGCATCTTGTCGTGATCACCGAGGACAAGAAGCTTGTCGTCGGCGTGGGACGGCAGGAGGACCTCGTAGGGGCCCAAGTAATAGCCCAAGGGGAGGGGCTGCTTGGACGTCTTCTCGTCCCATACTGCACGGCGAGCCTCCAGCAGTGGCAGGTCGGGACGGCTCATCATCCCGATCGTGACGCCAGAGGCTGGCGCCGGCTTGGAAGGGTCACCTTGGCCAGCGACCCAGGACATGGTGCTCGCGCCTTGCTGGGCCCAGATGGACGAGCCGATGCCAGGAGCGACCCTGCAAAGGGCCTTGAACTCGTCGTTGTAGACCTTGCGGCCATCAACAGACGTCCAGAGAGACTTGAGAGCCTCCTGGAGGGCCCCCTTCTCGGGGACAAAGTTGGTCTTGGCAACTCGACCGGCAATATGACCGGCATGGCGGCCAAACCTCTCACTCCACCAGCTGGTATACAGCTCCACCAGCGGTTCCCCTGCGACGGTATTGGGGCGGGCAAAGGGGAAGGGGGGCCTCTCCCCCTCGTTGTCGTACATGACGGAAACTGTCAAAGTTAGTCACAGTCTATTCCTAGGAGTAGGGGAAAACATTACCGATGAACTCCCAGCACTCACGATCCACATGGTAATCGTTGAAGCTCTGGTGCATGAACCGGAGACCCTTGAAAGCCGCCGCACCAAACATTTTCTCCTGCTTTGCTTCTCGGATCACCTGCATTTCTGCGGAGGTGTATCCGCGCATAAACAGTGCCCACGCGTCCATGTACCGACGCCGGGCTTGAACATCTTCGTGGTCGATGCCATCGAACTTTGCCGTAAAGGTGGCAGAAGGGACCGACAGTGATTGACACTCTCGGTGGTCAGGCCCTCGGGCGGGCAAAGAAGTGGGAGCAGCAGAAGAAGACATTGTGCCGAGTCGTTGCATGCTCGCGTTTTTGATGTTTGTAAGAAGAAAAGAAAGAAGAAGCAGGGATTCGGCCGTAGAAGTGGGTGGGGTGCATACACCTTGCTCGGTTTCTTCTCACCTTGTTCTCACTCGACTCGGATTTTATATCTATCGATAACCTGAAGTCCTCTTGATTATAATTTTCTTCTTTTCTTTTTTTTTTATTTTCGCTATTCTTATTAAGACTAATATTACTATATATACCTATCTTCCTTTTACTAAGCTTAGTATTAAGTATTATATATATAGTATAAAGATCTATAAATACAAATTGTATATTTTTAACTTAATATTAAGTTTTATAAATTTAATTATATATTTATTAAATTAATATCAAAGATTTATCAAATCGACATTAAAGTGAATGCCCCTAAGATTTTACCATGTCTAATATCCAGGCACTATTTCACGGCACAAAGTTGTATATATAATAACTGCGCATTTGCTTGGTTGATATCGGCTTGACTAGGACTGTAAATCTCTAAAATTAAGATATTTCTGATTAGTATCCAGGTTCATGCTGAGCTTGACCTGCATGCACGACTCTGGGTGCGAGACGCACCCCTTGGCAGCATCGGTTCTGGCGTCGCAGCCTCGCTTTAGAGCCTCGCTCAGGCATACCCAGATGTTATTTGCCAGGGTGCCATTCTCCAAGAGGTCCTCGAGCTTGGAGCTGTCCACGAAGGCCTCGATAATATCCGCCACGAAGCCATCGATGGCAGCCTCGTCTTTGCCGGCGTTGAGGTGAACCCGGAGACGAGAGGCTCTGTCCGACATGCGGCCCAACGCCTCGGTGATGATGCTGGGGCTGTTGGGGGTCGCATCTGACGACTCCAGGCGCGGGCGCTTGCGGCTTTGGCTGGGCTCCTCGGAGTTGCGCTTCAGCTCGTCCGATAGCTTCTGCTTTTCCTGCTGCAGAGTGCGGATCTTGTCTCTGAGCTGGGTCTTGCTGGCCCCCTCAGCTGGAGGCTGATTGGTAGACGGCCTCTTGCGTGCCTCAGCAAGATGCTGGGCAGTCTGTTCGGATTCAGCCCTAAGCTGCTCAAGCTCGTTTTGAACCTGCTGCTCAGCTCGCTGGTAGGTGAGCCTCTCTTCGGACCAAACTTTGACGTCCTCTTTGGCCTTTTTACGGGCATCTTCGAGGTCCCGGCTGAGCTGCTGCATCTCGAGGGTCAGCCTGGTCTCGGTGCCGGCCTTGCTCTTGCGAGCCTCCTCCAGCTCGAGCTTCAGGCGTATGCCGTCCTGAGCAGAGTCGGTAGCACGCTGGATGGCCTGCTCGACCTGCCTGGAGACCAAGGTCGTAGCCTTGGCGGCAGCAAGCTCAGAAGTCAGGGATTGAACCTGCTCCCTGAGACTGGAAGCCTCTTCCTGGTTCGCCAAAGCCGCTTCGAGCAGCTGGCGATCATTTTGATGAAGGCGTCGAGGCTCCTTGTTGACCTCGCGAAGATGCATAGCATCAGACTCGGTAGACCCCAAAAGCGCCTCATTGGACCTCAGCTTGTCCTTCAGGCGGGAGACCTGGTCCGCCAGCCCCTCCTTCTCTGTCGACGACTCAGCGAGCCTTGCCTTGACCGAGTCATACTTTTCCCTCAGTCCCCGGTTTATGGCCTGCTGATCGGCGCACGACTGCTCGAGACGAGCCACCTCCTCCTCCAGCTTCTTCATCTTGTTGGCCTTGACCTGGTTCGACTGTTCCAGGCAGTGCTTGTCCGTTGAGAGGGAAAGCTTCTCGCCCTCGAATGTCTGGATGCGAGCGCGTTGATCCTCGATAGTCTTCTCGGCTTCCTTTAAGAAAGCGTCCAGATTACCGGCCTGTTGCTGCCACTCGTGACTCTCTGCTTTGACGCAGCTCAGCTGCTCCTTGATGTTGGAGATGGCGTCGTTCCGCCTGTTGACTCGGCCTTTGAGCTCCTCGATTTTCTTGTTGAGCTCCGTATTCTCGCCTCTCAGCTCCACCATATTCTTATTGAGCTCTATATTCTCGTGTGCCTTGTCGTCATTGGCCTTCAGCATCTCCCTAAGCTGGGCGCGGTGCCACGCCAAAGACTCCTGCTCCTCGTTGGCCAGCTGGTCACGGTCATCTCGAAGAACCTTGAGCTGCCCCTAGCGCTCGCTCAAGAAGTTCTCGATGTCTGCCACAGCCTCCCCGACCGAGCTATTCTCCTCCTGGAGGTGTTTGACGAGCTTGGTCGCTTCGTCGAACCGGTCACGCGCGCGAATCACCTCCTCCTGCTTGCGCAAGTCGTTATCACGAACCTCTACCCACTCATCCCATTTTTCTATGAGATTTTCGAGCAACTTAGATCTAGAGCGCTCCGTCTCATCCGGTCCGATGAGGGCAAAGAGGGCGTCAAACTTCATACGCCAATCCTTAACGGTATCTTGCGAGAGCGCCATGTTGGTTTCGACAATATAGTGATTTCGTAGTGATTTCGTAGTAGATAGTAATGGTAGATGCGCAAGACTTCTTAGTTATTGTATAGTGGGGTAGCTCACCTAAGCAACGGGTTTCTAGAGCACTGCGATAGGTGCTAGGTACGTCTCTAATATACTAGGTATATCTTTAGTATAGTAGGTGCTAGGTACATCTTTAATATGCTAGGTACGTTTTTATTATATTAGGTGCTAGGTACATCTTTAACGTGCTAGGTACGTTCTTATTATTATAGCAAGTGCTGGGTACGATTTTATAGTGCTTGGTATATTCTTATTATAGTAGGTGCTAGGTACGTTCTTAATACATTAGGTACATTTCTATTACGGTAGGTACTAGGCATATTCTTATTATACGATAAATTCTTAGCCACGACTTGAATATATTATAATATCTACCAAACTAGCAACGAACACCCTCCAAGAAGCGACGTCCACCGCGCTCTTCCCTATGCCACAGCATCAGGTGCTCATCAGGCACCCACATCCAATCATCCATCATGATGCCTTCTTCACTCACAAGCAGCGAAGTGCTGATGCCAAAGGTCATGGACCCCGCGTCGCTTCCCAATGATGCGAAAGCCTCTACAGCAACGCAGTCCACCTCGGACGTTGCCATTAGCACGTGGTTGCTCGAGACGTTTCTGAACTCGCGCACATCTCCCTGCCGCTTGGCCTGGACCAGGTTGAACATGTACGCCTTGATCAGGTGGCGGAAGAGCTCATTGGTAGCTTCGTTCGAAAGACTATCCCCAGCCTCGACCGGGAGGCCTTGGGCGATCAGGATGTCCTGAAGAAACTCCACCCTTCGGAGGAACGCGCTGTGAAAGGTCTTATCCAGCGTCATGGGCCGCCCTCGGAAATTGTCGGAATCGGTCTCGTTGAGGGTGGACCAAACGCCCAATAGCTTCCACCAGGTGCCGAAGCGGACAAGGCTCTCTAGATACTTGGGAACGCCTCGAGCCAGCTCATCCAGAGGTATCTCTTCTACCTCTCCAATGTCCAAAAGGCCATCCGCACCCATGGTGATGAGCACCGCCAGCCGAACTTTGATGTAGTTGACAACGGGCTCGTCGGATGGCTCAGCGATCAGGAAAGCCAGGTTGTAACTATTGCCCACCAATGGCAGACACTCTCTGAAGACGGTCAGCTGTGAGCCCCGAAGCACACATGCATGTTGAGGACGTACAAGGCCCTGCACATTGAGCTGATACCAGACGTCGAACAAGGCCGCGGAATCGCGCACCACCGCTTCGCCCACGTCGCAGACGGATAGTCCGTCGCTTGCCAGGAGAACCAGAAACGCCCCGAGGTGAGCATCCTCTTTAAAGAGGTGGCTCGGACGCGGCTCCCGCCTAATGCCTGGCGCGGCAATGACACACGCCGTTTCGGCCACGTTGACCCACGACCTGGCCTCGTCACCTGGTACGAAAGAAGGATCCATCTTCTCACGGACGAGGCGTTTGAGACCGCGGTGGTGGTAGACGTGGGTCTCGCGAGTCGGCAGGATGACCCAGGCGGGCGATCCCTTCAAGGAGATGGCGGGCGCGGAAGTGTCGTCGAGCTCGACGATCCTGACCTGCTTCTGGGTTCGGCCTTGGTCGAAACCGCCCAGGAATTTGGCAAGTCTCTTATATGCGTCCGGGTCATGTCGAGTTGAAGCGCTGTGGGTTAGAATGTCGACGTCGTCTGGGAGCAGCCCTTCCAGACCCTCGGGGGCGTCGCGGCGGTCAAAGGACAACACTACCTGATTCTTGGCTTCGTTGTTGTCAATCAGACGCGCCAGCGTCATCTCCAGGTTGTCTGGATTGACGATTCGACGAGTTACCCGCCCCGGAGCAGGCCTCGGCAGGGGAAATGAATAGCCGTGGCAATGAGCCACGGCCAACCGCACCGGCTGTTGATCAAACCAGAGAAGCTCCAGCCGCTCTGGAAAAGGATCTGAGCTCATTGTGACGACGCGCATCTGCAGTCTCTCATCGCCGAGGCGCCTCCGGAGATGCGCCATAGCGAGCGCAAAGTCAAGAGGCCACCTCTCAGCGACGTCGACGAACAGCACGGCGTTGTCCGAGATGGCTGCATTCGGGAACTGGACGTAGGAGCAGACCTCGAGCGCCGGCTTTGGAGTCTCCAGCTCGACGGGGTTAATGGTATCCCTGGTCAGCTTGTCCACTCGCCTGGCCTCGGTCGTGGAGGTGACCAGGAGGACTTGGTCGACTTGGCCGGCGGCAAGGAGGCCACGCCATGCGTGAATGGGGATGAGAGTCGTCTTGCCCGTTCCACGCGGCGCGATGACGTGAGCTACGTAATCGCGGCTTGGGTCGAAGTCGGTCTGCAGCCATGCCATGAGATGGGCAAAGGGCGTTGCCCAGTTGGGGTGCATAGGATATCCCTCTTCGTACTGCATCGAGTGAGCATTATTCTGATGTCAATATAGGGACAACCTACGGGAGCTATGTTGGGTGCCATGATGGTGTTGTGTGAAGAAATTGTTGGTGTTTTGTTGTGTATTGGGTAGGAGTTGTATGGATTTGGTAGGAGTTGTATGGATTTGGTAGGAGTTGTATGGATTTGGTCGCGCTGTTGGGAAACGTTTGTTGATTTCACTCCATGTCGACAAGGCAACAACTTGATTTTACTGAATGGGCCAGGCAAACAAAACAGACCCAAGCGTTGCTTGCTACAACCCCGCTCCAGCAACTGCATGCACCTGGCCGTCCGATAACGCACCAAGAGCGAGAGACAAATGCTCAGCTCACCTGTGAGTTTGTTTCCCAAACTCTTCTAAACTCATACGTGAATTCCTTTCCCAAACCTCCTACATCGCATCCATTCAACAACTGACCACGCGACGATATGGACTCTCACGATATTCGACACGATCTCGATCATAAGAGGCACAAGCACCTTATGCTTGATGCTCTCCGCGAGCCTCTTCCAAAAGCGATCCACGACAGGTTCGACATTCGCCCGCTGGAATGCCTGGTGGCCCTCGTGCGCAACATGTTGGCCACGGCCGCCGAGCAGCTTGACCAGGGCTTCGACGACGACCTCTTCGTGTTCAGTTCACACCAGGAGCAGACCAATCGCGTGCTCCGGCGTGCATGGCAGAAGTCGTCAACTGAGTGGGATGCTCGGGACTGGGACCTCATCGCGTCCGAGCTGGGAGCCTCTTCAGAGGGGTTCCTTGCACTCATGCAAAGCCCTGTGATGAAGAGGTTCTGGGATCTCCCATACTTTAATCTTTGCTTGTCCAGCAGGGTCGTCGGTGGTTCTGGCCACCAAGTCAGTCCTGATGACAGTCCCGACAAAGATGCACTCAACGCGCCTTTCCTGTCATGGAACCCCGCCACGCACTCTCTGGAGCAGTTCATCTCCAGCTGCTTTGAGAAGACTGACAAGGTGGTCAAGATGAGCACCAGCATGTCATCGATTCGGGTTCTGGTGTCAGGACCTGCGCAATTTGATACCACGCAGTGCCTGTTGTCGCACCACTACATCGGCATTGTGGACTCGGTAACAAATGTCTATGTACCAAAGGGTATCAAGAAACGATACCCCCTCGTTGCGTGCGTCTCTTACATCGATGGCCAGACCGCCATTGCGACGTTTGACTTCAAATGTGACTACACACAACAACCAGAGCATATCTCTTCAACAGCTCTGCAAAGCGACAATCTTGAGATGCGGGAAGGTGATTTTTGCCTCTTCGTAAAGGCTTACGTTCATGACTTCACGAGGGCCCACCTTGTCTTCCAACAAACCCAAAACCAAAAGGTTCCCGACGAAGTTGCTGCAGAGGACGATGCCTTCTTCCAGAATGCCCTGCGCGTGTACGAGAACAAGAGGAGGGCCGATAAAGGGGGTGCTCCAGCAACGGGCGAGGTCGTTTCTTCCGCTTCGGACCAAGACCAGGAGATGACCGATGTGGGAGAGGTCGGTCCGACGGCGTCAGATCGAGACGTAGAGATGACCCCTGTGGGAGAGGGCGAGGTGACTGAGGCCACCATCTCAGGCGGCCAATGGCCTGCCGAGGAAGAGGAACCTATTCACTCGCGCGCCTTCAAGACAAAGGGAACGACCAACAAAAGGAAGTAAGAGGATCGGATTCGAGGGGCGCTCGGGGTAGGGCACGGGTTCTGAATTGAGCCCTCTCATTCAGGTACTCCTTTGGTTGACACCGCTTTATGTTGGTGCCTCGGCATACCTAGTTTTTCAATCAACATGCTTGTCTTGATCCGCCTTTTTCGTTAATCGTTTCTAATGGGAGCTGTATACTCAGGAGTGACTACTTATTAAGGGGGACCCATGACATGTTTCACGTAAAAGTGTACTGAGAACTTGACGATGTTTGGCGCCCAGTAATTGATTTTAGCTGCATACACGACCTAGTCGAACTAGAGACGAATTTGGAATTCATTAATATTAAGAAAATAATACATAGAGACAACTTTGATATCTTTGAATACCCTCTTATATTTATATTTATATTTATATTTATATTTATATTTATATTTATATTTATATTTATATTTATATTTATATTTATATTTATATTATAATAATTATAATAATAAGTAAGTACCTTATAGTATATTTATTAATTAATATATAGAAATATATATTAATTAATAAATAAAAATAAGAATAATAATATAGAATTAAATATATAGCTAAAGCTTATATCTAAAGCTTATATTATCGCGTAGCTTAATGTAAAGGGTACCTATGTATATCGAAGTTATGTCTTACGTATTACATTATGCTATAGTTCTGAATATGCTCATCGCCTGAAATAATTACTCTGTTTAGGTCATGGTACACGGTCACCTAGAGTCAACGTACGGTTGCCAATTTTAGCATTAATTTGCACTATGCTATGACTTCTCAACAAAACCCAAGATATCCCTCACTCCGTAAAATGATTTACGAAATCTCGCCAATCGCTCCCTCTATCATTGGCTGTTCTTCTTGCCATAAGGCGCCTGTTGGGTATGATGGGCAGTTGGGGCCCGCGTGTCGCAGGTGCCCAGCGCACATGGCCCCTGTTGGAGACATGCCCTGGGGCCGTGAGGATGGGTCTTGGCCCTTGCTGGCTGCCAGAAGACGCCCGTTCCTCAGACACAGGATCTCGGCGACCAGTGGCAAGGGCTTCGTCGGTGTGTTGCCCTTCCATCTCACCAAGGTCCCCTCCAAGAACCCCGATGGAGGCCGAGCTGCCGTCATCTCCCATCCCATCGATGCCCATTTCTTCGTCAGTAGGCTCCAAGGGTGCAGTCGCCGGAGGTGTTAGAGGCCTTTCCGCCGTCGTGGTTGCGGCAGGAGCGTCGTTGAGATGGTGCAGCCAAGCGTGTGATTCGTGGAGCCAGGCGAGGCGCATTAGCTCGGGAACGTCTGCAATGGTCGGCGATACTTTGTATGTAGTCGTCGCACACCTAGCAAATAAATCGGTAGGAGACTCGCTACTACCCCCCGAGGAATTCACCAGTGCCTTGAGCACAGCTGACAGGTCAACCGTTCCGACATGGAACAGGACGGAGCCTTTTGGATCAAGAGGCGAGATGTTCGCTTGCTCCACCCCTTTGACGGTGAGAACCTCCCTTCCGAGCTGGAAGAGCACACTCGCTATGGGAGATGGGGACGCGACGCCCTCGTACAGACGAGCAAAGCGCCGAAACGCAGGCTCGCTCTGACACTGCTCATCAGACAGCTGGTCCATTTCTCGCTGGACCTCGGGCACAGGAGAATGGTTGATGATGGGGAAACGCCACTTTCTCCCGTCCTGAGTACGGCAGATGATGGCAAACTTGAGGATGAACCTCAAGGTATCAACGCTCTCATCCCGAAGCAGTGGGTGCTTCAGGATATCGGTGAGGTGAGTGCTGAACCCAGCAGTCCACGCTGGAGTGAACCGGGCTGTTTCGACCAGAGCTCGGCCGCTCTTGGGGGTAGCCCGGTACTGCAGCCCGTGGATGGGCGAGAGAAGCCGGTACGGCGACATGGCGTGGACCATGAGGCAGACCTTCCAGAGCAAGGTGCTCGCCTTTCGAGTCTTGCCCGGCTCCTCCTCCAGGCCCATTGAAGCCTCTCGGAGTTGTGTGGCCAGCGCTTGGTGCGCACCGGCGACTTCCTCCAGATTCTTTTCGCCCTCGGGCGCGACGAGTTCGAGGACGCGGTCTCTTGTCTGCACCAAGCGAAGTGAACCGCTGGAGGATGCCATGTTGTTTTATAGTTGTGGTTGGACGGTCGGTTGAGGGTGCAGACGAGGGTGCAGTCAAGGTCGAAGTGAAGGTTGATGAAATTACGGTCATGACAATGGGGAGGCAATATTTTGATTGATAGCATAGTAACACTGTGTAAACCGGCTTAATGCTATATTTGCTTAAGAGAATAATAACGTCTAGAACAAGATATAAATTCTATATATATTCTTGAATTTATTTACTTGTATTTTTATATATATTGCTATTTATAGTTTTATTTATATTTTTCCATATTCTTATATATATCTTTATCTATATTTCTATTTATCTTTTTATTTATTATTTGAATTATATTCTTAATTATTAAATTAATAAAAATAAAATATTCTCATCTAAGTTAAATACTTATTATTATCTTAAAATTCTAAAAGGCACTTACTATAATATTTATAATAATCTTCTAAATACTTAAATAGAGATTTTATATAATATTCTAGAATTATACAGGATTTAGGAATCCTAATGTCGTAGTGATGTCGAATGCCAGTTGCGGTCACCAGACTACTCACTTTCACTTCAGATTTGTTCACAAATTTTTTTTCACATTCGTTTCTAGTGTTTCTCGTCACTTAGTGAGATTTCTTCTTTCCTTTCCTCATTTATTCAACACCACCACCACCACGTCCAACAGCAATACCAACAGCAACAATGCCCCGGTCCTACCGTGAATACCGCCATCGCTCAGCGAGCCCTCGTCAACCCCTTGATCGTCCAGACGTTCAGGACGCCGCCGTGGTCGAGATCCCCATGATTATCAAGGCCGAAATTACCCATCCACGAGACGGGCTCCCAGGCGTCATTGCCCGGTCCTCCGAGGTACGCGGTCCTCAGACGAACATCTACGCTGTCGCCGCGGGTCAGACAGCGGGATCCTTCATTGGCGTCGGCGGTAGCCACGCTTCCTCTATAGAGACGGCAGTCGCGATGCTGCGCCAGGCCTGGGCATCTGGTCCCGCTGATGGGATGGTCATACAGGTTCACCCAATTCCGACGTCTCCGTACAGCCAGGAGTCTCCTCAGACTCGGGATCGCTCTCGTAGCCCCCGCCCTCACGTCGGGGCCGGCAGCAATGCCGTCGCCTCTTCTGCTGCTGGTCCCAGCTCAGGCCAGCAAGCAGAGTATGCCGCGGCCAGTCAACCCTTCCCTGCTGGCCCTGGGGCGTCAACCTCCAGACCCTCTAGCCAGCCTCAGGCACCGGCTCGACGCCAGTCTCCTCAGACTCGGGGTCGCCAGCCCTCCCAACCCAGGGGTCGCTCTCGGAGCCCCCGCCCTCACGTCGGGGCCGGCAGCAATGCCGCCGCCTCTTCTGGTCCTGGTCCAAACCCGGGTCAGACCCAAGCTCGTCCGGCTATACACCTAGCCCAGAGGTATCGCTCCCCCACTCCCCCCAGGGGTCGTTCTCGGAACCCCCGCCCTCCATTTGGGGCCGGCAGCAATGCCGCTGCCTCTTCTGCTGCTGGTGCCAGCTCAGGCCAGCAAGCCCCAAAACGCCGCAAGGGCAGCCAGCCGCGCAAGCCCCGTAAAACGGCCGCTGCCACGGGCAATCAACCCCTCTCTGCTGGTCCCGGGGCGTCGACCTCCAATCCCTCTGGGCAGGCTTCTAGCCAGGCCTCTGGCTCTGCCGGGGGCAAAGGCCAGGGCAAAGGCAAGGGCAAATACGAAGGCATGGCTGACCGGCAAAGGTCGGTCGACGAGGACGCTCGGATGGCTGCCGCCGTCGACGAATACGCCTATGAGTTGGAAGCTGACCCAATCGACTATTACTGAGATGGAGGAGGACAAGGAAAAGGGACGGAGGAATAGGAGAAGAAATAACATTCCACTTCTTCAAGTCGCGAGGTCTCTTGATGGTGGTTAAAAGTATGGAGTGAAAGATGAGAACGTACCCAGCACCTCCGCATCAAGAACGTACGAATTGAGACTTGTACATCAGGTGTACTAGCAGGCTATAGTGCCATACGATGAAGCGAACTGGACCAGGCTGCGGGGGACATACTTTGGTGTTTGCGGGATACTTGGCCGTATGCCTATATAGTTGGTCGTAAATGGTCAGAAAATGATATAACCAAGGTTACTCCCGGCTCCTCGCTACTTACTGTATGAATATGGATAATCGTAAAAACGGACGTGACGTCGTTTGCTGCAGCTGTGATTAATAATGGCCAAACAGACCCGTATTTAATCGACGGAGTCTCGGAGCTGAGAAACACAAGGTCTGGATTTCAATTACAGCACGACACTAGCATCAAGCACGACAAAAGCAAATCCATTATTAATCACATGCAAGTTGACATTATCAATTGTTCTGCATCGGCATGTGGACGCTAAACAAACATGCTTCAAACCATGGGAGATGAGTATAAAGTGTAGACAGAGGTCGGCCGTCGAGGACCAGATTCGCCAACACAACAAACTCACCATTTGCCATTCACATCCATCTTCCTAAGAAACCAATCAATGAAAGAGCTTTGAAACATCCTCAACATGTCTGCGACAAAGATTCTCATCACCGGCGCGACGGGCTACATGTAAGCTTCACGAGCACCAGACCCAGAAACGGCTCACTAACCTGGAAAACAAAGCGGTGGCTCCGTCTTGTCGACCTTGCAAAAGTCCACAGACGGCAACTTGAAGAACGTCGAGTTCTCCGCCCTGGTGCGCAAGCAGGAACATGCCGACGTCTTGGCCAAGCATGGCGTCGAGGGCATCATCTTCAGCGGCCTCGAGGACGTCGATGCCGTGAAAAAGGCCGCGAGCCAGAGTGACATTGTCATCAACACCGCCAGCGCCTTCCAACCCGGTGCTGCCGGCGCCATCATCGAGGGTCTCGCAGAGAGGAAGAAGAAGACGGGCAAGCAGACCCATCTCATCCACGTAAGCCTTTCTCTTCTCTCTCTCTCCACGTAATTCTAACGCAGTCACAGACGTCTGGCACCTCCAACATCGGCGACAGGCCCATCACAAAGACCATCACCGAGACTCGCATCCTGTCGGACGAGGACGACATGTACGCCTATGAGCGCAAGCGCGAAGACGAGGAAGTCTACCCCCAGCGCACGACCGACCTCGTCGTCTTCGAAAAGGGCGAGGAGCTGGGTATCAAGACGTACATCCTCATGTCGCCGACAATCTACGGCATCGGCAGCGGCCTCTTCAACCGCACCTCGATCCAGATCGACGGCATCATGCGCGCCGCCCGCCGCGACGGATTCACGGCAGTCATCGGCTCGGGCGCGGCGGAATGGGACCACGTGCACATCGAGGACCTGGTCACGCTGTACGAGCTCATCCTCTCGCGCATCCTGGCCGGCGACGACCTGCCCTCGAACAAGAACGGCCTCTACTTTAACGAGACCGGCCACCACACCTGGAGGGAGGTCTCCGACGCCGTGGCCAGGACGGGAGCCGGCCTGGGCTACCTTGAGAGCGACGAGGTCCGCGAGGTGTCGCTGGAGGAGGGCGCAAAGGCCCTTGGCGTGCCGCCGTTTTTCGGCGAGCTGGGCTTTGCGTCTCGCGCCCGCAGCAGGGCTGACAAGGCGCGCAGGATCGGGTGGCAGCCCAAGAAGACTAGGAAGGATTTCGAGGAGAGCTTCGCCGAAGAGTGGAAGTTTATCGGCAAGGAGTGAGCTGCGCGTAGTTTAGCGATAATGAATCGTGCCTTCCTTTTGATACCTGTCAATATCACGTGTTTGCAAATTATCGTGCCTTTTAATGCATCAATTAATGAAGTGCATATTTAACGACCAATCAACTTGGGCGAGATACGGATTGCAGGGTACACGGCATTCTCCGAATCACGTGTCGATGCTAACCTTTTACAACAAAGCCATGAGTTGCATCGGGTTTCTTTGACAAGTCAATATGATTATATACTTGCTCAATTCTTCATAGACTCTCGTTAAAGATTGAAGACGTCGCGCCGATAGCGTGGCGGACGCATTGCCGATTATTCCCCCGGAGAGCAACCCCCACCATCGAGATGGTGTCATTGGTGACCTTGTTGGGGCTCTTCGTGCTCTATCGCGCCGGGCTCGTCATCTATAGGCTATACTTTAGCCCGCTCAGACACGTTCCTGGGCCTAAAATCGCAGGTATACAAATGACATGTTGCGACAACACCATCATCAGTAGCTAACACTTTATTCAGCGGCCACATCTTGGTACTGCGCTTACCATGACATCATCCGCGGCGGCCAATACATCTGGGTCATCGAGGAGATGCACCGCAAATATGGCCCCATTGTGAGAACCATGCCCGACGTCCTGCACGTCAACGACCCGGGCTTCGTGGACAAGCTCTACTCGCAGTCGCCCAGCTCCCGTCGCGAGCGGGCGCAGACGACCATGAACCTCTTCCAGAACGACAAGTCGGTCCTGCCCACGCGGGATCACGACCTGCATCGTCGCCGGAGGGCCGTCCTGAGCCGGTTCTTCTCCCAGCAAAACGTGCGTCGGCTGATACCCGTCATCAACGAGACCCTGGCCGACCTGCTGAACCGGCTGGAAGAGTGGTCCAAGACGGACACTCCCATCGTCATCGGAAACGCCTACCGGGCTGCGACAAAGGACGTGATTCAGTCGTACGCATTGGGCGAGGGGACCAAGTTTCTTCACATGGAGGACTTTAACGCTCCGTTTTTCGACGTGCTGTCCCCCGAGCGTTTGACGCACGTTGGGGTGCATTTCCACTGGCTGCTCATGATCATGGCCAAGTTGCCGGCGCCCATCATGATATCGCTGAGTCCGCACATTGTCGGCTTCATCGTGTTCTTGGATGTAAGTATCTCTAGCACGGATATGGCATGTGGCTAATGTGGGACAGGGACTGGCTGCTCAAATTGAAAAGATTCGAAACGCCAAGGAAGTATCGGAAAGCAAGACCATCTTCCACGAGATCCTGGCCAGCAACGCGCCCGACGCCGAGAAGAAGACGGACCGCCTCGTTGACGAAGCCATGGTTCTGACCATTGCCGGGGCCGACACCATGGCGTTGACAATGGTAGCTCTGACGTACCACGTGCTGGCGGATCCAAAAGTCTACTCGAGACTCCGAAAGGAACTGGAATCAGTCATGCCGGATCCAAACCAGTTCCCCGACCCCATCAAGCTGGACACCCTCCCGTACCTAAACGCAGTCATTGAAGAATCCCTCCGGCTGTACCCCAGCGGCACGCACCGCCAGGATCGAACAGCGCCGGACGACGACCTCGTCTTCGAATACCCAGACGGGAGGACCCTCGTAATCCCAGCCGGCACGGCCATGGGCATGACGGCGCCCATCTTCAACAGGCACCCTTCGCTGTACGACGACCCGGACGCCTTCAACCCCGACCGCTACATCGAGAACCCCAAGCTCTTCAGGCGCCACCTGACCTTTTCCAAGGGGACGCGCCAGTGCCTGGGCATGAACCTGGCCTACCAGGAGCTGCAGACCTTTACGGCCGGCATCTTCCGCAGGTACGGCATATACGACCCCGGCCTGGAGATGCAGAACGGGCCGACCATGGAGCTGTACGAGACGGGCCTGCAGGACGTCAAGATGTGGGCCGACTTTGTCACGCCCGGGCTTCGACCTGGGAGTAAAGGTGTTCGAGTCAAGATTCGGCAGAATTAGATTCATGTCTATATGTGTAAGAGTACCTACATATGCTGTGTTATTTGCCCAGGCAGCGTTATACTACGTCATCCCTACAGCGCCTACTAATAGAATCAACAAATGGGCGCAACTTGTAGTCATCAGAAATTTTAGCTCTTATTGTAGCAGATTGAGCCATGAGCTACTTGTCAGTCCCGCTTCTGGAACTTCTAGGCCTCCTAGGAGCACCGAGTTACGCTTCCTTCACTCGAGAATCACAGTGTAAGTGGATAGAGAAGAGCACGACCTACCGCAGCTGAATGGTAAGCATCACGAAACCAGAGGCAAGCAATAAACGTCAATTGCCATTATATCCCTATGCGTACCTCGTGTAGTCACAACAGCTCTGCAACATAAGAACATCAAAGAAAGTAAGAAGTGAAATTCACACTCATGCCACTACATTTGCGGCTCAGCACACAGTAAACTTCTACCACAAGCCAAAGAATCGGCCAAGCTCATCCGGCAAATCACCATAGCTCGGCGGGCCCTCGGTAGTTGTCTCGGCCTCGGAAGTGGTGGTCGTCTTGCTGCTCGTCTTGAACGTGGTTGGAGCAGAGTACATGGAGCTGGTCTCGGGGAGCACGCTTGAGTCGAAGGAAATGGTAGAGGTAGGCCACTCTTTGGTTGTAGAGCTGCCAAAGTCGTACCCACTGGTGATTGACGTCGAAGGCTCCACGGGCGGCTGGGGCAAGGTATCGGTGGAGGAGGACTCGACAGGATAACCGTCTGTGGAAGTGCCCGGCAGCTGGGAAGACACCGTGAGGGTGACGGTGGAGGTGGTCAGAGATTCGCTTCCTGGGGGGTAGTCCATAGTACTGGAGCTTCCAGGGAGATGGCTAGTCCAGGATGAACGCGAGGCAGTCTTAGTACTGTTGCCAGGGGGAGTCGAGGTCAGTGTCTCGGGCAGCTGACTAGAGTCCGTAGACCCCGGAGGGTATTGCTCGCTGGTCTGTGACGTAACAGGGTACTGCGAGGTTTCCGTTTGAGAAGTCTTCGTGATCGGGGGCCGGTTGGGCTCGGTAGAGTTTGGAGGTGGGTATCCCTCGGAGATGGACGAAGTCCCGGGAAGCTCAGAAGACACGGTAATGTAGCTCGTAGCCGTGGAAACGGATGTATAAGTCGACGTGTAAGTGGATGTGTAAGGAAGAGACTGTGAGCTGGACGTGCCCGGGCCCTCGGAAGATACCGTGGTCGTGACTGAGCTTGTTCCAGCGGGGTACTCCGAAGTGCTTGACTTGGGGGGATAGTCCGTATCAGTGGAATGGCTACCAGGCAGAGTAGACGACACAGTTGACCCAGAAATCGTGCTTTGGCTTGTCACAGTGCTTCCCGGAGGAGGGTACTCATCAGTTGAAGTTCTTGACTCTGGGGGATAGACCGAGGATGTAGATGATTCAGGTAGTTGCTCAGAAACCGTCGTGTAGGACGTCTCAGTCGTGCCGATGGTGATGGTGGAAGTACCTGGAGGCGGTCTCCCTGCGTTTGGGCTTGAAGAGGTCTCGGGCGGATTCGAGGATACTGTGGACAGGCCAGGGCTAGTGTGCGTCGACTCCGCGCTCGTACCCGGTGGATAGTCCGTCTTGCTGGAAGAGGTCACAGGATATTCCGAAGTGACGATGCTCGTTCTCGTCTTGGTGCTGAGGGGAGGATAATCGTCGGTAGAGCTCGACGATGTACCAGGTAGCTCAGACACCGTGGAGTAGGTGCTGTGAGATGCCGGGTGACCATCGCTAGATGTGCTCTTTCCAGGATAGTCATCCGTGGTTGAACCAGGTGGGTAGTCATTTGTGGTGGAGGATCCAGTACCCGGCAGAGTCGATGAGATGCTAGACTCCGCAGTTTGGCTTGTCACTGTTGAGCTCTCAGGCGGGTAGTCGGTAGCTGTGCTTGAACCTGGGTAGTCGTCGGTTGAGGACCCTGGGGGTGGTGTGCCATCTGTCCAGCTGGCTGACGTCTCCGGGAGTTGGGAAGAAACGGTAGAGCTGGTGACAGCGCTTCCCGGGGGACGAGAGCCATCAGTCTTGCTGGACTGAGGGTAGTCCTCAGTGCTTGACCCTGGGGGAGATGACTCCGTGGATCCCGACGTTTCAGGAAGCTGGGACGAGATGGAGTAGCCCGAGGTTGACCCTGGGGACTCGTCTGTCGAGCTCCGTCCGGGATACTCAGTGGTGCTAGACCCGGGAGGGTAGTCGCTGGTATCAGTCGACGAGGTATCCGTGGTCCGGGAGCTCCCAGTGCTGAGGGACCCCGTGCTAAGAGAACTGGTCCTGCTGTGCATGGTAGTGTTTGACATCATGTACGAGGTTGAGCCGTGGGACGGTCGGCACGGAGTCTTGGTAGGACTCGAACCCGGAGGATAACCGGAGGAATCCGTGGCAGGCAGAGTCTGCGACTCAGAAGAGCCCGGTGGCGGAGGCAGGGGCAAGGTCGATTCGCCCGGCACAGTGACATAGGTGGTGGTCTTGGATGTGCTGGTCAGGGTAGTGGTGACCTCTGAAGCAGGCTGCGAGGTCGAGTTGCCATACCCCGTCGAAGAAGTCAACGTCGAGGGCAGACCACTGGTGACGGAGCCCGAGGTCACAGGCGATCCGGGAGGTGGGTAGCCAGACTCCGTGGGGAGGGTGTACGTCGAGTTGCTCCAGGTCAGGGTCGGGTAGCCACTGGAGACCGAGACGTCCCCGGTGCCGGTGGTGACGGGCAGAGTGCCCCCAGTGGTGGACACGGTACCAGTAGAGACGTCGGCGGTGGTGCAGACATACTCAGTGGCGGTGCATGCCGAGATGGTCGGCACGGGGGAGTAGCAGGTCGAGGCGCACCCGGTGACCGTCTCGGTAACAGTCACGGTGCGATCTTGAGCCGCAGCCAGTCCTGCCCTATAGACACACATCAGCAAGAGTCACCAGGCCTCTGAAAATAAAACTTACCAAAGTCCAAGCAGGACAGAAGAAGCGACAAATTTCACCATGGTAGGCAAAGTTGGAGCAAAAAGCCAGCGAAGTGTCTCTACAGCTTAGGAACTGAACCGGTTGCAAGCGAGCGACAAGTTCCTGTTTGTGCGAAACTGGAGTGCTCAGATCAAGGCCTCTTCTGGTTTCCCGTCCTCTTTTATAGTTCTCATGGTCATCGTGAACGACGGTGCTGCTCCTGAAACCTCGCGCAACCAACCTTATTCCTCGTCTCGGATCACATCTGTGTCGCAGTAAATCTGCACGCTGCCGAAATCAGTTTAGCTCCTATAGCAGCTCACTGCATACTGCAATCTCCATGTCGTGTCTCCATCGCCTAAGTAGAGTGGTCAACCCCTCAGACAGTCATCCAGGGGGGTCGCTCGAAACGTGGCGTTGTGCGCACAGTGCCGGCTTCCGATGGTTAGCAGGGTTGTGCACAAGAGCTACTTACACCGGATGCAATTCCATCACTCCTGTACAATGGAGCTCCCCAAAGATGCATCATGTTGCTCTTTCAAGCTGACTGTTTCTCATGAAGCCGTTGAGCATGTAGGGCCATGGCGGCCACGCGGTGCCAATGTGGCCGACTGACGCGGACGATACAAACCATCAATATTAGGCCAAACCAGTTGATATGATTGTTTCAACGTGTGCCTCTCAAATGCTTCAGATGCGATAGCAGCGCCATCAGAGTCCAACCCACAACTTGCGTCACTCAAAGCAATCATTATCCATCCCCATATCTAGTACCGTAGCAGTATGCAGCAGGCACCACGTCGATGTAGTGGGCCGTCACTAAGCATAACCGAATTCGTTCCAGGCTCAAACCTTTGTCTGCTGAGAAACGCCCCATGTCTCGCAACCCTAAGCCACGATGCGTATAAGGGTGGGTTACACCGAGGCCCGAATTCGAACCTTTGATCGAGACCAATCTCGGTACAGGCCACCTTAGCTCTGTACCTGCGTATATGTCGTGTATGCACCGTCCGCTTATGCCTCTCAGCTGCGGTGGCCTGGGAGCACACAACTGTCTGCGGTGCTGCTGCGATCGATGCATGGTGTTCGGTATCGATATGGGGATCAATTGCATTTGGCAGGGGGAGTATGTACCGAGATACTCTACGGTAGTCAATCAATCGCAGCTAGATTCTCTCGTATTCTCTAGTATTGTGTTTCACGAGCAAGCCGCACGTAAAGCCATCACTGGGAACACAGAACTAAAGCATCGTCAGCAATCATCTGTAGTTGTCTCAAGTAGACCGAACCAAGTCGGGATGAAGCTAATAAGACAAAGGTGTGTTTGGCCTTTATAAACGTTGTCGATATTAAAGCATGCCTGAATATCGGCTTGCATGAGGTCTCATTCTCAAATCACATCGACGGAAGAGCTAGAATCGTTGCACGTTCCTGGATCAGTGGCTTACGAGACAATTGAATGTTCATGAATCATACAAAGGACCCGACTTGATTGTACTACACATCTCTTAAGAACTGGCTAGACTTAGCATGCTCCGACCTCGCGCAACACTCGCATAGTCACGTACCAGTCAGACATCGTTATGGACGCCGGAAACCGCGTCTCTTGAAGCCAGCCTTCTTGTCAAAAGCAGATCGGCACAAGTGGCACAAAGTATCGAGAGCTCAATCTCGAACGGGCTTTAATTCCACGATGCTGACTGAAACATTACATCGACGCCTTGAGGACCTTGAAGGCATCGGCAGCCCCGCCGAGGAATCGGGTCTCGGCGGTCTTCCAGTTGATGACGTTCCAGATGTTCTCGACGTAGGCCGCTTTGCCATTGAGATACTAGGAGAGGTCAGCATTCTGTATGCAAGGGAAATCGGGCAGACGTACCTGAAGGTAGTAGGCGTGCTCCCACATGTCGATGCCGAAAACGGGAACCTCGCCGCCCACGACGGGGTCCTGGTCCTTGGTGGTTATGATACGAAGACCTTGCGCGTCCTTGACGAGCCAGCCCCAGCCACTGCCCTGAATACCAAGAAGGGCCTTACCCATGGCTCCCTTGAAAGCATCGAGGCTGCCCCAAGTCTTGTTGATCTCGGCCGTCAGCTTGGGGGCGCTCTCCGGTTTGGCGTCTGCAGACGACGCGGGGCAGAGGTTCTGCCAGAAGAGGGAATGGTTGATGTGACCGCCACCGTTGAACTTGATGGCTGCCTGGAGAGCGATCTGGGCAGCAATGTCGTTTGAGGTTGTGGCGTTGGCGTAGGATTTGATGGCGCTGTTGAGGTTGTTCACGTAGGTCTGGTGGTGCTTGCTGTGGTGGAGCTCCATGATTTGGGCAGAGATGCTGGGCTCCAGAGCCTGTGAAGGTGTCAGTAGCTTCCCTAGGCTCGAGCTGAATGCCGACGTACATTGTAGGCGTACGGAAGAGCCGGAAGGGTGTACGTAGAGACGGACATGGTGTCGAGCTGAGATGGTACGAATTCCTTTCCGAGAGCTTTGGCGGTTTCAATAATTGACAAGTAAAAGACGATGAGGTTTGTTCAACTTGTGTTTCCGTAAGAACAGTTGGGATGAATGAGGGAAAACGGTAGTAATTAATCGTTTCTGCAGATGAAGGTGAGGAAGGCACGGTCAAGAGGGGGGGAAGGTAAGTGTGCCGTCATCTCTCCTGCCTGACCCAACATGACAAATCTGACGCGCATAGCAGTTGCGAATGATGTTACCTCTTTCCACATGTTTTCTCCCATAAGCCGAAAATGATTCCACGCGTTTCCACACGTTTCTATATCTTGGTGGTTTCCATCTGCATATTTGTGCAAGTGAGCCATCACAAGCAACTGCACACATTCCCCCACCTTGCATCACCACCACCGCAATGCTCAGAAATCATCAAGATATTTTACGAATAATCTGCTGGCATCATTTCGCCTTCAATTGCGCGTTTCTGTGTGGTTTTGGGCCATTTTCCACTTAATAAACCTTTTTCCCGCGCAGATTCGTCGCATTCCCGCTCAAACTTGCTCACCACATAAGCCACGGAAGGAAACCAATTTACCCAAAGGAGCAGCGGAGCCAGCTGGCCTAGCATCATGATTGGCCCACCGTCGCTGATTCACAGACCATCAAGGTGGCTCTTCTTCTCGCTTAATGTCAACTTGCGCACCTTGATGGCGAGAGCTTGTGACGAGGGGCCGGTGAGTGAAACGGAGCATGTTTGTACGAGTCGTGCTCCCTATGTTGGGGGAATGAACATATATCATCACAGTTTTTCGGCAATCTTTCTTGGCATGTCTTTCTTTGTTCCATAGTTCTTGCCCATCAAAGGAGGCCGCAGCCGTCCTCGACAAGACAAAAACCATCAATCTCACCCTCAACCCTACCAAAACTCCATCACCACCATGTGCGGCCCTGATCTCAGCAACAAGACGCGAGGCGGCGCTCTTGCAGCCCTCAATCCAACAACCGCGAGACTCTACCAGGGAGATTTTGAGTTCTACACCCCGGGTCAACCCGGCAGCACGAGCGCAACATGGGCGCGGTTCAACAATGAGCTCGTCGGTTCCCAAGCATCGAGCCTATACATGATTATCCAGTAAGTCTGCCATTTCCCACCCATCAAAATTTTAATCACCAACAAAGTATCAGCTCCACTGGCGATCTCACCCGAAAGGCATCGGAATGCGGTTTCTTCCGCAGAATCCCGTTCCCCTCGACATCCCAAGGAAGCGATTTCCTATCATTCGAGCTCGATGAGCCACTGTCGCTGCAGGTCGGAAACGAAGGCATCATTGGACGCAGAGTATCGCTGTGCTCTGCCAAGGACGACGTCTTGGCTGAAGGCATCATCGGATTCAACTTTTTGAGGCCGGCCCTCTAAACCTGGGCCCGGATCCTCGTCTCTCTTTTGAATTTTTCCCAGCGCGCACCCGCATTGATAATTTCAAAGTGCCCGAATAGGGCTGGCGTTTGAAGATTACATGTACACCATGGATACAGGGAGAAGAATCGGTACTCTGTTAATGCATACTGCCTGGAGCAAGTGGCATTCTCTGCTCCTTGAGGCTGAATAATAAGACCTAATATCTCTTACCAGTTCGCCAATGTTCGCCTTCTGAATCTCCAGGCACTGAAGAGTCTACGCGTTGCCACCATCCGGTGCAAAGGCTTGAAAGTATCTGAACCCTGAACAAGAACAAAAGTCTGAAATTTCCCAACATAGTTCGGGGAGGAATCAGCAATCTAGCTTCAAGATTCTTAATCATCTTGCCGATTTGAAAATGTCGGGCCTCCATTCTTAGGTTTGGTGGTTTTGTTGCAACTTGTGCTCATGAATGTCGTCAGGCTGATCTGATAATCTCTTCCGACAAGGGTGTCAGATTGGTATAGTACATTCTATTAATTGTCAAAGAAATGGGTATCAAGTTCTATCACTGGGTATCACTAATTCTAGAGCAAATCTCATGTCCGCCGATAATCACAAGCCGAAACTCCACGCAATAAAGCAGCAAGCAATACGCCAAACCAACCGGCCATTTCCACTCTAAGAGCAGCCCTCGCTGCCATAGAAGCAGGAAAACGGGTATCGAATCTTTCCTTCCTGGAAAGACGCAATGATGTGAGAAAAGCTGGCCCAGCCGCCAATCCCCAGAAAAATGACGACGCCAATAACCACGAGCCCGACGTTAATCACAGCCTGCAGTGGGTTGCGACGGAATATCTGCTTCAGGCTGACCCTCTTGTTCTCACCAAGAGGCTGCCGTGCCCGGCTTGCCATGAAGAACCAGAGGATACCCCAGTAGATGTAGCCGAACAGGGCGTCAAATATGGCGCCAATGAGGGCAAGCACTTTTCCTCAAATCAGCCGATTGTTCAAAATGGATGCTTGGCGATACTCACAACTTTCAAACTCGGGGATGGTTTGGGAGATGATAAAGGCCATTGCCCAGCATCCAACTAATGACCTGTTAGAAAGCTTCGCACGCCAGGCGCAATCTCACTTACACAAGAGGCTTATCCATATCGCCCATCCCGCAGCCGTGTTCTTGTTATGGACCGAGCTCTTCTTAACAAGCCGAGTGAACATGAAACGAGCATTGACACAGGCGTATATGGCTCCGAGACACAGGATGGTGGGCTGCATGAGCGTCCAAGCGATCCGACGGTTCTCCTGCGGAAGGGCGTAGATGACCGGACTCTCCATCTCCGTCATGCCTATTTGGCTGTACATGTAAATGCCGAAGATGGAGAAGGCGAGCCATTCCAGCGCAGCCGACGTGTAAAGAGCCTTGGAGAAGTCCCTGAACGACACATACAAGTCAACTCATGTTCAAATCCTGCAATGTTTCTTCAAGCTTACTTTGGGTTCTTCATCTGTGCAATGAAGCTGGGCAACGTGATCTGACCGACAAAGGCAAACGCAATCGACAGGAAGCTCACCATGCCCGACCTAAACGTCGTCTCCGTCGCCGGTCCCACCGAGACTCCGGCATCGTTGTTTTGGGGCGCGAAAACCATTTGATAGATGCACCCGACGATGGTGGTCAGGACCGACGCAAACGAGTACACGGCGACCAGCTTCAGTGTGCGCGGACATGAGAGGGACAGGCAAAGACCGGCAGCTAGCAGGCAACCCGTGACGCTGACGCACGTGAAACCACTGTTGATCTGGTCCCAGAACTGGCCTCCTGTCTGGACATGCACAGCCTTCAATTGGTGTTAGCAAGAGGTTATTCATTACATGTGTTAAAGCTGATGACATCAAGTTGGAACTAACCATGACAAACTATGAAAACTAATTAGTACATTAAAGGCACAGTAATCAAAGATACAACAATTAGAGGTACAAAATTTTACAAGACATACCGTATTGTTCAGCAAAAAGAATATCGCAGTCACAATCCTGGCGATGGCTTTATGCCTGCCACAGACAATGACAGCAATGTCGACAACATCCCGAACGGCGTCATTCTCCTGGCAAAACTTGCCAATCTGCAGCGACGTGTAGACGTAGCAGGCCATGACGAGGGTGATGGCCAGCATCCCACTGGCCACGCCGAGCTGGGCAAAGATGGAGGGGAAGCTGAGCAGGGCCAGGCCGACAAACTCGGCCGTCATGAGCGAGGCCGTGTAGCCCCAGCTGCAGCTACGGTCGTCGTCCGTGTTGAGCCATGCCGTCACCATGGATGCTCCCTGTCGCAGCGACGACATGCCCGGCAGGCTCTTATCCGTGCGATTTCCCGTGGTCGAAATTGCGAGTGGGCTTGGGTCCTTAGTTGCACTGGCTGGGATGGACGCCGGGGGAGTACCGTTACCTACTTGAGTCGCAGCTGCCGACGTTGTTGTTGCTGTTGTTGTTGGTGGTGATGAAGAAGATGGTGATGGTGATGATGATGGTGGTGGCGGAGGTGATGACGATGATAATGGCGGCAGGTCCTCTATAAATACTGAACCCCTGGGGGTCCGGACGTTGTTGGGATTCGCCATGGTCGTTGTTGTTTATCTGATCAATAGGTTCTAGATGCTTTGTTGATATGAGCAACAGATTGAGACAAGGACTGAAGGGATTTGGAAAAGGTTGGCGGGGAATGCGTCAATCTTATAGACGCACAGAGACGCGGAGACGAAGAGTTGCCATGCGGGATCTAGATCCATGCACATTTGAGTTTTGAGTTTATGTGATGATATATCCGGACCATTATCTGGTGGTTGGGATTTATCAGGTGCAGCTGCTTACATCCTTTCCTGCTACAACTCCACAAATCCATTGGCTCTGTCTGGAACTGCAGCAACAGTCAAAGGAGGGGGGAGGGGGAACGATATATCGTTTCTATCGAAACGGCCCATCTAACAATAACATTCTGGTTCGTTTCGTTTTTGCTGACAAAATAAAAGGCCGGTGTAGATAAGAAGGTGCTATTCACGGGGAGAATACGAGATGCAGACACTATCACGTGCCGACATCGATATCATTCCAGATCTTGTATTTTTCCGACTCTCTCGGCCAAAGTGATTATAG
This sequence comes from Trichothecium sympodiale, assembly GCA_003012115.1. Taxonomy (NCBI): domain Eukaryota; kingdom Fungi; phylum Ascomycota; class Sordariomycetes; order Hypocreales; genus Trichothecium; species Trichothecium sympodiale. The sequence goes on along the minus strand of PXOB01000020.1, from coordinate 269,020 downwards.
TTTGAAACCAAGAAAAAAGACAAAACATCCGGAAGGAGCACCTAGAATACATAATAGGTTTTCTGCCCTCGCTGAACAACCGCAGGCGGGCCACCGAACCTGTACACGAAAAGGAGGCTGAGTTAGCTCACCGAGTTTTTTTTTTTTTCTTTCCCAACCAGAACTCGATAAGGTTTCTATTACGGTGGCAGAAAAATCTGCCGTGTTTACTCCGTACGGGCAAAGGGAATGTCATGGTTCTCTCAACAGAGTTTACAACAAGCCGTGCGCCTTCTCTGATTGGAGGCGGTCGAATAGGGTTGCCCATTACTCTTTCGGGGTTATTCTAGGGCTTTTCAACGTAATTACCTCGACTTGAACCTTAATGTGGGATTAACACCTCATCGCGGGATGGGAGTCCTCATTTGTTAGGCATGTAACATGGTTATTGGAGTTGCCAAATGTTGTGTGTGGTCCTTTTTGGATTGCTTGCGTAATATTGGGGGAAACTCCTACCCTAAAGACGAAAAGCAACATCAACTTTTCACATCAGCTGCAAGTTTGCAAGCAAGTATAGAGATCAATGACCTGCATGAGATGTTTCCTCAGCGTAAAATGTTTACTTTACTGATATGAAACAGACCAATTCACAGTGTTTGCAGCGAAGGATTTACACCTCAACAGGTCCGCCAACTCAGAAGCTAGGTTTCGACATGAGAGCCCCCATCTCACATCATTGCGATGCTGACACCAAAAAGATGAACGGGGTTTCCCATGGCAGAAATCGAACAGGATGAGCTCACACTATACGGATTGAGAGGCCGAGGGGGATATGCACATCACCGACCCGAAGAACCTCTTCTCTCTTCACAACTCATCTGACTAAGTCTGGGCAGGGGTGTTTTTCTACGAACAAGTCACAGCCCATCACAGCGAGCCAGACACGTGGTCAAGGAACCGGGCAACACCAAAAAGAATGCCATGCACATCTCCCGAGAGATCCCGCGAATAGCGCGAACCAGCAGCCCATCCGACCCCTGATGCAAAACAACGTACATATTCCCGAATGCAGCCCAGGGCAAAAGACGAAGTCGTTAGGCTCCGTCACCCCAGCCAGCCGCTTCTTGCCAAGGGGACAATTGTGGAAGGGGGGAACAATAGCTGGCAAGTCTCATATGCACCGGGGCATTGCTTACGACGCCCGTACATGACATGACATGACTATGTATGTGCATGCATTGGAATGCAGCTGAAATCATTCCTATGCAGAAAGTGATGAGAGTCGGTGAAACGACTCTTTTTTTATCCCCTGGTAGCGACACGTGCTACGGTCCATTGGGAGATGCGTGAGATGCAAAAAATGATTCGACCACGAAGAAAAGGTGTGTCCTCTTTCCGAACTCCCGGTCTCAGGAGACAAATGCGTTGGACAATGACGGCCCAAAGGCCCCTTGCTTTGACGTGATTGTTGTCGTCTTCCAATTCCCCTGTAAAATTCGTTGTTCTTTTTGCTGTGTTGGCGCTCGCGCGCTTAAAAGCTGGGGCGGTTATGGAGTAAAAGTGGATTTTGTTGGCCAGCGCCACAGGTATCCGACCCAAAGCCAAGCCACAGAGAACCCTGTTCCTTTCTTCTTTGCTACTTGTCAGGCACAGTTGTGGCTTAGCAATAGCCGCCCAGGCAAGGCGCAACCCCACCTCGTGACCCAAATTCCACCATTCCCAACCCCTCCAGTTGGCGCCCCCAGACTCGTTCAGACACGATAGACCCTGTTTGCGGTGAATCACTCTAACCAATTTTTCGTTTCTCCGTACTTTTTTTTTTTTTTTTTTTTACGATGTGAAGCACAGACGTGGCAGAGCTGGCGAGAGCTGGCAGACTGCCATTGGGTCAATCCAGTTATCCATTCTCTACATCATAGAGGATCTCTCTTCCCTCTTCCCTTGTCTCTTTTACCACTCCCCATTCATCTACTTGGATATATATAGTCTATAGTCTTTCTTCTTCTTCTTCCCAATCTCGGAACTCGAAAACCCCATCTGGCAAAAGACAATTTCAAGTTTGCTGTCATCCACAATTTTTCTCGAACGTCTTCCCCCCATCAGACTCGCCCTCAGACTCGGAAGAGATACACACAACCGACAATGCCCTTTGTCGCCAACACACCAGAGTCCCTCCTCAACAGAGGGGACTCCAAGAACCCCAACTCGACATGCCGCGGCATCACCTCCAACGGCCGTCCCTGCCGCCGAGCCCTCGACAAGCCCCCCTCGCACAAGCACATCAGGCGGCCCGACCCCCGCGACGAGAGCCTCTACTGCTGGCAGCACAAGGACCAGGCCAGCGTCTCTGCGCACTCCAGCCCGGGTCCCCGCGCCAACGGCACGCCCATCCTCGAGCAGGAGGAGCCCCGCACCAGCCTCGACACCCTCGCCGACAGGCTTGGCCTCGTCGACCTGCAGGAGAAGCAGCAGAACCACGGCGCGGGCAGGAGGCGAATGGACACCCGCCCGCCTAGACCCAACAGGCCTCTGCCGCCGCCAGAGAAGCCTTCCGTCCTGTCCAAGCTCTGCTGCTGCTTCTCCGCTCCCTCCGAGGAACAGCTCCTCCCGCCCCCTAGGCCGTCCCGTCCTCAGCCCGTGCCGGTGCAGCAGCAGCAGCAGAGGCCTTCGACGGCAGCTCCAGCTTCGAGCGGCCGCCAGAACGACCTCTCGGCTCCTTCGCCGGCCAAGAGCGCCAAGAGCAACAAGTCAACCACGTCACAGACGGCCCAGATGAAGGACCTCATCCCCGACACGCTCGACGCGTCCACTGCCTCGGCTCTACTCAACGAGCTGGCGAGACCCTACGTCGACTCAGAGGAGGAGGGCTACATCTACATGTTCTGGCTCACGCCCGCGTCGTCCGCTCCTCCCGTCGACGCAGCCCGCTCCCTGCTCGCCCCTCCCTCGCCAAACGGCCGCTCCCGCCGCGCCAGCGACGCCGTCTCCTCCTTTGCAGACACCGGCCGCGCCAGCAACCAGGGCGGCAAGAAGACGATGCTCCTCAAGATTGGTCGCGCGGCCAACGTCCAGCGCCGCATGAACCAGTGGCAGCGCCAGTGCGGACGGGATATTGAGGTCCTCCGCTTCTACCCCTACACCCCCTCCTCCTCCGCCAGCAACAGCAGCAGCGGCCACTCCAACAGCGGCCTCGAGCCTGGCCGCAAGACGCCACACGCCCACCGCGTCGAGCGCCTCATCCACATCGAGCTCGCCGGCATGGGCCTCCGCGTCGAGGGCAAGAAGGCATGCGAGGCCTGCGGCAAGGAGCACAGGGAGTGGTTCGAGATTGATGCCACGAGGGACGCCGTCAGGGAGGTTGATGCCATCATCCGCCGCTGGGTGGAGATGGATGAAGCGAGCGTGAGGAAATAAAAAAAAAAAAAGGGCCATTCCCCTTTTTCTACAAACATAGACTTATTCTCTTTTTTCCTTTGTCTGTAGCGGTATACATGGGCATGGCACGGCGTTTTTGTTTTTTTATAGAAGTTTATATCCACAACTCACGATTAACGACGTTAATGACACACATTTCACAATATCTCTCATTATCCACCCTGACAGGCAACATTTATTCATGCCACCTCTCAACTTGTCATGTTGGTAGACATTAGCACATGTTCGGGCCGACCCAATTATAACTCAATCGAAAGATGCAAGATCCCACGTCAGCTACCTCAACATCAACTACATGTCACGTCAACAAAACAGGTAAGAAAAGTATACTACTCGATTCAGCACTGGGCATGTCATCACCTATCCAAAAGGCACTACCGAGAGCTAAGAATACTACCGAGGACTATAGAAACCATGCAACACGACTAGGACGGACTCTGGGGCTCGGAGACGCTAAACCCTCCGCTGCCGTCACCGCTGCTGCCGCCTCTGTAAGTTCTGTGACTACCAATGGGAGAAAAGGCGGGCAGAAGACGCCTGAGAGACGGTCGAACAGCGTTGCCGGCGCTCGCTGCCGCGGCCATGGAACCAGCCATAGGCGAGCCTTGCTCACCGCTGGACTGGGTGAAACCACTGACGTCGCTAAGCATGCTAGAGCTACGCCCACGCGTTTTGAAGCCACGAGAAGGTTCAAAGGGGGCGGCCGTTGGAGGAGGTTGCCAAGGGGACGATCCGGAGACGGCGGGGAGAGACAGGTCAGCCTTCCCCCAGAAGCCAGGAGGAATGCGAGAAGGGACATGAGGCGGGGCGGCAGGGTTCATGTTCCAACCGCCCTGCTGAGGATGAGCTTGCGCAAACATGCCATGCTCAGTCGCCATCGGGTCATAGGCGCCCATGCCACCGGCTGCGTTGGCGAGGAAATCTTGCATCTCCTTGACCTGGCTGTCCAGCTGCTGAATCTGCTCCAACTTGACAACGTTGCTGTTGCGGGTCTGGTGGATGCGATCACGGTAGTTGTTGTCAATGGCCGTGGTGTGCTCCTCCCACTGCGCACGCTCCTGTCGGCGGCGCTCAGCCTCGTCCAGCCCGCGGTTGTTGGCGTCCTTGATGTTGGCCAGCTCCGTCTCGACCTTGCTAATGCGAGTGCGGATCTTGTTGGCCCGCGTCACTAGGGCTGATTTCTCAAGCTCCTTGTCCTTGACCTCCTTCTCCAGCGTCGCTTTGAACTTTTCAAACTCCTTCTTTGCAGAGTCAAAGAGCTTCTTCTCAGCAGAATACGCCCGCTCCATCTTCTTTCTACGTTCCTGGAGTTCAGGGGAGGTATCAAAGTTTTTGAGTTTCTCGGCGAGCGTCTCGGCGTCACGTTCGGCTTGCATCTTCTGCGTCTCTTGCTGCTTGATCTTCTGCCTATACTTGTCATCGTGGTTGCCGGCCGAGGCTAACTGGTTGTCGAGCAGTTCGTTGTCCTTGCGCAGAGCGTTGATCCGGGTCTTCCACTCCTTGCGCGAAGTCTTGAGCCGGCTCCTTTCCTCTGCAAGCCTAGCTTCGGCGGCAGCGATCGATGTTTTCAAGGTCGTGGCCGGCGAGTCGGGGCGCAGGGAGCGCTGGCCGTCGGTAACCGTCGGTTGTCCGTCGGAATCGCGCTGAGGTTCGTGGACGGTTCGAATGCTAGTCTTGAAGATGACCTCGTCGGTATGGGAGCAGACGAATTCGCAAACATATTTGGACGCAGGCCTCAGTCCGTAAATATCACCGGTCCACCGGGTCCCTTCCGTCTCGTCCTCCATCCCCTCTCCATCCAACGGAAAGATGCGGGTAGGCTGCCAAAAAGCATTATTCACTCTGACATAAAACGGTTTCTCCGGCGCAATGACCGTGGGCGTGGCATGCCCGTTCGTCTTTGCGGTCGCCTCGTAATCATGCTCTAGGAAGTAGCTGGTATTGAAACACACTTCATCACTGCCAACATAGGAAATCCAGATTTGACCGGGCTGCCGATCAAAAGGCGCGTTCCCTAGATTGTGGATGTCGGTGGCATTCGACCCAGCCTGCTCGGTAGCTGTCTGAGACAGCTCGTACTCCTTCATGACGACAATCTTGGTGCTCGCGAGCGCCGCCCAAAGAGGCTGCTGCAAGCGAATCTGTGTACTTTGTTTTCTTCTTTTTTTGTTCATAGTCATAGGCGGCGCCGGCGCCTGGGATGGCCCAGCTTCAGGATCCGTACCGGCAAAGGCAACTTCGGATGAAATCGAATCGCCTGCGTTGCTCGGTGCCTTTCCTACTTCCGGATCATTCAAGTTTGCCAATGCGCTAACCTTTTCTCGTCTCAGATACCATTCCTTCACATATCGTACAACCCCCTGCGTCAATATATGTATTGCCAAAATGCTCTTCACCCATCCAAAAGGTCCTCGTTTGTCCAACGGCTCGGTGACAGACTCGAGAGTCTGCTGCAGAACAGCTGGGACAGGCCAGTCTTCCGGAATGTGGCGAACGAGTCGCGACCAGTGGGTCTTTGTCCCACGGAGTAGATGGTGGACAAGGACCCAGGTAAAACATGTAGTCAGCCCCCTCGATGTCCCATCTCGCGCGCCGGTGCCACCTCCGAGGGTGATGGCGATGACCGGCTTGGCCAGGTCGAGGATTGCATCTTGCAGCGGCTGCCACAAGAATAACCAGAACAAGAGGAAGAAGACGTCCATGCAGGCAACCGTGACGAAGGAAGGCGTGGTCGAGTTGCCGTCCAAGATTTCCGCGAAATTGATATTCATCCCGGAGCTGGTAGTAACCGGCGGGACAAAGGTGAGGAAAGTGAAGGCGGCATAGATGAAGGACAGAGAGACGGAGGGGACGTGCATGAGGATGATCAGGATGGCCAGAGTATCCTGCATGGGGAGGGCCTTGAGAACCGTGGTTGCCAGGTCGAAAGGGCCAGAGTCCCGGTGAACATCGGCGTTCTTCATGGCGTTGACATCAATCAAGCGGTGACTACCGTCCACAGCGACGTTGGAGCTGTGGGCCATGCCGGTACTCCGGCCAGATTCAGACGAGGTTTCGTCACAGTAGTTCTCCATAGGAACCCTCGTCCCGTTCCCGTTGATGCGGATATCGGGAGCAGAGCCATCGTGGCCCTGCTTGTGACCAGCGAATCCATTGCCGTTGGGGACGGTATCAGCGCGGGCAAGCGAGCCGTTGCTGCTGTCGTTGTTGCTGTTGCCTGCAGGCAGCCCGACGGCGGCCGACCCTGCCTGGACGGGGCCGGGATCAGATCCCGACCTACCAGAGCCAGAGCCGTCGAGCTGGCCTTGACTCTTTCGTGTTTGAACTCGCTTTGCCGGACCTACAAGCCCATTCTCGTGCCTCGTATCGCGCTGTCCGGCGCCTGACGTTCGCTTATTCGAGCCCGAGACTCGAGGCATGCGCAGTTGTTTCCTCGAGCGACTAAGGGGCCCGAAGGCTTCTGAAGAGGTCCGGGGGGGAGCCCAGGAACTATCAAGCTCGCCTAGAGCCTGGGTGGTGTACGGTCGTGGTCGTTGTTTCGTGAATGGTGGTTCTGTTTCGATAGCGGGGCAGGATTCGAAGGTATCGTGTGCTGCAAAGGAGTGACTAGGCCTGCAGGTTCCATAGGTAGCACTTTGCAAGCGTTCTGTGGTTTCCGACGCAGACCCAAGGAGGACCGATTTGAGCCTTGTCTAATTTCCAAGGAGCAAGGGCTGCAGCGAAAGGTTTATCGCGTGGCTTGCTGCCCTTGGCCGGATTGTGGGTGTATATGTACGTGGAAAGATTTCAAGAACGGAAACAAGGAAAAAAAAATAAAAGAGGAAAGTAAAGTAGGGTACTCCCCGTAACACGCAGGACGTGCTGGGCTGGACTGGGGGGCCTCGCTACAGTGGAGGGTGAGATTTTCGGGACCACTTGCGCCGGACTGCAGAAATGCGGCGACAGTTTAGTAGCGGGAATGCTCTGGAAGGACGCAAGGCTTCCAGGGCCTCACGGTGCTACAAGTAGTTGCCCTTTTACTAGGGGCTTGTGTTCTAGTGGATTAGTGAGCAGGGCGGGCACTGGCACCTGCTTCAGGCTCATTTGAATTTCCTCTGCCAAACGTGGGAGAGCGCGGTGGTGAAGCGTGATTGGCCGAATAACCTCCGCCCTTGCGGGCACCGCAGCCTCGTCTCTAGCAAAAATTCCCAAGGCACCACTAGCTACAGAACGAAGGGCAGCGCTAACTTGGCCCTACATTTACGGGGGGTCAAATCTAGACAGGGTCGGCTGAGCGCAGATTTAGCTAACGAAGCGGAGCGGCGATAAAAAAAAACCTACAAGTATTATATCGAGTCAACTGCAAAAAGAAGGATCAATTCGCATGTCAAAGGTCGAGTGGCTAATGGATAGAACCTCTGGTAGCACCTACGACATCTTACTCTCTCCCCGCAAAACGACGGGGTCATCCAGTATCAACGAGGCACATACTTACATGTGGCCATCTCAAAATATGACGACTTGCCCTCCAAACTGGTTGGCTGGTCGGTTGTCAATTCCGTTCGATTTGTGGTGCTCAGTGCCGGCACTTGCTCCAGAAAATGCGGGTGGGGGTCCATCCACTGTTACGCTTCCAGTGCCGAGCAGCACCAATCAGTGATCTCTGGCAGGGAGACCAGTAATGCTACAGCGCTCTTAGCGAGAAAACAAAATCGAAAATCGGGAGCCCTTGCCCAATTGGCAACTACAGTCTACCATCTTCCAGTCTTGGCCTCAATGCACCAAAAGGGCCGCCGCTCTGTTCTGCAGGAATGAAACGCTTCTTTTCTTCTCCACTGGCCCAGTCTATCGTCTGCTGCAGCGACGATCAAAGAAGAGTAAAAAAAAAAAAGCAGGCCAGTGTCACAAGAGCGCTTCCTATTTTCCCATTACTGACCTCGGGAATAGCAAAACCGTATCCTTGAGCATGACTCCCATGACGGCAACGAGCAGACCGATTGCAGCAAACACGAATCAGGCAATCGCCCGTTGGTCAAGCTTTTTCTTCCCGAGCGAATGGGATGGTTGACGCCACAGCAGTCACTTGGCAGGTCCTGGCGCACAAACATGCGCAGATTCAGCATTCCTCTCATCACCTCACGCCTGCAGACTGCGTGCGACCACACCACCACGTCGATGCCGACCGTTGCTGCCATTGAAAGTGGCGTTTGCTGCAGAGCTTGTCTCCGTAAGCGTCAGCGGGATTGCTGCAAAAGATCGCTTTGACGGTTATGTGCCAAACTACCACTGATAGTATTTCATCCCATTTTTCCACGTTTTTCACTTTGGCACTGCCACATGCTCACATTCCCAATAGGGTCATAATCACACGACATCAAACTGACTCTAAACCGCGAGACCTATTGCATCGAACGAGACTTCCTGCTCTTTTTCTACACCAAGCACAAGAATGCATGCACCGGCTGCGACATTGGTGTCATGAAGTACAATAAGTACTAGTAGTTGTAGGTTCAAAGGCAGGGAGGCAGGAGTCGCACTAGCCTGAAAGCACCTTGCCGAACGCGACTTGTCAGTCCTCTCAGTGGGGAATGATCTTCCACCAGCCATTCAGTAGCCACTGGATACATCCAACTGTCGATCTCTCTGCCGGCGCCTTGAATATGTGCCATCGTGAGCGTGTAAGTGGGAGTTGAGGGGCAGTGGCACTTTCGCAAGAGGATCGTCGTTGCATCGCCTGTCAATATTGACCCATCAGATTGCGCCCTCAAACAAAGCAAAGAACTGTGCAAACCGTCAAAATACCCATCTTTGGATTCGTTGACCAAATTTTAGCAACTCACGACCATCACATGCATTGACGCTACAGAAATGGCATCAAGCACGTTGTGCAGCTCTTCCGTCGCAGACTCACGACAGGCGTTTCCCCTCGTACCCTCTTCTCTGTCGCTATAAAGCCGCGTGATGCCCGACAGCCCTTGCAGCGGCTTCCACTTCTAGACATTGCGCATCGATAGACATTCACCAATGTTTGTAGATTGACACTAGTTAGGTAGGTATCTGAGTTTTCCATATTCTCCATCAACTTACAAGTTTCATAAATCATCTAAAAATGCCCCGCCAAAATTGTTCCTAAACCTTGAATTTGAGGCGATGGGGATGTATGGTAGAGCGCACATGAATACCAGATATAGTGGCAAAGGCCTGTATGATCATCGAAAAATACGAGGCTGTCCTTCTCATCCTACCTAAAGGCCGCATTGGAGTGTCTTTAGTCAACCCTATCGTCCCTTTTGGTAGATATTAGATATAATGATCCGCTTGTTGCATGCAATGTCCACTGCAGACAGCAATACTGAAGATGGTATTATATAGTGCCCTTCAAATAAACCCAAGCAAATACTAATAGCACTCTCCCACAATGCCATACTCTACAACAAAGTGAGTTTCCGAGAACAGTGATTCAGTAGTTACAGATATGGGGAAGCAATATCTCATACCAGTGAACAGAGCCCATGCGACTGCATAATGATCTTTGAACGAATCGAAAGGGGATTTAGATTATGTATATCTGTCCTATAGTTCAGTAACGTCTTGATGGAACTAAAAACATCCCGTGACCGTGACTCATATCAGCAGTAGTAGGGAAGGGCCTATCGGCACTGACAACATTACTGCAGGAAAGGACAAACAACTTGTCGTCTCCTAGAATTAGGCGGTGACAACATGACTTCTTCTCACCAACAACGTCAAAGCATGGGATCATCACATCTTACAACCTTCCCCCCTCCCCATTAACGATATCCTTACTCAGTATACGACATGAACTTTACAGGGATGTTTGGAGTGGAAATCACTGCAGAGCCCGAGCTCGATATTCACCTCCACATGTCAGTTAGATCAAGCGTATTTCTGCCGCACTTCTAAAGCGCTTCTGTTCCATTATAAATATTTGACATTCAACAATAATGCTTCCGTGAGACCTATCAGCAAGCGTTAGAGATGGTCACACGTTATACTTAGCTCAGTAACGTGCATTCCTTCGTGTGTAAGAGTTTGGCGAGAGCAGTCGAATATGCCATTATCATGTACTCACAGGTTTTCCAAGGGTGCTGGCTTGACACTCCGATATATCATCCTGGATGAGACAACAGAGGTCATCGCTCATCGTCCGCTTTAGACAGAGTATCAAAGTCCTCATAATAGCAGTAGCGTAGGCTGTACCTGATAAGTAAAGTCCTTTTAGGAGCATTGTCTCATGCGTTCCTGGTTGGATTTGGGGGTTGATTGGGTGTCCGGGGCATGTGAGGTCAACAGGTAAGGGGATTCTTCAGATTCAAAGGCTTTGGGATAGTTGAAGTGAATTTTGCCTATTCGCATTCTCGTCACGGCATGGCATACGACAAACGCTATAGAGGAAATGGAGATGATAGCCGAGGTTGAATTGAATTGCCAAGCTGTGAGCGCTTAGGGTAGTTCGTCTTTGTGGCTGGTACTTGTAGATGGAGGAGGGGTGAAGAGGGGTTCGGACGCAGCCACATCCCTGCCCAAGCCGAGCTGTGGCTGGTAATACCTGCCTGCGCATCGCGAGACCCTCGCATCAAACACAAACATCCAGCGACTGACCAAACGTACCAGAATGCGGGTACGAGGCTTAGTGCATCGTCATCCGCGCTCCCCTCTGCATTGAACGAATTAGCGGAGTCGAAAACTCAGCGATGACTCCAGGAGCGCCATGGACAAATTCGTGAGTCGTCCTTCACCGTGCCCATCCCCGCCCGCGACCGACGGGCGTCCTAAGGCCTCAACCCGTCTTTGCCTCCTCAATGGACAACAGCTAATCGAAGCTCCCCTCTTCTGTTTCTCTAGTGGTCGCGCTTGTTAAGCCCTTTGGGCCCCGAAAATACGCGCCAGGATCAGGCAAAGGATCCCGCGAAACGGTTGCATCGATTCGAGAAGGAATACAACAACCTGCTTGTCAGTGTTTCTAGGACGGGGTGCCGCTGATGGTAGTGGCGGCGATGCTGATACCTCTCTCCAGATGACATGGCGCAAATCGTCGAACCTATCCAAAGACAGAGAGGCCGCCGAGAACATCGAGATTCGACTCCAAGAGCTCATCAACATCCTCAACGATGAGAGCCGACGCCCTTTGCCGCACCCTTGCATCCAGTTTGCCTCCCTTCGACAGATATATGTTCCCATCGGCAAGATCGCGACGACATCGTACAATGAATGGATCATCAAGGAGGCCGTCTTGCTATTCGCAACTCTTATTGAGAGCGAGGAAGAGGCGTTTGTCGAGAACACGACCTTCTCTTCTAGCTTGACCCATCTCCTCCTCCGCATCACCGGTGCCAACAACGTGCGTCTGGGCCTAGACACAGAGTCACGGGTCGTAGAGCTCATCTTCAACATCACGACCAAGATTAAGCTGAACCCCGAGATCTTGCCGGCATGGTTCAAGACGCAGGAGGATCATCCACGACGACAGAGCATAAGCAGCAACCAGCGAGAGAGGTTCGCTGGTCGCGTACAGCGTCATGACTTTCCACTGTTCTACATCATGATGGATTACATCCACCATGAGGGAAAGATTGGCGACTTTGCACGAACCGGTCTGCTCTATGTCATAGAGGCGGCGTCGTCGTCCGTTGTCCTCGAGCAGTGGATCGTTGAGAGTGATCTCTCCACCCTCATGGCCACAGGGCTCGGTGCTCTGTACAGTCAGCTCAGTCGGAAGCTTGTGATTGACCATCTTCCTCATGACCTACCACCTATTCTTGCATTCTCCGACTACGAACACCCTATATCCAATGACGAAATCATCAGTTCCTGTGCGCCCGAGTTCCAGTCTCATATGGAGACTTTTCTTTCACACCTGCTCTTTTGGCAAGACGTCTTGAACCATTGCAAGTCCGTCGAAGTCAAGTCCACATTGCTTGAGCATTTCCATGTCATTTTCCTTCAGCAGCTCTTGTAAGCCAACTATCCTGTCTGAATGTACTTTTGCTGACCCGTGGTAGATACCCGTCATTGCTTGAATCCTCTGATATCGATGGAGGGTCATCGGTGGCTGTTTTGACGTATCTTCGCCGTATTCTCGAGTCTCTCGATCACCCCGACATGATCAATCTGATCCTACGCTATCTACTAGCCCTTCCAGACCACCCACCATCTTCTGGAGCCACCCCGAGGACGCCCGCCAGTGACGCGAGAAAGAGAAAGTCCATGGACCTTGCCACCATGATGGCCGCCAAGAGTGAATTTGCTGTCACGCCTCTGCTCTTCAACCTGGTCGATCTTCTTCTGGCTTGCTTGAGGTCACGCAACCAGCAGACTATCCACGTCACTCTTCACCTTGTATCGGCGATTCTTAAGAGGCATCACCGATATGCGGTCATGACGCTTTTGAAGACTGCGGTGCTCCCCGTCAAGGAAGCTCAGCGGACTGTTGGTGCGCATGAGCAGGAGGTGGAGTATCTCATGAGCCTTGCTGAGTCCATCGGCGGACAGGACAACTTTGATGAGGCTTATGACAACGTGGTCGAGGACACGATGACGAGACTCGAAAGCCATCCGTGCTCCTTGAAACTGGTAGCTCCAAACGTGGGCAAGAATTACAACAAGCAGACCGCCATTCCAGACAGTCTCCCAGGCGCACCAAGAGAAGTGCAAGAACATACCATCCGCCCAGATGACCCTCTCCTGAATGCCCTCCTCGATTTACTCGAGACCTTTTTTGTCAACGCAGTGGAAACAAATCTCTACGTCACCGAGTCTATTATGGACCTGGGCATCTGCGGTTACATGAGCGTTGAAGGCTGGCTTGCGCGTAGTCCAAGCAGCTACACATACGAGGACGCCGAAGCGGGGGCGACTGAAGAGGCACCTCAGTCCGAAGCAGGGGAGGCTAAAGAAGCCGAACCGTCCGAAGAGGGAAAACAAAAGGAGGAGGAGGATGGGGACGAGGATTCTCCTGCCGCCCGCCTTCGTGAGAAGGAAAAGGCCATGAAGGAGTGTCGACGCAGACCAAAGTGGGATCAGTCATCTGTTCCCCGACTTCTTGACCTCTTGAAGAAGCTCTGTGATCAAGTCGCCACGTACAAGGAGACAATCCCACGGTTCGAAGAGCTTCTACAGGCGCGAAGGGAGGCCTTTCAAATGGCAGATATGATCGTCAGCAATTGCCTCCCTCTACGAGACAAGTCACCCGTTCGACAGCGAACGCCGGAACCAGACTATGCCGAGTTGTCACGCGCCGGTTCGCCTCCTCGGCCTGGAGGCTTTGAGGGGTTTGCACAGCGCCTGTTCTCCGAATTCGGCACGCCCAGTCGCGGCAGCACTCCACGTGGCATGCATGACCAGTCTCGTGGCAGTGGAAGCGCAACGCCTTCGCATGGCATTCAGGACTACGGGATGATTTCTCCACGGGCGATTCCGATTTCACCGCCACAAGAATTCCCCTTTGGCTACGGCGATCCCCAAAAAGGGCACAGTTCTAGAAGCTACTCTCCTGTCCGTATAGGAGACGAGATTGGGAAGTCGCTTGGTGATATTGCCAACCAGGTAGCTCACTTTGCTGCCGTTGATCAGACCATCCTTGCCAGAAAGGTTGGGCTTCCCGATGAAAAGGCCAGCCCCATCCCCATCAGACTGAGCAAGCCGGGAGAAGAGTTCCCAGATACCAAGGAAGAGGACGGGAACGTTCATGATGACGATTACGACGAAGATGACAGCGCATTGAGCGATGGCGACAAGACCGAGGGCGAGACGGCAAGCACGCAGCATACAACGGCCGAGGACGATGCCAACACAGTGTCCGTTTCTCACATCCTCACCAATGTCATTATTTACCAGTCATTCCTGATGGAGCTGGCGAGTCTGGTGCAAGTCCGTGCTGGGCTGTTTGACGAAGTCCGGTTTGTCTAAAGAAGCTCGCATACCCTTTTTGCGAAAGATTGAGCATTGCTAGGCGTACATACGATATGTAAACATGAATAGTTCTTTTTGTCCCAAGTTTTCACCGACATCTCCCATGAGGTATCTGTGGCCGCGTTGTCGTGAGTTTGCATTCAAGCTGGATATTGCCTAGCGAGGTGATTGGATTTTTCTTGGGTGGTTCAGCGGGACTGACCATGGAATCGAAGTGTTCACAGCAGGTATTCTGCCCGCGTAGACTGGGGTCAGGATGCCAATGTTCATGGGGACCGGGGTTAGGATTTTTCCAGGGTGGGGGTTGTCGCGTTATGTAAAGCCAATGGTAACCATTGGACGACGATACGATTTGAGGTTTTACTGTTGATGAGAATGGCCGAACATGGGCAGCGCCGCAGGCCTCTCACAAGATGATTCGACCACTTTCGGAGCACACCGTTTGTATGTGTCATTCGGTCCAGTTCCTTAGGAACCTAGCCTCATTAGGTTGGGGAAGAGGTATGCTGGGAATCAGCAAGATGTGTTTTGCTTCACACATAGCACTAGATTCATGATGCTTCTTTAACCAATTCATTGGGTTATTGGGTTTGCCATGATCTGCTCTTGAAAAGAGCACCATTGTTGTTAAAGCCCCCCGCCTTTGCAACCCAAAGGAAAACTGCCTGTCTCATAGATGGTGGGCTGATCTTGGAGGATGCCATATTGCGACACTCGACCGAAATGATATCTCTATAGGACACTAAGCCTTGCATATTTCCAGCCCACAAGTAAGGAAATGATGCCTTGTTGGGGCTACTCACGTGAGGGGCATAAGTGATGAGGGTTGCAGCGAAGGATCTCAATGTCGCCTGCAAAATGTAACACCGACAACGTGTTGGTGGAGCGTTTGATGGGCTCGGGGCATGGATTCGGCCGGATCACGGGTGCACACTTTGAGTGCAGCGGCTTGTAGCGGTTGGCCCTCATGGTGCTCATGGTGTATGGAGATGATCTTGAAAGAGTCTCCATAGCGCCGCGTCTAAATTGCGTTGCTTGGAGTGGTAGTACCAGTTCTTTCTTGTCCAGAACACCAGCCTCAGACTAGTAAAGCCATCTTCGATGGTAGAGCAATTCTCTTCGGAACTGCTTCGTAACTAGCGCCAAAAGCCGTGATCCGAAGCACAGGACTCTCCGAAGCTCGACCTCCAAAGTAAAGCGAAACATTTCCAAGTGCTCGATCCGCGTTTAACGACCCCTTTGCGCGGCTAATGTGCTTTGTTTTTCTGTCGGAAGCGTGTACCGCTACTGCACAAGGTCGATCAAAGTAGAGCAGTTGCTGATGACGCGAGGAGGGAGGGGAAAGCTGAAGGGCTTGGGGTTGCACCAGGGTTCTGCTTATGATGACTGGTTGTTGAACATAAAGATGGTGGGAGGCAAAGTGATCGCGGCACTAGGTGAGCTTCGGGGGTGGATGACCCGGGGGAACCGCCCATACACCAAAGAAACCTTTCCCGACTATAGGTATCCCAGGCCTGTCATTGCACGCCAGGTTTTCCATCATGCTTGAAGCTGAATCGCAAATTGAATCATGTTCAGAGTTGGAAGAGTCACGATCTTATTGAATGAGTGTCGCAGATTGAAAGACTTCACACTGCCATGAAGAAATTGGTCTCAGCTGGGCAATACAGACGCCTAAGAGGCTTCCCATGTTTGAGTTTAATCTTGCGAGGCTTGCTCCGCCAACGAGACAAAGAACCAAGCTTGTGCCTAGTGGTGTCTCCTCTTCTTAGGCCCAAAGGCTGTTTCGACGTCTCGCAGCGGCGTTTGCGGAGAAACACGAAGACAGAGGCAGCGAAACCCTTGCTTGAAATCGGAAGAGTCGCCGCCAACGGCGCCTGTTGGTTTG
This sequence comes from Trichothecium sympodiale, assembly GCA_003012115.1. Lineage (NCBI taxonomy): Eukaryota > Fungi > Ascomycota > Sordariomycetes > Hypocreales > Trichothecium > Trichothecium sympodiale. The sequence continues at coordinate 252,807 of PXOB01000020.1, read as the reverse complement.
CGAACTTTGCAGCCATGGGGAAGTACTCCATGCACCAGTATAATGTAAAAAAGCTTCGGACCTTCTGTGGAGTAAAGAGACCGAAAAGCTGGCCAGGCCGAAACTAAAATGAGCTCCCCTTGTATTTTGATCGCGATTTGGGGACAAGAAAGACAGGGCTCATTGCTCTTGGTGCAATGAGGGGGCTTGGGGGACATTATTAGAAGTGTGGGTACAGCAGCACGATTTCCTTTGCTGGCGCTGACACGAGGGAGAGGGGGGACGGGGAAGAAGCGCCACCGCTTGTTGAATGCAAGTGCTGCACAACTAGGTACGCGATGTTACTCGACATCCTGATCAACATGTTTCGCTGCCGCTCTAGGTTTTGTGGTTGTATCCCACAGCGCTTGTGCCTCGTGTCAGGTGTATTTTGTGTCCGCGAGCTTGGTCAAAGCCCCCCCTTCTGTTTGTGTGGTTTCTCTTGCTGAGAGTTGGCATCCCGATGAGCCTCAACATGTTGGTTGAAGACAAATGTAGTTGTATGTACCTGTGCCTCGGTAATCGGATGCTTTTTAGCGAAAAGAGGCTTGACGGGTATTGAAACGGGGTGGTCGCCAAGCTAGCACTTGACAACATGATCCGACGTCATTGGATCGGCGGGGATGTCGTGTAGGAGTAAAAACTGCCAGTAAATCCCCCGAGGGGAAATGGGTGGGCACTTTGCGACTGTTGGAAGAGAGAGCTAGAAATCCAGGCCGGGTGGGATGACGGGTGCCCAGGCCAAGGAACAGCCACCTAACAATGACCTCTCATAAGCTTGAAAAGAAAGACGGTCGTCCAAACGCCTTTCGTCGGTTCTCAAATCGTCTCTATCTCGGCCGCTCTTTTGTGCTGACCTTGCCACGCGCTGTACGGATACCCAGACCAAACTTTAGCATCGCTCAATCTCCAACTGTATCTTGCCTCTGTGAAGCCTGGGGAAGTGGGGAAAGGTTGCTCCAGCCTGGGTAGCCTGGAAGAGTCGGCATTCTCCTGCCGGAGAGGCTAAGACAGCCCGACGGCACAGTCAAATGGCGTTTTGTCCAGACCACACAGAGCCGTCAAAGAGCATGCCGGAAGCGGAGTTAATATGTGCAACTGTAACACGAGTGCAGACCAAAGGAGGAAAAAAGAAGCAAGGCAAGAAAGCCCACGCTCGGACTCACTAAATCTGGTGGGTGCAACCAGCACTCCACGGCCAAATACTCGGCGTTGGGCTACTTCACATGGGCGACGATCCCTCTCTCCCCCACCTCCAGGTTCTCTTTTTCTCCTAACCCCCAGGTCTTTCTTTGCTCCTTTGGGGGAGGCGAAAAAAATACGAAAAAACCCAGGTCGATTCCCCGCAAGAGGGAAAGGGAAACAGGCGTGAACGGGAGGTTCCACCTCTGACTTTGGTGGAATTGACCTGTAGTCTGTCAGCTGTGGCCAACCAACCAGCTGTTGCTAGTGATGCGGTCTGAAAAGCTCGAGAGTAGAGCTGCCGGCCGAGTGCACTCTTTCTGTCTTCGATCCTTGCATAGAGTTTCCGCGAGAGAGTTGTTCATAGTCTCGTGACGCATGTGTGGAGGATGCCGCTTGGGAGTAGTAATGCGTGAAATGCAGTAAATGGGCTGATTACGGAAGACTCTCATCACTCCATGTTGCTGGTAACACTCGGGTACACTGCTACTTGCAGGACGCAGTATCCCCGACATGACAAGGAGTTGGCCTCCTCCTCCACCCTCCATCAGGAAAGATCCATGCTCCCACCCCATGCCTGCTCGGCTCCCCCAAATGTGCAAGCTACGGGGGGGTACTTCCTTCCCACACGGAAGCAACCTGCCTCGGAGGTGCGAGGAGAGTACATCGATCTTTCCTTGTTGACCGCGCAGGAACTATAAAGAGTCAGGAGCTACCCCAGCCTACCACCCTGATTTCCCCTCTCCTTCCCCCCCTCCTCTGAAAGGCTGAGCATAGTCAAGATACTTCAAGGACGGGTGACAAGTGAACATCACCACCTTGGTCCACAATGCCTATTGGCAACATCTACGTGATTGCGGGCGTCTCCGTCGTCGGTGGCGCCCTGTTCGGTTTCGACATCTCGTCGCTTTCCGCTCAGTTAGCTGAACAGTCTTACCTCTGCTACTTCAACGAGGGCCCCGAAGGTCCCCCCTTCAACGATGCTCTCAAGTGCAGTGGTCCCAAGTCCATCAAACAGGGTGGTATCACAGCCGCCATGTCTGCAGGTTCTTGGCTAGGTGCCATCATATCCGGTTTCCTCTCTGATATCATGGGTCGCAAGTTTGCCATCATCACTGGTTGCTTCATCTGGTAAGTGGATGACGACGAGCCACTCGTGCTTCGGCTTTGCGAAGAGACGAGTGTTCGGATTCATGCTGGATCATCAACTAATGAGTTTCTCAGGACCGTCGGTTCGGCTATCAGCGCGGCTTCTCAAAACATCCCCATGCTTATTGTTGGCCGTCTAATCAATGGTCTCGCCGTTGGTATCGAATCCGCCCAGGTCCCCGTCTACATCGCCGAGATTTCGCCCCCCTCGAAGCGTGGTCGTTTCATTGGTTTCCAGCAGTGGGCCATCACCTGGGGTATCCTGATCATGTACTACATCTCCTACGGCTGCTCCTTCATTGGTGAGCAGAACTCGCGGGACTACAACACTGCCTCGTGGCGTGTCCCTTGGGCTCTCCAGATCCTCCCCGCCTGGTTCCTCGGTGGTATGATGCTTCTGCTCCCTGAGTCTCCCCGTTGGCTTGCTCGGAAGGATCGCTGGGAGGAGGCCCACCAAGTTCTCGCTCTCGTTCATGGCAAGGGGGATGCCAATCACCCCTTCGTCCAGGCTGAGTTGCAGGAGATTAAGGACATGTGCGAGTTTGAGCGCGACAACTCTGATGTCCAGTACTGGGATCTCCTCAAGCCCCGCTACATTCACCGCACCATGATTGCCGTCTTCACCCAGATCTGGTCTCAGCTTACCGGCATGAACGTCATGAGTAAGTCGCAAGCGCCGTGTATTCGGACGAGAAGCTAACAGCTCCCAGTGTACTATATTGCCAACGTCTTCTCCATGGCCGGCTACTCGGGCAACGCTAACCTGGTTGCCTCGTCCATCAACTATGTCATCAACGTATTCACCACCATCCCCGCCCTTATCTGGATGGATCGCTGGGGTCGCCGTCCGACTCTCCTGCTCGGTGCCACCTTTATGGGTATCTGGATGTGGGCCAATGCCGGTATTCTTGCCGCCCATGGTGAGATTGTGCCTGGTGGTATTGACGGTGTTGCCGCTCAGTCCATGCGTCTGACTGGTGCTCCTGCGAAGGGCCTCATTGCTTGCACCTACCTTTTCGTTGCCTCTTTCGCCCCCTCTTGGGGTCCCGTCTCTTGGGCCTATCCCCCTGAGCTGTTCCCTCTCCGCCTCCGTGGCAAGGGTGTCGCCCTGTCCACCTCTGCCAACTGGGCTTTCAACACGGCTCTCGGTCTGTTTGTCCCTGAGGCCTTTGCCAACATCAAGTGGAAGACATATGCCATCTTCGGTGTCTTCAACGTCGTCATGTTCCTCCACGTTCTCTTCGTTTTCCCTGAGACCGCTGGTAAGACTCTTGAGGAGGTCGAGGGCATCTTCGAGGACCCCAACGGAATGCGTTACATCGGTACACCTGCCTGGAAGACGGGTGTCAAGGCTCGGGCCATGACCGCTGCTGAGAAGGGTGACCTTGAGGCTGCCAAGATGGGCGTCCAGAAAGAGAAGGAGATTAGCCCTCCTGTCACCGCCACCGCTACCAAGACCGAGGAGGCTTAAACAACCTTTGGGCATCTGTTGAGCTACGTGCTTGACATAATAAATAATTAGGGGGCGGGTAATGATTTTTTGATGTTTAAACAGCATTTGTGTGTATATACAAACTAGTTAAGATACCATTGATGAACTGAACCATGACTGAATCATATATTGTTCAGCTTTAGAAATAATATGGTGATGCGTGAAGAGTATAGCGTATCTTGGTTTATCCCGCGCTCCCACAGTTCGCTGTTGTAGCTGGGATAATTGTACCAGCATCACTATATCCCAACCCTCAATGAAGTAGCATCACCAGGGGTTTCCTTCGTTTTTCGCCCATCTCTCATGACACAAGGTTTTCTGTCATCGGACATTGATATTTCAGGCTCCGGCCATGAGACAATGCGCTCGACACCTCATCGACGTGTCGGTCCTGCGCTAGACATTAGAGTCACGAGCGAAATTCCCCTATTGAGAATCGCCCACACGTAGCCGAGACTCGGTTTCACTTTTTATAATCTACACCTGGAGCAAAGGCGCGGCACTTGGTGTTGAGGCTGGTGGGTTATGTATATGTAGGGGTAAGTGGCTGACGTCTTTGTGGCGCAGGTAAACGTCAATACGTACCGAGTTACGGCAAGTTATGTGAGTTGAACCTCGGATCACAAAAGCGTCATTGAACTTGTTCCAACCCCAACCAGCCAACCAACCAAGCCCTCATTATTAGAAAAGTTGGGTGTGACAGCGTAAAATGCAGCCGAGATGAAGTCGCCAAATGCGGAGCTGAGGCGGAAGGTCATTAATGTTTACAAAGGTAAAGGTTCTTTTTTTTCCCCTGAGATTGATGATATTCTTTTGGCACGAGAACAACACCTTTCATTCAACGCCTCCTCCCAATCACTTATCAACTCTACAGTCATTGCTTCCCCTATCAAGGACCATTAAACCCTTATTCCTCTAAAATTCCTACAAATCTCATTAAATAAACTACAAAATAAACCACCAAAAAAAAGGACGGGAAAAGAAAGAAATGAGAAGAAAAAGAGAGAGGGAGAGACTAACAGACGAATAGAACTCCTGTTCCTCGGACGAGAGTATCCCCTTGGCTACGCTTACTTCCGTCCGCGATTGCACAAAGCATTCATGGCCAAGGCCGGGGAAAGAAACGAGAGCAAGATAGAAGAAGGCATCCAAAGGGCCGAATTCGTCAAGAAGGGTAATTGTGTCTCCCCCTCCCACGTGCTTCCCCCGCATTGATGCCATGTTTGCGCTAACGATAAAGTAGAAATTGAAGCCTTGTGAGTTTTACATTTACCGCTCCTCGCTCGTAACAATGTTGCTAGATACCGAAAGAGGAGAGCCATTCTTTGGTGAAAAGGGTTGAGAGAGACTGGTGCTAACTCTTGACCAGATATTACCTAAAGAGATATCGCACCTTGCGAAAACGCTATGACGCCGACGCGTAGATGGAACTTGTTTGCTAGACGGCTCAAGGGTTGGTATCGTGACTAGTACTACTATATGTACTTGGGTATATATACAGACGGGCCAATGGTTGGCTCAAGACTGAATCTGATAAAAAAAAAGTCAAATATGCCCCCAATTTGGCATTTACAAATTCAAGCATATTCCTGCTATGATTTCCCTTAGATGTGTGTATATCCCGTGGTCGAAACAAAAGAACAAAGAAAACAAAAAAAGCACAAGAGTTTCCATCCCAGATAACAAACAAAGAGTAATCGTTTCATGATTGCATAATGCCTTCTTTCACTTCCGTACGGCCCACCAAGCTCCGACCTCGAGACACTCGCCCCAGCTCGTGCCGTTGTCGCTCATGAGGTCGGGCATGATCTTGCCGATCCAGATATCCCACTCGTCCTGGCTCTTGCCGCTCTGCTCCCTGAGCAATGGTTCAAAGGCCTGGATCTGCTGGACGAGGGTCAGGAGCGCCGTCCTGCGCAGCGCGGCCTGCGCGGGCCCGAGCGTCTTCTTCTCGAGCTTCTGGTGCGCCGCCTTCTCGGCGCTCTTGCCCTTCATCTCGACGTACGATTTGCCGTCCTTTGTCACCACCCCGGCGACGCCTTCGCGCTCCCACCGCAGCTCGCTGAACGGGATGGCGAACCGCCGCGACTTGACGGAGGCCAGGGAATCGGCCTCCTGGAGCAGGTACGGCCCGATGAGGGTGCAGGGGTTCGCCGACAGCTCGCGGTGGTCGAGCGCGCGTGATAGCCATGCGTTGTACTCGACCAGGTATGTGTTTACGGGCGCCGACAGCGGCGTGTTCGAGTTGAGGACGTACGCGCCCAGGCTCGAAGCCCACTTCTCCTCCTCCGACTCCTCACCCGAGACGGACGAGGCCAGGGGATGCGGCCGCAGCATGCGGATGAGGTTGTCCGTCTCCCACACCTCGTACACGCCGTCCTTTGCAATGACGCGCATGATCTCGTCTATGAGGATCGGGTGCTGGGTCATGGGCAGGGCGAGCACCATGTCCTTGAGTATGACGAGGTCGAACTCGCCCGTTGCAAACGGCCACGGCTGCTGCCGCAGATCGTGTTGCACAAACTTCCAGTTCATGTCCGGGTCGGGCTGCAGCGCCTCGGGGCCGCCGGGGTTGCTGCCGGGCGCGATGGGCATGATATCGACGCCGACGAACTGGATGCCCGTCTGGCCGCGGCTCTTGAAGAAGCGGTGGCACATCATGCTCCAGAAGCCGGAGCCGCAGCCGATCTCGAGGACCCTGCGCGGTGGCTTCTTGAGCAGGTTCGGGGAGCAGACGGGCGCGCCGAAGATCTGGATCAGGAGGAGCGTCCGCAGCGACTGGCGGTGCAGCTCCGTCAGGTCGGCGGGCATGGGGTAGGGAAGGGATGGGTCGTTGTAGTATTGCCGGCCATTGCGCTGGACAAAGGGCGGCGCGTCGTTGGCAGAAGGGTCTTGCGACGTGGGGGCCCTCGACGAGGGGGCGGTGCCGAGGCTGGTCGTAGATATGGACTCGGTGCGGGAAAAGGTGTAGCTCATCGGCTGCTTCGACTGCGACGACGAGGCTCTCGTCTCTGAATCGCCGAGCATTGTACCATGTCTCGGGTCCGTAGACGACACGGTGGACATTTGGCGTTGGCCTAGCAATTTCGATTTCGGTCTCTGCGGTTTGCTGAGAAGGCTGTTATCCCTTTGGTGATTGCGGGGTGGTCGTAGCGACGACGGCGCCGCCGACGACGCGGCAGAGACTAGGGTGGGGAGTTCGTCGCCGTCGTTGTGTCCTTTGAGGACGTCAGTGGTGATGCAATCGACCGTCGACGCTCGTCTTCTGGTTCTTCTGGTGGTAGTAGTGGTGGTAGGAGCAGTTCCCGCCTTCTCCACTGGGGTGCTTGGGGTTGAGCAATCCTCTTCGTCTCTATAGGCTACCGTGGCAGGTCTGTTGCTGCTGATGCTGCTGCCGATGCTGCTGCTGCTGGGGGCGAGGCTAGCAGTGGTAATCGCTGTCCGTGGGCGTTTAGGGGATCGGCGGCGAGGGCTCAGTAGTTGGCCGTTACTGCTGTCATGCGACGTCGTTGTTCCTAGATCATTACTCGACTCTATGCGACGAGGACGAGGACGTTTGTTAACCGGCTGTGACTGATGAGTTTTCGGAATCGCCTGGAAAATATCCGCAAACATGTACTCGGCCATTTCAAACAGTAGGACCGGAGGGGGGACCCTCGACCACTTTATTACGTTTGTTCTCCTGACAAGCTATAGTGGAGTGAGGGTGCCCGTGTGCGATGGGGCCGTCGCGGGCCTGCCTGGTAGCCTGGGAATGCCTGGACCCTCTCTCTCTCTTTCCCTCTCCGCACCCCCTGTTAGGTGTGTCAAGCCTTGTCAAGGACCGTCTGTCGCTTCCAAGTAAAGTACTAATAAAAGTCGGAGTCGCAGTTGCAGTGGCGCGGGAATGCAAGACGGTAATAGCGCCGAACTCTCTCTCTCTCTCTCGCTGTCTCTCGCTGCCTTCCACTCTCTCTCAGGGACGGCCGAAACACCACTTTCTGAATCTCTCGGCGGCCAAGCCGGTCGCTGCTTGTATGTATGTATGTGTACGTACGGAGTACTAGCAGACTTGGTTTGGTATTGTGTGTTGGTCGCGCTCAAGTTGCGCTGGGCTGAGCAAGCCACTATTCGCAGCCAAAGCGCAATCAATCGCCCACTGAATTCCTGTTTTTCTGGACTTTTCTTCTTTCTTTTCTTTTCCTTTCTTCTTCTCTTGCTCAGTGTCAATACGGATTCCAGCCGAGCACACAATGGACCAACCAATGCGCGCGATTGGGATAATTATCGTTGATTCGTTCCTTTCCTCGCGCAAAGCCTACCCTGCTCCTTGTTATCTCCTCCTGGATCCTCTTTCTCTCCCGGACAAAATCAAGCCAGTTCGTCTGCCTGTTTCGAACGTCGCGGATCCCGGGGGGCTTGGTTGGTACTGCGCAAAAAAATTTGTTCCAAAGGCAAGTCTTCCAGAACGGGGTCTGACACCGCGGAACGGCACCCGGAAAGGGCCCGGCGTATGGACTTCCCTGACTCGGTGGAAATGGGAACGGGGATGGTAAGTGCCAACCACCGCCCAAAGTGCGAACAGGGGCGCTCCGAGGGAAGACAGAACCAACTTGTAGGCGGCTAACGGTCGCAAGCGTTTCCTCTTCTCAGCCCCCAAAGTTAGAAATTGGCCGGGGGGGTTTCGTTTGAAAAGCCCTCACAAAAAGATTTTTTCCTTTTCCGTACGGAGGAATTGATAATCAATTGAATGAAAAAAAAAGTCACACTCAATTCTTGATTGAGAGACTTTTGTTTTTTCCTTCTTCACGAAAGAGAGCCTCCGATTCCCTCGTTCGATTGTGGATCGATATCCACGCTTCCGCGCGAACTTTGGTATATACCGGGGGGCCTCGTTTATGTACGGCAAGGTGGTCGCGGAGGTCGGCACTGCAATTGGGAAGGTTTGTTCTCTTCTTTTTTGGTCCCAGCCGCGTGTCTTTCAATTCGTCCGGTGGCCTTTTCCAAGATGTCGAGGTTTCGATGCCTCGATCCAGATCCAAGGTCCGTCAATGCGTTGCGTCTGCACTGCAACGTTGAAGGCCCAGGGCCAGAAATAAAATTGGGGTCTAATCGTCGTTGCCTTGAGGCAGCACGGAGTGATCGAATCCTGATGACGCTTCCTTTCTTTTCTTTTTCCTTTCCCAGTTTCCTTTCAAGGGAAGTAGAATGCGATGATCCGGAGTGGTCGGCGAGGTGAGGCCGGGTTGTTCAAAATAGGAGGAGGTAAGAATGAAAGAAAGAAGGAACTCGAGAGAAGAAGAAAAAAACCTCAAAAAAAGCAACCTTGGGGATATGAACTCCATACCCGCTGGTTTACCTCTTTATTACAAAAACATACTTACTCCGTACTACTTATTAATAGTGAATAGTAGCCAAAAGCTCAGCTTGTAAGAAAAAAATTTGGAGCCTTTCGTGTACGCATGCTCGCTGGGCTGCGTCCACCAGTTGCCTCCCTGGGCGCTGGCGACATCGAGCTAACGCAGGGCTAGCAGCTAAAAGGTTGTGCAGGTACAAACTTGTCCTCCTTCCCTTCCCACCCATTTTCCCATGCGGTGCGTGCCTGCTTCAAGGACCTGCCGTAGAAGGCAAGCCTCTGGAAAGAGCGTTGCACTTTGTACATATGAATGTGGGCAGTTCCTTTGCAGCTCACCTTTTTCTTCTTCCTACCCTTGGACCCAAAGAGGAAGAGCGCGGTAGGTAAGATGTGATAGCGATGGATCGTCCGACCCTCTTCGACACGTGGGTTTCCGCGACTTTATTTCGGAGAAGCGCAGCGTGCGCGCCGGCCAGCGGTGACCGGTCAGAATAATTAATTCACTAGGCCCAGCTGGGGGAACCAGAGTTACCACCAAGTTGTAAGGGGGTCTACGCATACATCGGTTTCATCTACGCAACCTACACAACCCCCTCCCCTTGACTTGACGAAACACAAGTAGAGCTTGACATGTGATATTAAGAAGTATCATCTAATAGATGTAGCAAATTTAATAGTATTACTGATTATGCGGTAGCAGGGCGCTTGCAATCGTGAGACGCGAGTACATAAATTCTTATCGCTAATCTTTCTATTGCGTACGTACTATTTTTGTACTTATGTGAGGGTTCGCTGGCTGAACTGACCGTGGGGGTTTCAAACGCTCACCGTACTCTATAAATTTCCTCCAGATTGGAATCCCCATGGCCAAGATCACTTCATTAGTACACATCGTGAATGAGGGCCTAGTCAGCCTCACCATCTCCCCTACTCGGAACCGATAGTCTACCCAGCATGTCGTACGATTCGAAGATTCCCGCATATACGTAGTAGGTAGTAGTCGATATTTCCGTATACCCCTACTAGCGATTTTGCTACTATTCTCCCTAGCGACTTTTCTCGAGTACATAGCACTCGATTACGATTGCTGCATACTCTAGACTCGTCTCCTCCACAAAAGCAATATAACTCGTCCCAGATAGCCAGGAATATAGGATTACCAAAGGTCGTTTAATAAGTGAGCTAACCTGGTCTCTCTCCATTAGGATATACACAGCCCCTCGGCGTCTCTAATATCTAAGTTGCAATCTCATCTCACACAAGGTTATATAGAGACTAGAAAGCTTCACACCAAAAGCTACTAAATTCCGACTTTGTTAGATGTAATATTGCCAACCTTTGCAAACTGATAGCCACGTCGTTTAGTCCAATATCAAATGTGCCGAGGCGCTGCCTGCACGTTGCAGTCATTGTGCCAAGAATGGCCGACACGACGACATTTCCAAGCACGAAGCTGAATGCGAAGTGCGAGTGTGTCCAGGGTGCAAGCGTCGCTTCAGAGTCAACAGCATAGACGCACATTGGGACATGTGCACAAAGATGCAATGCTCTGGCTGCACCTTGATTATCGACGGCAACTAATCTCATGACTGTTTAAGACAGATTTGCTCAATCTGCCGCAGACCCTTTCCTCGGGGGTGTGAGGATGGTCATCTAAGTAACGGGCTGACTATTGGGGTATATGAGGTTAGGCCTATCATTCAAGAGGAACAATATAGGTGGGCAACCCAAAGAGCAGGCCTTGATAACAACACGTGGTTTAGCACAAGCGTTTGAACGATGAGAGATATACTTTTCCGACTCATCATATATAACGGCAATGATTTTGGCTTTGACCGGTTTGATTTGGGGGGTGGCCTCAGGCAGGTCACCGGTAGCTGAATTATAGGAGCATTGACTAGAAGCAGTTGATGGGAACTGCAATCGTAAGGACTTCGCACCTTCTGCAGTAATTAGGTCAGCTAGGTTAATATACACAAACGTGGCACAATGCAAATTAGAAGCCAAGATATTGAGAAAAATTGTTCGAGTATTTGATTACTGTCGGGTAGGTGAACGTATGACGTGTCCTAATCAAACACTGATCAAGGTGGATGAGACTGCAACTGAATATAAGCGAGCAAATTGGCTTACCGTGAATCAGTGCTACCGCATGCATATTCGACACGATATACTCGGCGGTTGAGCATCGTCTGTACTCGTCCATCACGTCGTCCAATGTTAGTATCGTCGAAGAAGCACGTGATCTCGTCCGGCCATGGCGCTAGCTGCTGATCGATCGGTGCAATTGGCGGAGATGCCTACGGCACGTGACCTGCCTCGCCGGAACTGCTGGCTCTGGCACCGCGAGCGTAGACTGACTGCCCAGTGCCAGTGCGTCAAAGGCAAGTGGACGACGGAGAAGGGAAGACATAGAACTTGCTTCTTGGTCTCGAGATTTGAAAGCTGAAGGATTGCAGCAGCCATCTCTTTTGCTTGATTAACATCATCAATTTCTACCCACCAAGCATTCCTTTGCTACAAAACGTATTCTATTCTCTCCCCCAAATACGGCTACCTGCGCTTGCTCCCTCGTTTTATTGTAAGTTGGGTTCGAGGTTCCCCCTCCCCTCATTCCCTCCCTCACTTTGTCTTGGCCTTTGCGTCCGTGGTTGGCTACGTCTCTGTCTCGCCGGCGCAACATATTCGCTCCCACTGTGACTCGTCTCTGCTTTTTGAAACCGAGCTTGGACTTGATTCTTTCTGACCACGTTTTCACAGTTAAAAATAGCATTCCTTGCTTTCGCACGAACCCAGCGCTTAGGCTTATCAAGGCACCACGACCCCGACCCTGTTCCCAGATATAGCTACTTTGCTTCTGGGGCGCGCTCTCTTTCTGTGTGCACCTTGACAGCCTATTTTTGCCCCTCCGAACCGAAACTAGCGAAAACGATACCAGCGTACAAGGGCCCGCCCATAAACCTCCTACGTGTCGATTCTTTCCCCCCTTCCGCGCCGGCTTCATGGGCTGTTGAAATCTCGCCGGCGAAATTTGCGGCTCACATTTGTTGAGCTCATGCAGAGGCTACCCAAACATCACGGCCACAACCGCGAACCCATGCGCCTACGCCTACGCCAACGCCTACGCCAACGCCAACGCCAACGCCAGCCCTCGCCCTTGTTTCCTACCACCCCCAAGCCGCACGTCAAGCTTCGTGGCCCTCGACGTCGAACACCTGTAAACCGTACTTAGCGACAGATGCTTGCCGACGTCCACATCCGTGACCCGACTCTACTTCTCCACACCCACAATCGCCGTCCCCGACTCCTCTAAACCACCACTCAACACCACACGAAAAGAATATTGACCCTGACAACCACCTTGGCATGTACTCCCAAAACCATCAGCAGGGCCAGCATGCCCGGCTGAATGGTGCTGGTCGGGGCATGCCCAACATCCTCTACAACTACCAGCACTCGCAGCACCAGCACCAGCACCCCTCCCAGAACCAGCACCACCAAGGTCTGCAGCCCGACCATGTCATGGCCAACGCCAACGGCCTGGGCCACCACTCGGGCTTTCCTTCCAACGTCCTCTCCAGCTCGTCTCCTTTCCAGGCCAACAATCTATCAAACGGACATTCCTCGACACCACGTGGTCAAGCGCCCCCGAACGAGATGTGGGCCGAGCAGCTACGCCTGCAGAAGGAGGCTGAACGGGCTCACTCTGCCATGACGGATCAACAGCAGCCCCACTACTACGCAAGGTTGAAGGCATCCGAGAATAAGGGTATTGGAGGCCCTCCCCCCGCCTCGACAAAGACGCAGGCCGATGGTGAGAACGATTTGCTGGACAGGAGGAGCCCGTACCAGGTGGAGGAGAACAAGCGTCAGGACTGGCACAACATGGACATGAGCGGACAGGGTCTGCGAAACTTGGCACCGGAGCTGTTCCGGTACCAGTTCCTGAATGAGCTATACATTGCCTCCAACAAGCTCACCAAGCTGCCCAAGCAGGTTGGTGAGCTCCGCGCGTTGCGCCACCTGGACGCTTCCTTCAACCAGATTAGCGAGATCCCTGCGGAGCTGGGCATGTGCACCTATCTCAAACAGCTCCTGCTCTTCAACAACAACATCTCGGAGCTACCTTATGAGCTGGGCTCTCTACACATGTTGGAGATGCTTGGCATCGAAGGCAACCCTCTAGATGGGGGAATGAAGCAGGAAATCATGGAAAAGGGAACCAGGAGCCTCATCAACGCGTTGAGGGAAAGCGCTCCAGGTATGTCTAGACTTTGGGCGAGGGGATGCGCCGTATTGACTGTTTGTAGTTACTATGCTGCCGCCTGCACGAAGAGAGATTCAAATTCAGGAAGATGTGTCACCGAACCTGGAGAGGATCAGGGTCTTGTCTTGGAATATCCTTTGCGACAAATACGCCACTGCCCAGACGTACGGATACACGCCCTCTGCCGCCCTCAACTGGGAATACCGCAAGGACTGCATCATGGAAGAGCTACGAACAAGAGATGCCGATTTCTTGGCCCTGCAGGAGGTTTCGACAGAGTCGTTCAAAGAGGATTTCAGCCCGGCCCTCGCGCAGATGGACTACAAGGGTGTGCATTGGCCAAAGTCACGCGCAAGAACCATGTCGGAGAAGGACGCCCAGACCGTCGACGGCTGTGCCGTGTTCTACAAGCACAGCAAGTTCATTCTTTTGGATAAGCAGCTTATCGAGTTTGCCTCCATCGCCATCAACCGTCCTGACATGAAGAACCAGCACGACGTCTTCAACCGCGTCATGCCAAAGGACAACATTGCCGTCATTTGCTTCTTCGAATCCAGGCTCACCGGCGCCCGTATCATCCTGGTCAACCTGCATCTAACCTGGGACTTTGCGCTGGCAGATGTCAAGGTAATTCAGACAGGTATCTTGATGGAGCACGTCACCAAGCTCGCGGAGAAGTACGCCAGGTGGCCTGCCGTCAAGGACAAGAAGATGATTCAGCTGCCGCAGGCCGACGGCGAAGCAGCGCCGCCCCCTCAAGCCGAACCAGCACCCAGCCAAGAGTACCGCGTCAACACTGAGATTCCTCTATTGGTATGCGGTGATTTCAACTCTACTGAAGGTTCATCCGTCTGTGACCTTATGTCAAGGGGCCGTGTATCACCTGATCATTCGGATCTGTCTAGCTATCATTATGGCAGTTTCACTCGTGATGGTATTGAACACCCCTTCAGTCTTCGCGACTCATACGCGGCCACCAAGGGAACGGGAGACGAGCTGCCATTCACAAACTACACGCCGGGATTCACCGACACGATTGATTATATCTGGTACTCGACCAACACCCTCGAGGTTGTCTCGGTCCTGGGACCTCCTGAACCTACCCATCTCACGAGGATACCTGCCTTCCCCCACTGGCATTATCCAGCCGACCACATCCAACTCATGACAGAGTTTGTAATTAAAGGAAGAAAGGACAAGAAGCATCTACCAGACCGGGAACCGGACTTTGGTAGCGGATCGCGTGGCTAATAACACTGCATTCGCTCTTCTCCCCCTCTTCAATCTGCAACACAACACACGGCACGATAGTCTGGATGGAGTTTTATTTTCTTGCCTTCGCGCTGTGGTATTTTTTGTGTCTTCTTGGCTTTTACTCTCGGAACCGCACAATGGAGTTTGATGGATCTGTCGTTTTTGTACTCCGGCTGCATTGGGGCGCAGGAGCCCCTGGTTGGTAGGCTGGCCGGCTTCGTCGGTCGGAACGAGGTGGTTGGGAAGGATGTGGAAGGATTTAGAAGCATTTGTGAGTGTTTTTGTGAATCAGGCTCTCGGAAGAGGACAGCCTGACGTGCTAGGAGCGTTTGTAGAAAATTGGGTGCATTTTGCGCATCTTTATGCCTTGTTCATAATGGTTTCTGGACTTTGTTGTAACAACGTGAGGTTTGGCCTCTGATAAGAAGCTTAAAGTCATTCACTCGTAGTAGGATATGTAGTCTTGGCTTGTGTCCCTTGGTGCTTACGCGGGTAAGAGGGTATCACGCTGTTACTTGTTCAGGTAGCTCGCATGAAAGTCGGTAGCTGAAACACCGATCATCCGGGGTTAACCGACCCTCTCGTAAGGCAGCCTCAAATTTCCACCTTGTCAGCAACACACCAGTAATACAAGTTCCCCTCGACGATGCGAGCTTCAAAAAGCCATGTCCGCAGGCCGCAATGACAGCCCGAGCACTCACTACTTTCCCTCGCAGCTAGCCGAAGCCGTCGCCTCACCCCTCCCGACCACCAGCTCAGCGCCCAACGAGTCCTCTCCCAGCAAGCGAGATCGCAGCAGCAATGCCGCGACTGCTGCTTCTGCTGCCTCGGTGCGCGCGCTGAGCGCACAGGTCGTTGCGTTCTACTTCCGCGCGCCAGCAAAGGCCTTCTTCCGGACGAGGGTGGATTATCTTGGCTATGCGAGGGTCCTGCACCAGGCGCAGACCAAGGTGCTTCTGGAGAGGCTAGCGAGGGAGGCTGCAACGGCGGGGACGCTGAGCGTGGTGATGAGGAGGACTTGGTTGTTTCTGCGGGGGACGACGCCGGGAGTTTTGACGACGGCCGTGCGATATCAAGGATGGAGCGTCATTCCGCAGCAGATCATGCCGCCGCTGATCGCCAACGTGGGGGTTGGAGCGGTGCTATACACGAGCTATCTTCATATACTGGGGCACCTGCACGAGCCGAGCAGCCACGCGAGCAAGAGGACGTATCCCCCGCCATCTCCCCTGCAGACGTTCACGGCGGGGTTGCTCGCCGGCGGGATACAGAGCGTGGTGGCGGCGCCGCTGGATGCGATACAGGCGCGGTTCGACCACCGCGATCTCATGCCTTCAAAGGCCAACGGAAACAAGCCACGGAGCATGTGGTCCTTTAGCGCGGAAAAATTGCGGGAAATTGGCCTTCGTGGCATCTTCGCCGGCTGGGGTCTGTCCCTGACGAAAGACAGCCTCGGCAGCGCAGCCTTCTTCACCGTCTTCGAGTACGTAAAGGCGCAGGGGTACTACCGCTTCGTGACGTGGTACTACAGCAACCTCGCGACCGAGACGGTCGACGTCCTGGCCATGAAGCGCCCGGCGCACCTAACGGTCGAGAAGGAGGACGACGCCGAACGCAGGGTCATCCGACCGCACTACGCCATCGAGCCTGGCTTCCTGCTCCTGGCGGGCACCTTGGCCTCCTTTTCGCAGCAGCTCATCCTGCACCCCCTGACTCACTTCCAGGTCAAGCACTGGGACCACCTGGAAGAGCTCGACGAGAAGGCCGCCAAGCTACGCAGCACGTCTCGAGCGCCCGCCAGGAGGAAATGGCGCATGCTGAGGGCCTACTACCGCGCGTACCAGGAATCCTACGCCGTCATCGCGGCAGAAAGCAAGGGCGAAGGGCTCGCCGTCGGCAAGTGGCTGTATAGGGGGTTTTGGTGGAACACGATCCGCCAGGTGCCCAGCACGAGCGCGGGCCTCATCATTTTCGAGCTCATCAGGCGCAAGTACGGGTTTCGCACGGAGGAGATTACCATACGTAAGGACGGGTATGAGATTCTGTTGAGCTGAAACTTCTCTTTGTTTCTTGGGCGGGGGTGTTCTTGGGACATTCTCCTCTCGATACTAGGTACTCTTTACGAGGGATACGAGGGCCTGGGATTACGATGGGGGTTGTGTTGCGCGGCTAGATATGTATATACATGCTACACATTGATGACTACAAGAGGTAGAAGCGGTACATATAGCATCTTGAGAGCTTGGAAGCTTAGAATACATGACATCTCAACTTTAGTATAGGATCCACGTCTCGGGCTGGTTTGTCGTGCCCGTTGGAACTGGACCAGCCCCTGTATTGTAAGAGGAAAAATCTCACTCAAAATTGGGGAGCAGGCGGAGTATGCATCGGCTGCGTTCCTCATCAGTTTTTGCGTGCTGATATCGATGCTTGACTCCTGTGGAGTAATATGCAGCTTGCCCAGGTCTGACAAACGATTAATAATTCCAAAATCAATCAGAGATATCCTACATGCTTGCGTGGGAAAAGAGCAAAAAAAATCAAAAAAGGAAAAAACATACAACAGCCGGTATTCGCTGGTCGTCACCGACCCAACTACTAATCAGCCCCTCAGCAGCTTGACTATGGGAGAGCGGACGGGATCCCGTATTTTCTACTGGGTATGGTCGTATGTACTTGAATCCACCTTTGTGCTGATATATATACCATGCATGACAATAGTGAATGGGCTACAGGCGCGGGAATTCTCCAAGGTATGGTGCAGCAAATAATCCCTTTTCCTTTCCCATTTCTCATCTTCCCATCAGCATTATAGCTGTTTTCCGCTCAGTAGGTTTGGGAAAGTCGTGAATGCTGTGTGATTGCCGAGCTGAAAGGCAAGCTGCGTTTACGCGCCAGGAAGGGCGGATTCGCGCATGAAACTTTTTTACCTATAATATGCCTGTTTCTAAACAACGTAATGCGTTAGACATAACAAGGTCTGGAAGCAATGTCCTCATACATATATGCGTACTTGTGAATCTTCGTGTCACCATGGCGAGACGGCAACATGCTCATCCGTGGCCCGCTCTAACGGGAAAGTGCGACCAACGAGCCCAAACATGCATGAGCAAACGCTTTCCCCTCTCAAGGTAGAGAGAGGACGGGATTATGTCGTCAGAGGTGGAAGGCAAGAGAAGAACAAATCTTGTCTACAATAACTTTGGGCGTTTCCCCATCGAATTTGAATTCTTCCCTCTGTGAACAACCCCCTGGCCACGCTTCTGTTGATACTTTCACTATACATGTCCCTTCCTTTTTTATATAATTAATTCCTGCCTGCTCGTTTGTCAAAAAGTCTTTTGACTTGAACTTTGTATTTTGTTATGCAATGTCCGATGCCCTTGCCTGACGTCGAACGAAAGGCTAAGAGATTGCGTCTACACCACGACACGATGGGGACAGTATCCTTTTCGCACTGGTTCAAAAGAAGAGCAGGCGGCGATGGAGGAGGAGGTAGTCGAGAGCGGTGAGCTCAAGTAGTAAGCTTAGTTTATAGACTCCCTGATCATTTATACTAATCTCTATAGTATGAACAAAGGACGGCATCCTACCCAGATCTCGGACACGGGATATGCCGAGTCCTACGACCCGGACAGAATCGTCAACGACGACGGCGATACAACATGGGAGGATGTCGATGAGGAGAATGATCACAAGCTCCAACGTATAAACTACATGACGGCAATGTTGAATTGGGAGACAATGCCTAATAGCGACGAAGCCCCCAGCACTAAGGACAAGAAGGAAAGTAACTAGGCGCTTGATTCCCAGGACTCCCCCACAGAACCTTGACGATATGAGGGTCGAGGCAGGTCGACGATAACGGAGTATTGGCGGAGTACGACTCGATGGAGTCATCAAACCTTGAATGGCTTAAAGGTTTCATGAGAAGGAGGCGGGGGGTCTCTCTCCCTCGACCGGTTTTCGATTGATGACTTTAAGGACCAAGTGCACCAAGCACGATGCTTGTGCTCGTTCCCGGCTCGATTAAGACAGGTTCAGGCGGCGGCCCGCTGAACGACTCTGCGCACAACTCGATCTCCTAGTGGGATCACGTAGCGGAGGGGTTATCACCCATGTTTGGCGCTCTCATTCAAATATACCAAGGTAGGTCTCAGCGGGCTTTGAAGGAGGGGGAGGCACCGTTCGTCTTACTTACTGTGAGTCTAGCTACGCCTATGCGACGAGCCGGCAAATCTGTTTGCTGAAGTATCATCCCCCGTCCGGATACGTGCTCCTATGGGCATATCTGACTGTTTCAATCTTGATTCTGCGTTGCAGTGCACTGCAAATGTTTCATTGAACGCTGAGTGGCTGCCAACAGACGTGGCGCGACATGATCACGCGATAGAAGATGCCAGCCAACGTAAAAGCCACCGATGCACAACTGATCAGGCAGATCAAGATGCCGAGGCGCCGTTTACACCGGACCGGACTTCATCTCGTTCAGTGAACACCCGAGAGCTAGCTACTCGTCGCAAATGGATCGCGAAGCCCGACATCTACCGGATGCGGACCAGCTTTGTCGATGCGAGGACGATTGATTTTTCACGGGTTCTATACGAAAACAACTTGGGCAGACGGCGAGCAGGCACCCACGTGCCAGAGTCAACTGGGATATGATGGATCGCGACGAATAGAGAGTGAGTCGACCTGAAGGAAGGTAGCGTTTTTAAGGAAAGTGAGGACAGCAGCGAAGATGAAAATGAATCTGCTGAAATTGATCTTGAAGATGAAGACTTGGACATACTTTGGCTTACATGGACATCATTTACTTGGCTAGGATCTGATGGAAACCCAGCACGCTCTATGGTAGAGAAGCAAATGGGGAACACCATGGTTCTCCATGTCACTTGGTGGCCTCTTCTTCGTCGACATACGGGCGGCAAGATATATATTACCTCTCTGGCCGTTGATGCTGTCTGCAGAATGTTCATCCTGTCAGTCCATAGCAGGAGCTTTGCAACTATGGCCGGCAGCCGGAGGACCACAACTACGACGAGCGAGCCATGACCTTATCCGTTACCTACCATGGCGGTAGAGATAGGAAGAATCGACCCAGGACGAATCGAATAGAGACAAAGAGAGCAAAGAGAGTGAGGACGAATGCAATAAAGATACCGTGGATATGGACGAGAGGGGTGTGAAACTCTTCGTCTGTATGCAGAGCCCCAACGCTTTCAATCGCATCGCCGAGATGCTGCGCCACGATAAAGCAATCAACAAACTGCCGTCGATGGATTTACTGAGCAAAACACCCGAAATATGCCTTGGCGAGGTACTCGGGCGCAAACCTCCGCCGCAGCGCAACAATCGATGGCCCAAATGCTGAGAACCAGGCACAAACACAAACCTGTCTGGCCAGGCCCCCCAGAATGAGCTCCTGGGCGCACTGGTCTCGCGGCCGAAGCTTTACCAGCAACGCGACCTTCCCTCCCCCGACGAGATACTCCTCGATTACCTACTAATCACTCTGAATCTCCCTTCAAGCCACGCTATTAGCCCCTAGCAAAGGTGCAAGAAATCAAACCCGCAGCAAAGGGGCTGCGACGAGTGTATAGCCGCAGGGCAAGACTTCGTCTGCAAGGCACCAGAGTTGGAGATTATCGCAGCTTCTGACCACCTTCCGCCTGAAATCCCATTGCCTAAGACGGCTCAATGGACTGTTGCGACCTTGCCTATCAGAGGTGCGTATGGCTGAACTGTAATGGGTTTCGTGCATATGAAGGGCCTTGAGCTTGAGTTTAAGGTCGCTGGCGGCTCATGGAGTGAGGGGAAGAAGTATAGTGACTGGTAAGTCGGTTTATCTTCCCGCCTTCGTTGCTGCTAACTCGCCTGCAGTAACTCGTGGTGTGCTCGTGCCCTATCCGAGGTCGCCAAGAAATTATCTGTAAAAGTGCCTGCCTCGCAGATCCTCGCTACTGTATGGCAAGCGGCGGTAAGTTGCGTTCCCTTTCTCTGCTAAACATTACTGACTTTCGCAGAGGCTTCCACCAAGTGTGTGCCGTACTTCTGTGTTAGACACGATTGTGTGAGGCTGTCCAAGAAGGACACAGCGCAGGCGCTGCGCCTTCGTAAATTTCTTACTCGTGCGCCCCCCAAGGTATATTGCTCTGTCTGCCTGCTATTCGTTGCTAACTTCGTACTAGAGCGAGTACTAGGCGCTCGCAGACAACTTTGCAGTCTCGCTCGCGTTATATAATGACCCAGCTCAAGGAGATCAGCCTGCGACTTCTCCTCGTTGTCCTTACGGATACCGGCCTTGTTGACAGCAGGGCATCCTTGCCAAGGCCTGTTCGCTTCCAGCAAGCTGCTCGCGTCTGGCGGGAGACCTTTGCCGCTTCTCACCTGGTGAAATTAGCGGACAATATGGCTGATATTTCACGCGACCTCAGAAACATGTCTGCAACACTGGATATATTTGCACCTTGTCCACAACACGACGGATCAGACTATGCTAAAGAATTTCATGCGTACATGGACGCTAAACGTGCCCCCCATGACGATGACGATCGCGAGCACCTGGCGCGCGATAACGGCCCCCGGGAGACGCTCTTGTCCCGGCCTCGTAAGCCCTCGACTCGGAGACGTATCCCGCGGGTACATATTGGGAGAAATCCTCGGTGAAGGAACTAGTCCTACTTGTGGTGGCGCCCGCTCCCAGGACTCTCTCTTCCTACACGGCGCTTGCAGAGTGGTTCTCCAAGAACCCGGACGGGTCGGTGCTGATGACAGTAAGTAAAGGATATCCCTTACCCCCCTTTCAGATTTAATAGTTTATACTAACAGCTTTTAGGACCGACGGAAGTTGCAAACTGGAGGATTCTGCCTGACCAGGACCCTAATATAGTCAAGCTGATAGGAAGAGTAGAGCATCTAGGGGTGAATATCCCGGTTAATATTACTCTAAAGTTCGGAGCGCCTAGCAGTGCTAGCCCTGCCTCTGACGATAACGATAATAGCGATAGCCCTACTGCTCCTAGCACTAGAGCTTAAGGTAGTAATGGCAACGGGAGTAACGCTCGTACTCCTAGAGACTCGAGCAGTAGCAGCAGCCGTGGTGGTGATAATAGTGCTGCTAGGGGACTTGGTTTAAGTAACAATATATACGATACTACCCACCCTCAACCTGCGCCTATACTAACATCCGCCGACCCTATAGGTCTAGGAATCTTCAATAATAATAAGGAGTTTAGGCTATCGGCTCGCAACTCTTATAACAACCCCTATAACCAGAGCTGCATAGACGAAGGCGGTTGACCAGTCGAATGTCGAAGACGTCGTGGCAAGGTGGCACAGGTAGCACTTTCTTCGGTCATGTTATCTTTATTAGCTTGAGTAGTTTAATGGAGGTTTTATTCATATCTTGGTCGTATGTGAACAAACCACCGCATGACCAAGAAAAGGTTTTTGCTAGTCCTAGGTCTTCTCGATGTGAAATTTAAACTACAAAGGCAATGAATGCGTAGGGCTATTGAAAACGAAGGGATAGATACCTCTAATGTGTCCTGTGTCGGAAGGATAACCAAGACACAGACAGCTCACTGCCGGCCTCTACCAAATAAATGCATCGGCTGCTAGTTCGGTTGACGTGACGCCGCCTTTCTAGTTTCTTCAGCATACAAGGTTCAGCCCAAAATGGCTGCCTTACCAAAGCTTAATCCCAAGAGACCATAGTAGTAGTATAGTAAGATATATAAAGAACCAGAATACAGCCAAGAAGCAAAAAAAAAAGAAACAAGAAAAGTAAAAAGAATGCGTAATCTGGGAATCGAACCCAGGGCTCCCCGATCTTGCGCTGCTGAATTGGCAACGGAGAATTTTACCACTAAACCAATTACGCTGTGCTTCTGATTGGATGCTAAGAGGAGAAGCAATCTCACTATATGATCTTAGCGTAGTGCAGATGGATTAGCAAGATCCACTTTACCGGTTTTAACGGCCTAATGCCCGGTCGGTTGACTAAGGCGGGCCTAAGCTTAGTCAACCCATCGGGTATAACTTGCTCCCTCTAATAAGATGATAGCTGATTGGCAATTGCATGGTCCAATCCCAGAGAGAGAGAGAATTACTATATTCTTGATCAGCCAAGTCACTGTTTCGTCGACTGTTTTCAATGTCACATGTACGTATTTCCTAGGATTAGAATTAATACCATCAATCCGATGATGCCAAGTTGGGCATCGGCCTGATAAGAGATGGCTCACGCGTAGATCATACGACATTAAAACGTGTATAAGTACCATCTATGAACATCAATACTGATACAAAGGCAGCCCATCTATATCCCCCATCCCTTTTCGTTCCTCACTTGACCTCGGCGGGTTCCGTCTTCGTCTCTTCCGAAAACAGATGATAATTGGCAAACTTGAAACAACAAACATGCGCCATTTCGCCCTTGTGCATCCATCATGCCTGATTCTTCTTCTCGTCCTCGACTTTTGTAATACAACTGTCCTTCTTGTGAGGAACAAATATGAAAAATAAAACCACCAAACTCGTACAAGATATAATGCTCATATATCAACCATGCCATCTGCAATGGCAAGCCGCTGCTTCGTAGTCTTTGCTCGTTTCGAGCCCTTCTTGCCTCTCTTACCCTTGGCGTCGCTCTCAACTGGAGTTGCTGTGCCAGTAGCAGTGCCTGAAGGCTTGCTCCCGTCATCAAAGTGGCCCTCGCCTAAACAACTGTTAGTACTGATTTTGCAGCATACAACTTGTCAACTCACCTTCATGGTACATCTCGTCTAGGCTGATGGGCGCGTCGGCCTTCTTCTTGCGACCGCCCTTTTTCTTCTTCTCAAGCTCGCCAGACTGGGCCAGCTCCTTCTCACGACGCTCAATCATCTCGACTTGCTCATCGTCAGCCAGCCACATGGCAATGTCCTTGTTGCGGTTGTCACCACGACGACCAGAGAAGTCGACACTTGCACCGCCGCCCTGGATAACGACGCGCTGTACCTCTTCCTTCTGCAAGGCACGCTTACGGATACGCTCCTCGATCGTGCCCTTGGTGATGAGACGATACACGGTGACTTGCTTTGTCTGACCAAGACGATGGGCTCGGTCCATGGCCTGTGAATCAATGGTAGGGTTCCAATCGGAATCGTAGAAGATGACTGTATCGGCAGACGTGAGATTGATACCGAGGCCACCGGCACGTGTAGACAGCAGGAAGATGAAGATTTCGGGGCGCGTCTGGAAGTCATGAACAGTGTCACGACGATCTTCAAGCTTCGTGGAACCATCAAGACGGCAGTATTTGTAGTTGCGGTATGTCAGATACTCCTCCATCATGTCAATCATGCGCGTCATCTGGAAGTAGAGCAGGACACGATGACCCTCTGCCTTGAGCTGGAATAGCAGTTCATCAAGCTTAGCAAGCTTGCCACTGTCTGTGACAAAGCGACGCATCGATGGCACCGTGATGTTGGTGAACTTCTTCTTCTCGTGATCCGGCTGGGGCAGCGTCGATGGCTGAGGGAAACGATCAAGAGGCACCTGAGCCTTGACCAAGGCCTCCTCATCCCATAGCGAAGGGCCATACAACGTTCTGCGCATCGAGATGTTGAAGAGCACATTCTCCTTCTCATAGATGGCCTCGGGCTTGTTGCAAGAGACCTCAATAGGAGGTGCAGAGGCACGAGGCTTGCCGGCCATCTCCAGTCGCGGCAGGCCATTCTCTTCGTACTCATCACGGGCAACATTCATAAGCTTGCTCATGATCCCTTCGCTCGTGATGTCTGAGAGAGGCTTGCGATCGTTGCGCTCGCAAATCTTGAAAAGTGCATGAGCCGGAGTCCAGTTCTCATCTTCTTCATCGTAGGCAGCATTCATGTAACCCAGCCTGTTTCGCTTCTGCAACTCCTCGGCAGCCCGCGTAAAGAGACCATCGTGCGTCGCCTTGTAAGCTTCACCAGCTGAGGTGTCGGCAAAACGCAAGAAAGAAAATGCGTCCGAACCACCTGTACTATCCTTGATGTTGTCAGGAGTCCAGATGTTCATCATATGCATCAAAGCCTTGTTACGCCAGCCTGCCTTTTGGTTGTCATTGCCGGGCTTATCTAGGCGACCGCCCTCAACCCAGACCATGCTCGGCAGCTTGTATTCGATCATGCTGCGTACCGAGTATCCGACAGGAACGTTATTCCCTTCACGAACAAACGACGCAGTCTCGGCAAAGTAGCTACACGAGAAAGGGGACTTGACCTCGGCACGCTCAAACAGATCGGGATGGTTGCAGACCTTGCGGAACTGCATGACCAGGTTCATCAAGGTGCTCGAATCCTGATCATCACCAAGAGTTGCCTTCTCCACGAGATCCATGATGTTAATTTGGTTCCGGAGATTGGTGTAGTACGCGCGCTGTCTGTAGGTAAGGTCGCAAAAGACATCCTTCTCCACCTTGTCTCCGAGCTCCTTCTGCACATGCTTCTTGACACGACGAAGCATGAACGGCTTCAGGATCATGTGCAGACGCTTGAGCTGATCCTCATTGAGCTTGGTATTGCTCTGTGCGTGTGATTCAATGTCCTTTGAGAACCACTCGCTAAACTCGTCGTGAGAATCGAAGAGTGAAGGCATGATAAAATGCAGCAAAGCCCACAGCTCCTGCATGTTGTTCTGGATAGGGGTACCGGTGAGCAACAGGCGATTGCGGCAGTGGAAGCCAAGTAGACTCTTCCAACGGGAACTGTGAGCGCTCTTGATGGCCTGAGCTTCATCCAGAATCATGTACTGCCAGCGCATCTTCTGGAAGTAGGCAACATCCGACACAACGAGCTGGTAAGACGTAACACACACGTGGAAAGCTGCGTCCTTCCTGTACGTCGAGTGCTTGCGATCCCAGAACTTGCGCAGTACCTTGCGGTCACTGGCACTGCCCCAGTAAGGCAAAATCTTGAACTCGGGGACGAACTTTGCAATTTCTTGCTGCCAGTTGTGCAGTGTCGATGCCGGCGCCACGACCAAGAAGGGACCCCAGATGTCATGGTGCTCAGCAAGGTAGGCCATGACGGAGATGGACTGAACAGTCTTTCCGAGACCCATCTCATCTGCCAAGATACCGTTGATGCCCTGCTCGTACAAGTTGACAAGCCAGTTGAGACCCTTGAGCTGGTATTCCTTGAGCTGAGCATTGATGAGCTTGGGTTGACCAATCTCGACGTCGCCAAGGCCAGTAGGGTTCTGGAAGTTCATTTCTCCCTCCTCATCCATGTCGAGATCCTGGTTGTTGAAGTCACGAGCCTTCTTCTGAGCCTCAGCAATGGCGTTCTGGGCATTCGCCATAGCCGCAGCCTGGAGGTTTGTCTCGTCTTCGTCGTCAAAGTCGAGGTTCTCGAAATCAGTGACCCTGGAACCAATAGCGCTGGGTTCTGCGACATTGAGCTTCTTTTCCTTGTGCTGGGCGTCTGGAGCAATGTCGGGGTTGTCGGTGCTTCGCTCGACCTCGTCCGTCTTGATCTTCTTGCCGATGAAGTGAGAGTACAGCTCCGTCTGGGAGATGAGGAAGTTGAGCTTCCTCTTCTGTCGCGCAGCTTCGCGGTCAGCTTCCTCCTTGCGGGCGTTTTCAATTTCTTGCTTTTCGGCTGCCTTGCGCAAGTCACGTTCTTCTCGCTCGTTACGCTTCCAGAAGCTCATCATGTCACGCATAACACGCTTGGCGCGAGCCTGCAGATCCTTGGTGCCCTTGTTGGTACGAAGCTGCCACCGCTTAGCTTCCTTTGACGCGAGGATGGCCGTCTTCTTCAAATTAGAGGCCTTTGTGGCGTAAGATTCGACGGCCAGCTTGAATGTCTTGTTGACATCCTTTCGAGCCAGGTCGCGGAGAATCTGGTCATAAATCTGATTATAACCTTTGGAGATGAACTTCTTCTCCAGGTCAGGGACCTCGTCCTTCTCCTTGGGAGGAGGTTCCCGGTTCTCCTTGTCCTTATCAGCGGCATCGCCGTCGTCCTTGTTCTTGTCCTTTGCCTCGCCCTTATCCTTGGGTTTGGACTTGATCTTGATGCGGACCTTGCCTTCGTCCTTCGGAGGCGGGAGCTCCTCGCCAGCGTCAATAGCAGCCTGTGCCGCCTCGGCCGAGTCCTTCTCGGCTTGCTTCTGTTCCTTGGACTTCTTGGGTCTGTTGCCGGCACGCTTGCTCTTCTTGCTCGGTGTCTGCTCAGCATCCGACCCCTGCAAGGAACCACCGTCGATGCCAAGATCGGCGTGTCGTACAGGACCCTTGATGCCCTTCTGAAGGATAAGCTTGGTCTGCTGTGCCTTCTTACCAGCACGCTCTGCGTCGCGGAGGTGCTTCTGGCGCTCAGCTTCGTCCGAAGCAGCATTGGCGCGAGCCAGGGCAGCCTCCTTCTGCTCCATAGTCACCATCATGGATTTCTCGCGACGGCGCTTGCGCTGCATATCCTTCTTGCGCTCCTTCTCGGCGAAGAGCTCCTGCTCCCTAACTTGTTGGAGGGCGTCGTCATAGTACACGTCGTCGTAGCGTCGCTTGCCCAGCTCAGCGTGAGCCAGCAGCTTCCGGCCAGCGATCTCGGCGTAGTTTTCCCTGCGAAGACGACTCCTGTCCAAATCTTGCTCCATCATAATCTTTCTCCGCTTAGCCGCGTGAGCAAGGTATGCTTCCTGTTCGTAATCGGGGGCAACAAGATTGGCGATTTCTCGATCCAGCTGCTTCTCGCGCTTCTGGATCATTCTCTCCATCTCAGTAGACCATTGCTTCTGGGGTTTGAGCTCGCCATTTGCTTGACGTTTCTGAGAAGGGAGGCTCGGGGCAGGAGACTCTTGCTTGATTGAGGAACGACGCGACCGCTTGTTGGCGCCAGCCGCCTCACCTCGGATGTCAGAGGCACGGCCCTTGGCTGCCCTCCTAGGCTTCTTCCTAACACTTGCCTCCTTGGTCGGCATGGGCTCAGGCTCCGTCTCGTCGTTGTCTCGATCCATATCAACGTCCTTGAGGTCCTCGACGGGCGTTATTCTCGACAAGCGCTCGGGCCGTCGCTCGGGCTTGAGTCGGGCTTCGACAGGAGTCTCGGGGACAAGTTTAGGTTTAGGAGCAGGTTCGGCGCTGGAAAGAATATTTGAAAATGACATGGGGTCGGCCGAGCGGCTAGGAGTCTGCGACTATCAGTTATAATTGGGAAGCCGATCACATGCCAGGCAAGGGAAAAGCTTACGCTTGCAGCGGGTTTCGGGGGCGACGGTGCAGCCAATTCGGTCTTCATGATGGGAGGCCGATTTGATATCCCATTAGATACCGGTGCAAGACCAGGAGCCTGAGCCTGCCTCAAGCTGGGTGAGGTCATATGAGTGTGCCTACTTGACGGGCTGCGAGACTCGGGGGGTGGAGGATGAGAGGGAGGGCTACGCGGTCGGCTATACGACGCGGCTCGCGGCGAGGTATAATGCCCGTTGTAGTAAGATGATGATGCAGTATGGTCGGCAGCCTGATAACTGTTCAAAGGATCGCGAAGCTGATGCTGCAGGGGAGG
Organism: Trichothecium sympodiale; assembly: GCA_003012115.1. NCBI lineage: Eukaryota > Fungi > Ascomycota > Sordariomycetes > Hypocreales > Trichothecium > Trichothecium sympodiale. Next base: position 224,575 of record PXOB01000020.1, on the reverse strand, counting down.
AAAAGAAAAAAAGTCACACGTCAGCACGCGTCAATCAAAAGGGTAAAATTAGTGGACGCATCAGATGCAGTTTGCTTAATAGCAATGCACGGTTGATGGCATGTTTGATGGAGGAAAATTTTGGGTTTGGTGGAGGAAAAGATTTGGCGTTGAAAAGGGAGATGAGGTTGTTTCAATCGTGCTAGGGGCAAGCGTAATGATGGTGTAGTGTAGTGCCAGTGCCAATGCCGCGGGAGCAGCGAGAAGGCGGTTGAAGGGCTCGTGGCGTAATAAAAGCGGCAAGGGGGGAGATAAAAGAAAGCGGCTCAGCAATTGCGAGCATTCATTAAAATGGCGCCGCAAACAAAACTAATGGAGTTGCACAACTATGCTTATGGAAGAAATTTAGAATGCGTACCTTGGGTGTAGTTGCTGATTGCGGCTGCTGTGACGCGCCATGATACGAATCCGAGACCCGACGCTCCCTCGTCGTGTCCGTCAGCGGGTCATAAAAGCTAGAAGTCGTGGGTTTCTCGGGACGCGGCGCGTGGTGAACCTCGGGGCCTGAAGGAGGCGGGTAATATCCAGACGGTGGGTGCAGCGGTGATGACGCGGTAGGTTGTCCTTGGTGATGATGGCCGCCCGTCGCGGAGGACGTGGGCGGCGCAGCGAGCCCAGAAGGAGGCGGCATCACGGGAGCAACCGGACCCCCGGCAGAAGACGACGATGTTGATTGCGCAGCGTTGGAAGGCGTCGTCGATGCAGGCATGTATGCTAAGGTCGGGCTTTGGAGGATGGATCGCGTCGAGGACGGAGGTGGCGGCGAAAGCTGATGAACGTGCTGCTGCTGGGGCGAAGGCCGAGACGGGACGTGGTGATGATGGTGATGGTGGTGATGATGATGGTGTTGGCCAGGAGGGTGGTGGTGGTGCTGGCGATGGGGTGAGCCAAAAGCAGGTGGATGTTGCTGCTGTTGGTGCTGGTGACTCCCTGTACCATAGACCGTAGGAGGAGAGTTGTGCTGCCCCTGCGAGGGTGCCGTGGTGTCGTGGGTCGGCGAGCGTAATCTGAAGGTGGTGGACGAGTGCCGGTGCGCATCCGGATTCGCGCCAGCGCCGTTGGCACCTTGGTAATCGTACAGATGTCGTCTGGCGCCGCCGCCGTCGCGGTCACGTTCGTCGGCGGAGGCTGCAGCTACAGATGCTTCCTCTCCTCGTTGCAAGATGGTGGAATGGAAGCTGCCGCTGCTTCTGTCGCCGTTTCTGTCACCTCGGTCACGGTCACGGTTACGATCCATGGCTGACTAGGTAGACTTTGCGCCCGTCTTTCGCTGGCCTATTTTTCGTATTCTTCTTCTTCTCTTCTTCTTCTTCTTCGCCAAAGTACCTTTTACTCGCTACCCCAGCTTTGGATAATAAAACGTATTACTTCGCTTTTTGGTTCGCTAGGTTTCGCCCCTAGACTAGAGCTCGAATAAGGGACCCCATGTGCAGACGTCGCGACGAGGCGCGCGATGATGTTTGGGGAAGTGGGGGAGGACGGATGCTTGAGTTGTTTCGACAATCGATGCGATGCGATGCGATGCGATTCAGAGCATACAAGCGTGGGTGAAACAGAGGGGAATAGAAGCTAATGATTAATGGGACAAAGGAACGAGGTGGGAAAATTGGTGGGAAAAGACGATGGCATGACACGATGGGGAGGAGAACATGGGAAGGAAAAGAAGCGTGGGTGGAGGTCGCTCTTTTGTCAGTTGCCGTCGTCCGTCTTGGGGAAGAATGCGAGATGGTAGTAGGAGTAGGTACTTTTAGTTATCGATGCGGCTTCATTGGTGGAACGTGTGGGATGAAGGTTGAATATTTCGAGGCGTAGAGGGAGTATTACGAAAGGCATATGCACGATGTCCTTTCAGCCGGTACAGAAGAAATCGTGACTGATGGTTGGTGACCGGGGGCCAGCTTGTGTGGCAGGCCGGCCTTAACCGGGGATACGGGAACGGTGTATTTTTTCCCAAGGTGAGGCAGATGGCGATGGTGATGGGACGTTCAAGGACGAGTATTGACAGCTAAAATCTAAAAAGTCGAAATCAAATTCCCAAGAATACGAGCAAACAAAGCCAGCAATTCCGGGGGGGATCAATCGATTCCAATTCTAGGGAAATACTCTCAGCCGCCTGCAGATGAGCCCAGCAGTAGAGAGAGAAAAAAAAATATGCTGCCCACAGCCGCAGTCGTGAGCTCATGGGATGGATGGACGGACGGCGGGCTGGATCGCTGAGCTGGGCTGGTTGTCGAGGCTCGGGCCTCTTTTTCGTGTGTTGCCGAACCAGTCCCACCACGCCCCAGGACGAGTTTAGTAGCGTTTTTCCCTCTTGTTTTTCCCAGCTGGGCGATCCATCGAAACTTGGGAGAGACACCGGGTGCGCCGTCAACGCCACGCACACAACTCGAACCTTGCAGAACCCCCCCCTCCAAACTTTTAATCCGCACCACGGTAAATAAGCAAGGCGATCGTAAAAACAGACGGATGCATTTTAATCACGTCCACTCGCTGCACCCACCCGAAAATAAGGTCTTGCCATCCACCGTCACTGAGCTCTCTCCCCCTCAACATTGCTTCGAGTCCCATCTTGGTGTCTTTCTGGGGCGCGCTTTCGCTGCAGGCAATCTAGCCAGGGGCTCGAGTTCCACTGCATTTTCCTTCCCGGCTGATGGCCAACTGGCTGGGGACAGATGGAGGGCTGTGGGCACGGGCCCTCCTTCTTCCCTCCCCCCAGGCCCTGGCGTGGCCCTGGGCAAGCTTGGCAAAAAACAAAGAACAATCGTGGCTCCATCGCTCGCTCTCAAAAGGAGAATCTTCCAGCAATCGTTGCGCTGGTCATTAGCACATATACGGGATACGGAGTAATGGGCCTCGAAAGCATTTGCGGTGTGGCTAGGTCGAGCCATGAGCATTTCGAGCCTCGCAAGCTTAATTTCCACTGCCAAAGTGCAAAACTCCGCCTTGATGAGGATGCGTGTGTATAGCCTCACCTTTCTGAAATCATTCAACCCCGTCACGTGACTCGACACAGCTTTGGAGGCTCATGTCCAAATCTCGATCCATCATTGGTGTATTTGGAACGAATCCTGCTTGGGCTTATTGTTACTTGTAAGGCTTTGGCGGCTCTCGAGCCATAACCCATTCCATCTCGGGTTCCATTGCGCAAAGTGTCGCAAGCAGTTGCTCATGTTCGCTCACGTCCATGCCCAGCTCTTTCTCCCGCTGCATGACCCGCTCCAACCATCCAGCATTGTCAACCCCCCATCCGTCACCAATGTCTTCGAACCCAAGCTTCAAGTACAGCCCGTGTGCTTCTCGTGACGCGGTGATGAACGAGGGCAGTTGTTCAGCATCGGCCTTGCCTATCACTGCCGAGAGAAGGGCAGCGCCGATACCCTTTCGTTGATGGGCAGGGTGAACCATCAAGTGTACAATGTCTAACGCGGTAGTACCATTAGCTCTCATCCAAGCCGACTTGTTGCCATCGGAGCTGCTCACTTATGTGTCGCCTACCCTGGATCCGGCCATCAAGAACCTTTTCCATTTCATCACCCCTCTCGCTAAACTTCTTCCACAAGTCTTTCAGATGCTCTTTTACAGCGAGAAGTTTAAGTATCCTTGCAACGACCTCCTTCGACTGTGGCTCCAAACCTGGCTCACCCTTGGCGGGTACGTTCACCCATCTGACGAAGCCCACCACCCCCGCATCTTCGTCTTCCGCAACATAAAACTGCGTGCCAGGCTTGCTCATCGCGATTATTGTCAGCTCAGGAGTCACAGTCATTACATCCTCGGCGTAGAAGGCGTTGTAGAAGGCGTGCCAGGCCATGAGTGCTTGAACGTGGGCGTCCGCTATGGCCTGGCCATCTTCCGCCCGCGCTGGCCGAACTTTGATCGAGGACGCCGTCATGATCTCCATCCAAAATTCAAAGTGGTAATAACTCGAAGTGAAGATGGCTTTAGAGCAGCGCTCCGTGACCTTATAGTCTGCCTTCGACTGCTGACAATTGTATGCGGTTAGCGCGGCATCGGTGGGGAGTCAGGCGGCATGAAAGGCCGACAGTAAAAGACACGCCACGATAGGAAATTACTGCTCAATGCATCCCCAGACGCGTTATAAAGTTGCAGTTCAATATCTTCGTAATGAAACTTGTCATTGCCTATCTATTAGGAGCGCAATGAAATAACCCCAAGGAACACTAATATCATGATGTTCAGTTCTATCCCATAACACATAAACCTCTCATCAGCGACAGCCAATTCTAGGGGTATCCGGTAAACCATAAGGGCGTCAGCATGGACTGTTCATGAAATGGCATATATCAATAGCCCGTCGTCCACTCGACACTTGTTCTGATCGTTGAGCCCCCTCAAAGGCCCGCTCGAGCCACCAACCTTTGGTGCTCGAGTTCATGTGTCATGCAATCAATTCTATAGTGCGAAATGCTTTTGTGTAAAGGAATGTAGGAAATGTGCAATAAGGGCCTTTATACGGCACCAGCGGAAATCATCTTCTTGCGCAGATAGTTCTTGTACTCGCCGATCGAACCGTCCCATGTGGTGATGGTCCTGTTCTCGCAAACCAGAATCTGCTTGGCGATCTTGTCCAGGAGACTAGAATAGGTTAGCATTACATCTGACGCTTGCGAAACATGGATATAGACTTACCGGAAATCGTGAGATACGACGATAACACCGCCACTAAAGGCGTTAATGGCGTCGGCCAAACTGTCAATGGTGGGAATATCGAGACCGTTGGTAGGCTCGTCGAGGAGCAGCATGTTCGGCGACTCGATTGCCAGCAGGGCAAAGACGATACGGCTCTTCTGACCTTCTGACAGTGTGCCCATCAGAGCAGTCTGGGAGTCACCAGTGAGACCGTAGCGGCCGAGCTGCTGACGCCAGTATTGGTAGTCCTGGGACTTCTCGCTGTACTTGTCGCGAACAAAGTCAAGGGCAGACTTTGTAAGGTCAAGCTGCTCGGCGCTGTGCTGAGAGTAGAGACCCAGCTTAAGATGAGTGTGTCTGTTGACGACACCTTGTGTGGGCGAGAGCTTGCCAGTCATGAGACGGAGCAGAGTCGACTTGCCAACACCGTTGGGTCCGACCAGGGCAGTACGGGAGTCCATATCGAAACCGAGGTCAAGGTTGCGGTAAAGATCATCAGCCGGATCCCCAGAGTAGGAAAAGGTGACATTGTCAAAGGCCAGGACAGGAGGAGGGAGCTTGTCGACATCGGCAAAGCGGAAGGTGAAAACCCTGTCGGGGGTGACGGGCTGAATGAAGCCGTCGGCCTCCATCTTGTCAAGAATCTTCTGTCGCGACTTGGCCTGCTTGACCAAGTTGGCATAGGTACCAGCACTGGCGATGAACTTCTTGATGTGGACAATCTCATCCTGCTGCTTCTGGTAGGCCTTCATCTGGTTCGTCTCGTTCTCAGAGCGAGTCTTGTTGTACGAGTCGTAGTTACCACCATAAGAGACGAGAAGCTTGTCACGCATGTCGATCATGTTGGTGCAGACACCGTTGAGGAAGTCCATGGAGTGAGAGACGAGCACGAGGGTGCGCTCCCACTTCTTGAGGTACTCCTCAAGCCACACGCAGGCCTCGAGATCCAAATGAGCAGTGGGGTCATCGAGGAGCAGCAGCGAAGGCTTGACGAAGAGGGCCTTGGCGAGCGCAACACGCATCCTCCAGCCACCAGACATGTCCTTGGTCTTCTTCTGGATAGTCTTCTTGTTAAACCCAAGACCAGTGAGGATCAAGGAGGCACGGGTCTGGAAAGTGGAAGGGTCAAGCTTGTCCATGTGCTAGATGCCTATTAGCTGAAATTCAAATTAGCTTCGGCACAGGCAACACTTACTTCGTAGAGATCAATCAGAACAGGGCTCTCAGGGCCCTCGTCCTCGAGAAGCTTCTCGGCAAGATGGTCAAGACGGGCCATCTCGTTCTCAGCCTCGGTGACAACCCAATCAAGGGCACCGAGATCTGAGGGAGGAGCACCTTCGTTGAGAAGGTAGATGTCCAGATGCTCGGGAATGGGAAACTCCCGAGCAGCGATAGCCTTGAGTAGCGTACTCTTGCCGCAACCGTTCTCACCAAGCAGACCGTATCTTCGGCCATAGGTCAGCTCCAGTGTAGAATCGGTGATGAGGACACGACCGTGGAACACCAAAGAAGTGTTGATGATCTTGACGTCCTTGCTAGCCTTTGTAGAGGCCAGAACACCCGTTGTTACACGGTCGGAAATGCCGTGCTTATCCATCTGGGAGGTAAGACGGGCAACCTCGTCGGGGTCGGTGGTGGCGGGGGCATCGTCGACGATGGGGTTGCCGTTGGCATCGAGCTCAGGCTCCTTCTTAGCGCCCTTGCCCTTCTTGAGCTTGCCTTCGGCGGCCTTCTTGGCGAGTCTCTTCTCCTTGGAAGATGAGGGCGCCATCGCGACGGTATGTGCTGCTTACGACGGGGAAAAGTAGATAACAGGAATTTTCCTCGGGAGGAGGAAATAACAATCTTCCTACTCCGTACTTTCAAGAAAAGGGCGAGAGAATCGACCAGCGACAACCAAGAGAGTGACGGTTGCTGTGTCAGGCCTGTGGGTGGTTGAAAAGGAGAAGTTACGAAAAAAAAAGAAAAATTAGACAAAAAGCCTTGCGGTATGTGTAAAATCTCCTACTCCAGAATGTGACGGAGGCGGGGTGATATTTTTTCTTTCTTACATTATGGTGGGGCAGATATCAGAATTTTGGTGCAATCATGGTGGCTATTCGGAGTACCCAGGTACCTTTGGCCACCACCACCACCCCTTTCTACTTACTCAGGCATGCATTAAGGCATCAAAATTCCTTGTAAAGCTCTTTATCTACATGCGGTGAATGATTCAGGTCATTCCCCTGGCCATTTTCTAGCGGTATGTCATGTCACTCGTGTCCAGTTCGACCCCCTCTCAATGTCCCGACACCGCTCGAGTGACTTTGGCTCATCCTGAACCATGTTTGCCGCATTTGACGTCATGCTATTGATGCAAACCCTTGGATCATTCACTTACCCGGTAGCTGGACGATTGGTCCTAGTACGTTTAATCGTAAAAATGCTGCCTATACGACGTTCCAATTGGACTGAGCTGGCTTTGAATTATAAATTAGTTCGTATACAAGTCTAGTATTATTCAGAAGAATTCAACTGTGGCTATCAATCAAGATCACCAGGTAATAGTCATGGGCATCACATCAAGAGCCAATCATCGCAAATTGATTATTTGGCAAGGATGAACAACATGGTAGGATTGTTTGGTTTTCATTATGCGTTAAGATATTATACACCCGCGATTCATAACTCCTGGTTATCAAATGCCATTACGAAGATGTCTCAGAGTTGAGCGCATCGTACTTGGTCTCGTTCGTCAAATCATGCTGCTTAGCTCCAGCGGCACGGCTCTTGGCTGCCTGGTTTTGCTGGAACTGCAACTCAGCAGCGCGAGCAGGATCGTCTTTGCTACCAAGCTCGGCGTTCATGGCAACCTTGCTACCATCCTTCAGACCGGAGTCGTCGAAGCCCTCTTGAATGTTCTTTCCGTGAGGCCCGCTCTCCTTCATGTACTGAGTGTTGACGTACGTCGGGGCAGCGCCGGCGTCAGACTTGGGCGCAGACTGCTGGCTGCGGGCGGTGGAAGAGGTAGTTGTGGGAGCGGACTCGGTGTTGGAAGAAACGTTTTCAGTCCGAACATTGACGTTGTCGGAGAACGCGCCACCCTCGCGATAGAACTCGGCAGCGAGGGAATCAGGAGCGACGACGCCAGCGCCTTCTTTCTTTTCGGGGGCATTCTGGCCGAGATGGACCTTTGTGACGTTAGTACGATGATTCAGGATTGCCATTGAAAATGCAATCTCACCTTCTGGCCTTCGGAGGGAGCCTTGGGAGACATGGTGAAGATGATGTGTTTGTTGTTGTTGCTTGGAAAGGTGTTGTAGAGTAGTTGTTGGATTATGAGATGTATGATGAGTATGTTGAAACTAAATGTCTGCCATGAACAACCCATTCATATATCTTATATCTACAGGAAAGTTAACCATAGCTACATGACATCATTCTAACGCTCACGCTCGGAGGAAAAGGTCCTCCAACAATCGTCAATCGATCTCCACCGATTATGTCAGGTACGTTGGTGCTTGTTGGCATATTGCATCATTATACTTCAAAGCCTCAAAAGTTAGCAATTAAGCCACAAGGCTTCACGATCTTCGTCCTTCTACGAAGATTGGAGGTGCATGGCTGGGACAATGATGCAAATGATGCAATAGCGACGAAGAGTAAATCTCGATCTAGCTGCTCACCGAAACGACCAGCTCGGTGTGGTGTAATTATCGGTAAAATGCCGGACCACCGAGACCTCAGTACCTTCCTTCATCTGCGCTGCGATCAAGACTTCATGCCCAGATAACCGCAGACGAAACGTACAGGTGCTCTTGATACTGATCAGTACGACTACAATAGAAACCGCTATGTCTTTACGGGCGCTGGACAACATGCCTCCTCAATGCCACCCATTGGAGATGTCTCGGCTACCCAACTGACCCGATCGCGTCCTCACCACTGATCAGCGCCACCTCTACAAGCCGCGCAGGCAAATACATGTGGCTTCTGGCAGTCTGCAGGGTGGTGATGGCGAAGCGAGGCCGCGAGATCTCTGCGATGCCGGCTACTTGGCACGCGTATTCTTGAAAAAACGCACCTTAACGGCATTTCTTTACGCATCCGACGACCATCTGCCAGTCTCTACTGTCATTGAACTGCAGTCTCTGATCTGGCGCAAGACGAGGATACGACCTCCCAATATGCCTCCGCTCGCTCTGCAGCCGGCGCGGCGTTCTGTGCCATGCATGCTGCCCTCATTGCAACCACAGCGCTGTTCACACGATGGCCTGTGGGTCCAAGCCGACAGTCGTAGCCAACTTGGCAACTATTAATGCTCTGAGCTTCTTCTGCCTTGGGTGGACGAAGGAGCAGCTCGAGCCGAGATTTGCTTACACTCAACATGCTACAAACTCGGACTACATATGCTATTCGATATGGAATACTAGTTCCCAGTCACAACGACCGGCTCACAACGACGTCCTTTGCAGGTCGTAACCTCTTACCTCTCAGGCGATATCGAGTAAGGGAGGCCTGGTCTTCACATTCCCTCTACCTGGGCTAACGGCTTTTCGAAAGAGGCCAAGATCATTGCTCAAATCAAGGAGCATTGCGCAGAGAAAGCTCTAGGTCCCTTTAACTTGATGTCTACCAATCAAGTTGGTGCAACCTAGCGTGTGAGCCTCATCAAATCACACGCCTACTCATTGACAAGAGGGACTCAGATACTGCTAATAATTCAGACGCTTGTTACCGACTCCATGGAGAACTATATCCTCGGCCCCATGGTCCCTGCCGCTATTCCGCGAGCCTACTGGTTGACTGCGATCCTTTGAGTCCAGTGGGGCGATATGAGAATATCGTAAAAGAAGCCAAGACATCTGTTGACTTTCCCATGGAAATCAACCATATGTTTGAGGACTTCGGCATACTTTTGCCCCATCGGCTCGCCTTGCTGGTGGGAAGGGATTCGCAACTAAAATTATTCCAAGTATCTCGCACTGGAGATGGACGAGAAATGAAATGCCGTGGGCAAAGTATCGAGAGCAGTTCCAATCCGTTTCGGCTACTTGGCCCTACAGAAACCATGAAGCATCAGTCCGAAGAGGGAAAAAGTTGAGGAAGTGATGCTAATCTGTCGAGACGACGATGTTGAGCCAACTCCCGAGCGAAACTATTTTCTCGTACACGTCCTTTTGTTTCAGACCATCAGTAGAGAAGTCACTGAAACTACAAAGACGAATATTGAGAAGAAAACAGGGTTGTTTTTCGGCTAGGACGGAGGTGGATCAGATACCACAAGGCTGTCCATCACTGAGGCTTTCTCAATTTTTTCACACGTGAAAGAGATGCGTCTTTGGCGGGGCTATGTTCTTGGATCAGGCTATGTACAGGCTCATCAAATCGACACTCTCAGCCTTGTTCGCAAATCCGCCAGTCTCCCTGATTGGTGAATCGAATACTATCTTTTTAAGCGCCAGCCTCGCATTTTTGCATTGCAACATAATATTTTGTGCTTTTCGGCCCTGTATCGTTATGCTGTACGCGTGTTCGCACCAGTTGGGAAGGTCTCTATACCTAAAACAGCGAGATTTTCCGGTTCTAGGTCGCTACGATTTTTCGTTAACGTAACAAGAGACCACTAATATTGTTCTACAGCCCAGTAGTCATTGGAATGCAGATGCTGCGGTGAAGACGCACACGGCTGCGGACTTGGCAACAGTTCAATCAAGTCTAGCGCGGTGCCGCTTTAAAGATTGGCAATCCCCTAGGCCCTAGTGACAATGAATGGTAAGGAGACGGCTTCTTGATATGCCCCGCGCAACATGCTCTCCTCGGGTCAACCGGTGGTCAACCGGTACCCGATTTTCTCGCCATCGAGTGTCACGGACAACAACTTGCTGCACACTCCTGACGCATTGGATGCTCTTGGCGTCGCACGTTGTTCCTAGTCAACATGTCGGCTGTACCGGACCACATGTTTGTTGTCAAATACAGTGTTCTTAAAGCAGCGTCACAGATGCCCTACATGCGACTCGCAAGGCCAAGTGCCAAGGCAAGCCGGCTGCCGGTGCCCAGCTCGTGTCAATGCCTTGGTACAAGTAGTACAGGTTATATATCCTGAATGCGATGGCTGCCATGTGTCATGCGTCCGGAAGGCCGGCGCTTTATATCTGTCTTTGCTCTTCATCCCTTGCACAATCACCAGCCAAAGCCTACATGCCGACATCATGATATACGCTACAGCTCCTACCAAAAAGTTCCGTGGCAAGCCATGGGTGCCCTTAAAAACACAGCCGAAAAGAGGTGGCAAGTTCTTAAAGACAATTACAGTGATTTTCATCATACTGGGATCCTACCATGTGGTTGAAAGGTGCCTGGCGAGTAGGCAGGCACTTCGGTCCAAGTACACACCCACAGTGTACCCGCGAATCTCGGATACGCAGCAGGAAGTTCTTGAAGACGAAAGCTGGCAGTGGACATCTCAACCGATCCCCAGAGGTGATGACCGGGCGATGCCCTACACACGGAGGGCTCTACTTGCTGGACGAGCTGAGTGGGAGAAGTTGGGAAAGGGATGCGAGGGGGAAACGTTCAAATACCAAGACCACGTGGTAAAAGTCTTCGACGGAGATCACTCGCCCTTTCGGAACTGCGTCCCTGGTCGGCAGCCAGAGATGCGTTGGCCGACCGAAATATCTGCATCCCTTATGGTGAATGGAATGAAGCTCGATGACACCGTCGGTGAACAAGCCAAGGTAGTCCCCATCACGGATTACTTCATCTCTCCCGAGACCGAGGCGGATAAAGGGACGTGGCATCTAGTTACACCTCTACTGCCACTCGGCCACCTGGGCAAGCTGGCGCGGCGGTTGAGGGAGTCGGACGTCGCGTACTCTCCGGAGGACCTCGATATCATCTTCCGACCTTCTCTCAACAACCTCCTCGATGCTCTAGACGACCTACACAGGCAGCATGATCTTTGCCATGACGATGTCAAGTTGGACAACATCTTCCTAGCTTCGCCACAGAACGCAGTCGTCCCGGATGCCAACGCGACTTTACAATGGCTGTTGGCGGATATGGGGAACGTGCGGGAACGAGAGCACCCCTTCCACGCATCTTCGATCTGGACGGCCGGTAACCTCGCAGACTGTCAGGCCAACGATGTGGTGCGACTTTTGAAGACGTACATGCAATTCCTGCGAGAATCAATTCACGACGTTGCTGGATTCGATAGGGCTTTCGTACGTGGCAAGGAGGCGTGGGCTAGATTATTCTGGTCAACCTTTGACAGGGCTTCTCAAGGAGAAGTACTTACAGCACTCTCTACCAAAGATCTGTCTTTGGCAACTAACCGACCAGGAAGCGGGCCTGCCCCCGGAGAAAGCGAGGCGCGTTCACATAGCCCGTGGCACGGCTTTTTCGTGGGCGAGGCACAAGCGGCAAACATGTTTGTGACGCGGACACTGAGGATCAGCGCCAGTGATCTTGGAGCACGAAGATGGGGCCTGGTGCCACTTCTAGGGGTGCCTCGAGGTGAGTGCTGGGGATGACTTGATATGTAGCAGCTGGTTTTCCTGGAAAGGGGGGGAGCGGATTGCAGCAACGAGATACCCTTTTTTTGTGTTTCGAAACACATAGATGATGAGATTACGGCCGACTCAATCTAACGATCACTTGATGTATATGTATGTGTTTGACGTGCCTAAGAACGACAACCGGACCGACAAAGCTAAGTCGAACGGGACCGGCGCGCGCGTTCGCGGCCCTGGCCATCTTCCAGCAAGGAAAGGCCGGGAACCTGAGCCTGGATGATGCCGTGAGCAGGTTTGTCTCTGGGCTTCCGGACAATAAAAATGTCCTCCGTCCCCTCGACATGGGCTCCACGACCTTTGACACTCCTGACCCGTCCAAGAGCGTGGTCGTTGACGGGAATGACTGGGGTTAGAAGACCATGGCACCGATAATGCGTAGGTCAAAAAAAGAAAAGAAAAGAAATCTTGCATCCACCCATCCCTCCATCCAGCTTTTGCTCTTTTCTCTGGCAGAGCGGGAGGGCTGCACAGTACCACGTCAGAAATGATGAAATCCCTCCAATTCGCCTAAAGAACCACGACAGCATCAGCGGCACCGTCGACTGGTTCCTCCCCGCCGCCTACTCCCCTGGCTCGCACTCCTCCATGGGCCGCCCGTGGGAAGTCTTCCGCACAGGCACCGCGCTCCCGTCGTCCAGCCGCCCCGTGACGTTCCTGGCCAAGGGCGGCGGGGGCCGAGGAGGTTGCGCAGAAGCAGCTCGCCGACGGCTACGTCGTGAAGCTATCCGGTATGCGGGCGCCGTGTTGGACGCAGTCAATCTGCTTCATGCTCAGGACGTGCTGGAGCAGGTACTGCCCGTGAGCAGACGCACACCGGTCGCGTGACTGGAACTTGATGATGGGAGAGGGCTCCGTCGATGTGCACGACCCAACGTCTGGGGAAAGCACGGTGATGGAAGCGATGACGTCGTTGCTGATGTCTTGCACCCGGCCCGTTCGCAGGACCAGGTTGACGTCATTGAGGGCCTGGCCACAGTTGCATCTTGCATCTTGCTTCCTTTTGCTGCGCGAGCATGGGAGGGTTGGTGCGATAGGCACTCCAAGGATACCGCAGCGACGGCCTTGTGCAGCGACGGTTTTGTGCAGCGTCGAGGGCTCTGGCTGCGACGCGTATATGCCGCACAGGTACCGCATGACGCCTCCGTCCGCGTGGTGCCAGGAGAAGTTCAAGGCGGCATCCTCACGAGGCTGACGAGACTCCGTACCGCCATTGACGGTCCATAACCAGAGTCCCAGCGTCTCTGAATGGCGAATCTAGCCTTTGAAGATTGTGCTCCTCCTCAGTCTCCGTCGCCCGATCCCTATGTATAGCGAGCCTCTCGACGAGAAGATTCACTACATCTAGCGGCAACTTTCTCAGTCTCAAACCTGAGCCGGATGGTTCTGGGATTGCGGTAGCCGGTACGCAGTGTGGTAAACACGCAACTCATATATTGTGATCCTGCGCCTCAAACGGCTCACGGTTTATGCGTTTACGGAGCTCCCTTGAACCTGCATATTGAGAGACGCAGTCTGCCAGAGAACGTCAAGATGGCGTGCCGGGACAGCAGCTTTGTGACTGATCCGCCTTGGCGGAGGGTGCTTGCCTTGTACGAAGTAGGTCGTTCAACCTGCCATCATGTGTGGTCGAATTGAAGTCATCGTTCATCTGCGTGACATTGCTTACCCTACCATAGGACCGAGACTATATACGCAGTAAAATCACCCCTCCGTAACCAAGATGTCTTCTTTGGACGCAGAGATGGATGTGTCTATTTTACAGAAATCAAGCTCATCGCCAAACAGAAGCTATCTAAACATGATGCACACATTACCTGCGCATCTCATCACTACTCACCACGAGACGATTGTTGCGACCCTCATCTGAACGCAACGCTCATGCAGCAAATGACACAAATCTACCATCATCCAATAAAACAACCATTCAGCGACCGAGGAGCATCTCATTCGGGGGCGAGTCTTCGCCACTCTTCTCTTATCGGCACATGATGTTTTCGAGCGTTGGGTGTGTGGGGTTCACACGCTGCGGCGAAGGCGCATCATGAGAAGCCTCGCGGGGGGCGAAGTAAAGAGCTGTAGGTAGTTTTGTGATTATGATGTGACTGCTCAGCCTGAGATTAAGTATATACTGCTCCCTATAAATATATATATGAGGCGTAGTCTTGCCATTTCCATTTGCCGTCCAGTTTTTGTATATAATTTATTACTTTTTTCTTACTTGACAAGCGATAAAATCATCACCACATTTCTACATATAAGCGAACAAAAAAAACATAATGGACCGTCATCAAAAACACCAAAAGGCTGAACTACAACATCACGGCGGCCGTTACTGCCGCTCCGGTCCCAGCTCCTCCGACTCCAAGCGACCGGACCCCACGGGCGTTTTCAAACGGACGCACGACGCGTGGGATTCCGTCCTATACGGCGTGGGCAGCGTATACTGCAAAGTCTTTGGTCGATAAATTTTTTTTTTTTTTTTTTTCGCGTGAGCCACTCCCTCCCCCGTGTTCCTAGAAAGGGGTGTGTCAGAGAGTTTCCCGCATGTACGGATGATAGATATTACAATGTGACGTTGCGGGTTGGGTGGGTTGGTTATTAGAAAGGTCGAGGGAGCTATTGTTTGCTTGGCTGGTTCTAGATTCCAGCATGGATCGGACTTCGGCACGGGAGGCACAATATATACGGAGTAAAGGGATGTAGGTTGGAATTCGCCTACGGAGTACGGAGTATTGGCTGCGATATTCTAAACTCGACACAGAGAAGCCAGCGTTACGAATTGTCATTCTTGCTCAAGGAGAGAACTCGCGCCCTCGATGATTGGGAAGGGGGAGGGGGGGGGGCCACAAATTGATGAGCACATCACACCAACACCAGGTAAACACTGCAGATCTCTGGAGAATGCGCTGGAAAATCGTTATTTCACCCGCCAACTAAACTTAAAGGCAACAACAACACCATACAATCAGTTTACGAGTACTCCGTAGTGTGACGAAAGGGGCTGCAGAGATCAGGAGTATCTGATACATACTAGATCACGCAATAGCTGCGCCGACTGGGTTCTGGGATTCCCATTCAGGGATATCAATCAATTGTCATTTCGATGGTTAGCTGCACGTTATAGTTCAGCCGGGGAAAGCGACGAGGTTGGAGATTTCAGGCTGGGAAGTGGGATATCATCATATCACGCACGTTTCCTGTAAATCGCTGGACGCGCAGAAGCGGCACTTGGAAACGTGGCTGTGACGATTGACTAGACTCATCTCAAGAACCATCAATCTCAATCACTTGTTTGCAAGACGGTGAAACAATTGAAAACAGGCTGGGCACGTACAAGTAATGTTACGTATCAGACAGCTGAGATTCGAGTCCCCGTTTTGGTAATTACCTGGAAGCCCTCTCTTTGGCTAGCGAGCGGCCTCCGTGTCGGTGAGGGTGAGGTGTAAATTGGAGTACGGAGTACAATGAGGGTACTTTATGCAAGCAGATTTGGCGTCTACAAGTGCGTGAGTGTCAGGTCGCATTGGCAGCTTGGCTGGTTATTGTTTGTCCGAAGTGGACTGCCGCAAAGAGCTAGAAACCTCGTGTGAGCTGACCGACGGGCCTGGGCTGAGTGATGAGACACATCAGTCGGTGCACTTTACCACGGATGGTTCATCATCCAGAAGACGAGGCCTCTCGAAATCTTTTCAAACAACGTGGAGACTTGGATTCAAGCATTGGGCAATCGAAATCTTGACATGCAGTATCCATCTCTTTTCATACAAGTAGGTTCGTGCGTTGGCAGCATTGGCGACAGGACCGGGCAAGACCTGTAACGCGTAATCTCACAAGAATCAAAAGGGCTCAGCGCCGTGGGCAGTGTCGACGATCCTCTCCCGCAGAGAATCCCAGGCCGGCAGATTGTTCTTTTGGTCCTTGAGAGAAAGAGAAGTAGGGACAAAAGGCTCTAGCGGCAGCGGCAAGGATTTCGGTTGATCCAGAGAATCTTTTGATGATTGCTTCGCTCTGAAAGCAGATGAGGACCGTCGCAGATGATGATGGCCTTGATTCGTCGGGGGGCATGAAATCTCGTGCTCGTTTGCTTGGACTCGCCCCCTTGCAGCCCCCCCTGGAGCGCCTGCCAGGAACCCATCAAAGTGGTGGGGTCTCACCCCCTTTCTCGAAATACAGTGCGTGACATCTCGTACCTGAGCACGTTCTAGGGCCGATTTGATGGAAAAGCTTAACATTGTGGTTGCGGGAGGAGGCATTAACATCGGGTGTGGGATGAAAATGTGGGATATCTGCTAGCGTCTGATAGCGCAGTCTGGCAGCGCGGAGGAAAATTACCAGCGAGTGCGAATCATTGACTGATCGCACTGTCCCACCGCCAAACGGAGACGCTAATGGAGAAGCCGCCCTTTTCATCGAGGCCGATGATTGGCTCATACGGAACAAGCTCATCAACCCTGTAGTTCATGCTGCGCCTCGCCGAGCGGTGGAGCAGTGGGGACTCACTTGGTTCTCTGGGCTTTGACCTTTGCTCTCTAGCGGTCTTCAGCGGGTTTGCCCAGCGCTTCAGCGGGAAAATGCATTGGCTATTCTTCCAACAGGGGGAGAGGATACAGCGGCTGCCTTCCAATCGCACAGTGGTTCTTGGCAGCGTTTTATCCCTCTGGACCTGCCGACTTGCCCCCTAATCTAGTAAAGGAGTAACTACAAGTACTAACACCCCCCGTCAAGTCGTCCCATTCCTCCCTTCCTTTTTCTTTTCCAATTCTTCTTCTTCCAATTCCGGAATCCACGTTCTTCAGTCGTTTTTCTCGTCGAAGTGCATCTTTTTGCTCATTTGCTTTCTACCTTGGCTTAATAGGTAGTCCAGAGGATTCAATCACAGGCCACCTCCCAATTGGCTCTGACACTCATTCACGTACCCCCAACCACAAATCAGCTTATTCTTTTCCCGCGGTTTCGCGTCAAATTCCAGTTCTCGGTTTTATTAACTCGAAACGTTTGGAAAGATATTTTTGAATACTCTTAAACAATAACACAATCAAAAAATCACAATGGGTCTTAAGCATCTTGCCATGGCCGCTCTGGCCGGCACTGCCACCGCTAAGCTGCCCAAGATCTCCATGAAGGTATGAAGAAAGAGGCAACCGTGTTTCGTGGCACGAAACTTGTTCTAACTGTTTTCCTGTAGGGCCAAAAGTTCTTCTACGAGAACGGTACCCAGTTCTTCATGAAGGGTATCGCCTACCAGGAGGAGATCCCCAACAAGGGCGCCGAAAGTGATAGCGACCAGTACAAGGATCCTCTCTCCGACCCTGAGGCCTGCGAGCGTGACATTCCCCTTCTCGAGGAGCTTGGCGTCAACACCATCCGTACTTATGCCATCAACCCCGAGGCCGACCACTCCAAGTGCATGAAGATGCTCGACGATGCTGGCATCTACGTTGTTTCCGATCTGTCCCAGCCCGCGCTTTCCATCAAGCGTGACTCTCCTGCCTGGGACACTGAGCTTTACAAGCGCTACACCGACGTGGTCGACGAGCTCGCTCAGTACCAAAACGTCATCGGCTTCTTCGCCGGTAACGAGGTCTCTGACGCCAGCAACAACACCGAGGCTTCTGCCTACGTCAAGGCCGCTCTGCGTGACACCAAGAAGCATATCAAGGATCAGGACTACCGCTGGATGGGTGTCGGCTATGCCTCCAACGACCACCCCGACATTCGTGAAGAGATTGCCACCTACTTCAACTGTGGCAAGGACGAGGAGGCCACCGACTACTGGGGCTACAACATCTACTCGTGGTGCGGCGAGTCCACCATGCAAAAGTCTGGTTACAGCGACCAGGCCAAGTTCTTCGAGGACTACGGTGTGCCCGTCTTCTTCGCCGAGTACGGCTGCAACGTCCCCGACGGTGCTGCTGGCCGTATCTTCCAGGAGACCGGCGCCCTGTACAGCGATGAGATGACTGCCGTCTTCTCTGGTGGCCTCGTCTACATGTACCACCAGGAGGAGAATGACTACGGTGTCGTCAAGATCAACAAGGGCAAGGCCGAGAAGCAGAAGGACTTCAAGTTCCTCGCCCAGGAGCACGCCAAGGCTGACCCCAAGGGTGTCGACATGGACGACTACAAGGTTTCCGGCTCCAACCGTGAGAAGTGCCCCGAGATTGGCAAGGTCTGGCGCGCCAACGAGGTCCTGCCCCCTACCCCCGACCAGTCCCTCTGCGATTGCATGGTTGCTGCCTCCACCTGCGGTCCCGTCGACAACCTGAAGCCCAAGAACTACGGTGACATCTTCTCCTACATCTGCGCCGAGGAGCCTGCCATCTGCACCCACATCAACGGTAATGCTACCACTGGCGTCTACGGCGCTTACTCCATGTGCGACGCCAAGGCTAAGCTCACCTACGTCCTGGGTGCCTACGCTGAAAAGGTTGGTGGCTCTGACTCTTGCGACCATGAGGGCAAGGCCGAGGTCAAGAAGGACACCTCTGGCGACAAGTGCTCTTCTGCCCTCGAGTCTGCCTCCAAGGTCAACGACCAGGTTGCTACCGCCACCGCTGCCGCTGCCTCTGAGGGCGACTCGAGCAAGAAGGATGACGAGTCCTTCGGTGCCCGCTCCGCTGTCTTCTCCGTCAGCTTCATTGTCACCGCCGCCCTCGGTGCCGGTGCCGCCATGATTGCCCTGTAACCTATGGGTATTTGATAAAGAGTAGTGGTCGGTTAAGGGGAGGAAGGGGTAGTAGCATATGTTGGAATGGTCATTTTATTTTTGCTCCTAGTTGCATGCGTGTCTTGATATACCGTGGCAGCTTTGTTTGCCCGTGATTTTATTTTCTTTAGCGATGCAACCTTGCTCCAACTTGTTCTCCTTTTGCTTGGTGATATCCGGATTTAAGGGCAGTTTTGTTTTCCTGGCTCGATTCCTGAAATACTTCTTCTCAAATGTGTGATATCCTTTTGTACGTATATAGGTATAATGATGACCGATCTGCTATGGCGAACAAACATTCCGCTGATGGGTTGATTTAATCTTTAACCGAATACTCCGTATGTCTTACTGATGTCTTGGTTGTCGTTGATGAAACGTGTTGAAGGTTACGGCGAAGCTTAAACGTAAAGTCTGCCATAGAGTTTGAGCTAGTAGCTGTCGTTGTTCCACGACGCGATTATCAAACTTTAAACCGTATAAGCTTGATGCCGAGTTTATCTGCAACTTGCACTGTATAACACATGTATACAGTGGTTGTTGTCGTTTTCTTTTTCTTTTTCTGTTCTTTTTTCTTTTTTTTGGGCCGTTGGTGGTGAAGGCTTCTTAGACTGAACATAGCTGTCCGAGTTGTAACTTCTCGCTCTACATCCACCACGACAGGAGAGATTTGCTAGGAAATTAATGTGTGCTGCAGTGAATACGCGGAAATGGATGGATCTGCGGGGGGAGTGTTCTTAATATGGGGAAAAAGGCTTCTGTGAAGTGGCAGCGCAGCCATGGCTTCGATGAAGGCTGTTGGAGAAATATGTAGAGAACGTTGAACTTTGGGGCCCTTGACAGCACGCATGGGAATGGGAAAAGTCACAGGTTGAGTGAACTGTTCAGGGCCATGTCCTGCTTTTCGTTTAGTTTTTTGAAACAAAATCTTATCAGCTGGCATGCACGCGGCGAGGCAACATGCTCTGCCAGGATATTTTGCCTCGGGCGAGATGGAGTCGTCGGCAGGCCGAACACCGACGAACGGGGGGTTGTGGACGGCGAACCGGGCCGGCTACCTGATCCACTCCTCCGTGGACAAGGGCCGGCCGTCCGGACGTTGCACGCCATTTGCCGCGCGCACAATAGCCCGCCGGGAGCATATCATCAGCGACGAGGAGACGGCGTATAACTCCAAGCTGACCAGCGAGGAGCATTCGCTGGATACAAATGCTTCAGTGGGGGATATCGAGCTTGAGATTTGAGGCGGCGGGAGGATGCTCTCGCCAGGGAGGTTTGGCGATTTGAAGATTGTGCTTTAGTTTTAGGTGTCGGGAGATTTGTCTGCAATAGGTTAACCTATGTGACGGCCGCGATTAGATGGTGTGCTGTAAATTTGGGCTGTTTGTCCAACCAGAAGATAGCTTCATGCAGAAAAAATCTATACGTGTTAGTGTTGTGGAACAATGACTATTCCTTGCATTGAAATTTCTGTCTAAGACTATCGTCGATATTCGTAAGCAAAAAGGTGAAAGTCGTGGAGTACAATGTACATACCTGCGAATTTCTGCGCAACCTTCCTTTTGCGTTGGTGTTACGGTGCACACACCTTGACGGCACATGGCGTTGACATTGACATCATGTGCAACCGCGGTGAGTTCCGCAGGCAGGACTGATGTACTCCGTTCTGCTACCAGTCACTTGTGAAACTGCGCCCATAATCAGCATCAGAACCTCTCTCAAGCACCTAAAATAATATACTCACAAAGCCTATGCGATCAAGCGCATTTGACCTATTTAAGAACTGCTTACGCATCAGATCAACCATGTCACAGTCTCAAGAACCTCCCACTGATCAGCAGCAGGTAAGCCCCTCATCAAGTGTTCTTTTCTTTTCTTTTTCCTTGGCCAACTTCTCTTCAGACCCCGGGAAGCAGCAGCTCTGCCGACAAGCCAGCCCAAGCCAGCGACACAGACCGCACCGCCTCCAAGGTCGACGAGGGTACCAGCGGCAGCAAAAACGACGAGGGGAATCAAGAGACGCAATCTGCCAAGTCCCGCGACCCGCGGACGTGCCCGAAATGCGACGGACAAAAAGGATCCCATGACCCCAGCTGCGGGAACCGGTACAGGGCGTGTTGGGCTCCGATGAAGTTTATCAGTGCCGCCGACGAGGAAGATGAGAAGTAAAGGTTGATGTAGCTGCCCCTCCGAGATACCTAATTCCAGAAACAAAAAGTATTGGATATATCTGGTGTTGGGGTGCTCTGGGGACGGCGTTCAAAACCGGCCAAGCTAGCAATAGAGTACGAGTCCCTATAAACTCCCTTGTCAGTGGATTGGCAAACCTTGTCATCATAACTTGCCGTGAGGGGAGGAGGGGTAATAGTCTTCTCTTCAGTTATTACATCATATCCGCATCATGTCTGTCGAGGAAGGTTGGAGGAACTAACAACGGCAAGAGCAAGTCTGGCTACCACACTCGAACCTTTGAAGCAGGTGGGGTCGCATCAATTTGGGAACGACGCCCTTCCACAGCACCTGCTCTAAATGTTGGAAGCAGCAGGATGTCAAAGCAGACGTACCACTTCGCCTAGTCCGTGTTCTACCTACGCGGCTAACTCGATGTACAACCTGCGCTGGTGACGAGACGCCGGCTTGGTTTTCAAACACTTCTATTCATCATTCGTTTTCATCATTAATACGTACGTTCATAATGTATTCGCCTCCGGGGTCACCACCTACACCCGATGCTACGGCCAGAGAGGCGCTGCCTTCACCTGGCAATCGACTTACGGTTCCGCCTTCGCGAATGGATGTCTACTGCCATTGCATTGAATGGTATTGGCAGTGGTTCAAGTTGAATTCGCTGGATATCCTATCCATGGCCGCAGTTGGAGGCTTTACTCTAATCGTAAGTGACTTCTCCCATATTGAAGACGGCAGGCTAAATCTCACCAGCTGGACCGAACTCCCTGGTTTTCACCACCGAGCCGCTCGTTCCCCGTCGTTGACAAGTTCGGCCAAGTCATCGACCCAAGTATCGCGTACCACTGGAAGCGCTGGACGATTTCGTCCATCGTCTCGGGCCTCATCTCTCTGCTCCCTCCCATGTTCATATATGCCTTCTCCCAGATCTGGCTTCGATCCGCTTGGGACTTTGCCAACGCCTGCATGGGCACCGTTTGGGCTGTGCTGCTGGGCGCTTTCCTGGTGACGATGCTCAAGACATTCATTGGCGGGCTTCGGCCGGCGTTTCTACACATCTGCCTGCCTGTCAGAGAATCTTGGGAGAACTATACCGCGCCCGGAGGGGAAGGGTTCGGAGGTACCATGTGGACATCCGATATCTGTACACAGGAGGATGAAGGACTGCTGAAGCTGGCCATGTCGTCGTTCCCAAGTGGACATGCCTCGGCCGCATGGGCCGGCTGGGGCTTCCTCTTCTTGTGGCTGAATGGGAAGCTCAAAACTTGGACGGCTTCCAAGTCTGCTTTCTGGAAGTTGATGATCTTGGCGATTCCGCTGCTTGGTGCGTGTCTGGTATGCGGCACCCTCGTCCTGGACAATGTCCATCACTGGTACGATATTCTAGTTGGTGGCCTCATAGGCATAGCAACGGCATTGGCATCGTATCGGGCTTCCTACGCCGCCATCTGGAATCCTCGCTACAACCATGCGCCCTTGATTCCTGGACGGGTGTTCGAGTATGGCGCGGATGGAAGCATTCAAGATGCTGCAACAGGCAGTGAGGATGGGTGGGATCCGATGACGGAGAAGAAGCCACGCACTTCGATCACTATCCAGACACCCAATGGGACTATTACCAGGCCCCAGCCAACGGCGGCTGTTCATCGACTTCACGAGAGAAGAGAGATGCCCCGCCCTCTGATGGCTCGCGACAAGGCGGTTGACTTTGCTGTTCCTCCAAAGGGCGATCACAAGACGCTGTGACTATACTGAAATGCGCGAACCTAGTTGTAGTAGCTTTAGTGAGCATTGAATATGAAACAGATTTTGTGGCACGCTAAACGCCTGCCCCTAATAAAACATCACGAGAGTCCGTGTACGGTCTTTCCTTTGATGAAGACCTCGAGAATATTCCTGTCGTCTCCAGTCATGATAAACTTCTCCCATATAGTCCGAGGGCTGTCGTCCTTCTGAAGAGGAGTGTTGACGCCACCTCTGTCGTCGCTCATGTCGATGAGTAGCGCATCGAAGCTCTTTCCCGCCTCGAAGCTCCCCAGCTCATCTTCCATGCACACAACCTTGGCACCTCCCATTGTGGCCATGTGAAATGCCTCTTCCAGCTTCAACCCTCGGTCTTGTCCGGGGTAATGCGCCTCTCGAGCAAAAGACGCCATCAAGCTGTGCCGCATAGCGTCGAGCATGGAGCTCGAGAAGCCGCCGCCCGAGTCGGTGCCAAGCCCGACCTTGATACCCCTGTCTAGAAACCGCCGGACGGGCGCCGCCATGAAGCCGCCCCCCACGGTCATGTTCGCCGTGGGGCAGTGGGCGACGCCGCAGCCCAGCTCGGCCAGGCGGTCGGTCTCGGCGTCGTCCATTATCGTGCAGTGGGCCAGGACGGTGTTGGCTCGTAGCAGGCCGTAAGACTCGTACAGCGCCGTTTCCGATTGGTGCTCGGGGAAGAGCGAGAGCGTGTAAGTCTTTGTTGCCTGTGCCTCGTTGAAGTGCGTCTGGATGGGGAGCTCAGGGTGTCCTTTTGCGAGGGCCCCTATGCCGGAGAGGAGTTCGGGTGTGCATGATATGGCGAACCGGGGGGTGAGGATGGGCTTGATGTAAGAGTACGTGGGGTCCAATGACTGGATGTGGGCTATACATTCCTCGGTCGTCTTGATCGAGTCGTCAGGAGAAGCGTCGACGTAGAATGGCGGCGCGTCCCTGTCCATGTTGCATTTCCCGATGTAGGCTCTCTGTCCGTGCTGACGACACGTCTCGGCCAGGACCTTTGTGCCCACGCAGTGCAAGCTGGAGTAGTAGCATGCCATTGTTACGCCCTGCCGCAGCATGCCCTTGACGAGGTGTGCGTACGTCCTGCGCGCGTGCTCTTCGTCCGAGTATCTCGCCTCGTTGGGGAATGTGATGGTGTCTAGCCACGGGAGGAGGGGCATGCCTTGACCGAGGCCCCGCTGCGTCCATTGTGGTGCGTGGTTGTGGGTGTCGATGAAGCTTGGTATCAGGAACTGTGCTGGCGAGAGGATGGTGGTTGTGGATGGGTCGGGCTGCGGGGAGTTTGGTGTTAGGGATGTGATTTTGCCATCGGGGGAGATCTTGATTAGTGTTTTTGGGAGGATGATGAGGGCGGAGGGGGACGGTGCGTGGATTAGGGTTCCGTAGAATGATCTAGGCTCTTCCATGCTGGGAGATGATGCAGATGGTAGCTACGGTTGAGAAATGTAATATTTGATCGGATGTCTTGATCGGATGTCGAATGAGGATTGTTGATCAACCAAAGTAACGGGGTGTGACGGTAGACAAAGGTGAGACTGGCCGGCTGAAGCGGGGAAAGTAATAGAAGTTCGGCTGCTACCGAAGCGTAGCGTAACGGCTCGGCCCGGAGTTTGCAGTGGCGCCAAACCAAGTAACTCTTGAGGAAACGCAAGTGTGGAAAATTGTAACATCAAATTGTATTGATGCGCTCACCAATCGCGCAAAGTTGCCCGAACAGGCGCTTTCATGGCTTTGGAAAGAATTGTTCTCTAAAGAAAACAGAACCTATGAAGAAAGCGATAAAGATCCCCCAAATAAGTCGACTGAAGAAAGAGATCAAGTCAAAGATACCCTCTACATAGTAGAAGAAGTCCTCCCAACGGCGTTCCAAATACGTGGAGATCAGATCAAGGCTGCCCAGTACATAATACAAGAAGTCTCAAAAACCGCGTTCCGAATACATGTCTTGGCAAAAGTTGAGCAGCACATAAACTCGCCAGACAAAGTACACGTGAATGGCGACCTCTACCGAGAACACCAATAGCGCAATCTTCACTTCTTTCGGGATGGACTTGAAGAAGCTAATCGTACTCGATATCCTGGAAACGCGGGCTGGGCGAATGCTTTTCACCGCGACGACGCGGCTGGCGCTGTGGAGTCTGTAAGAGCGTCCCGATAGCGGCGAACCAAACATATGAATGAACTGGGCTGCAAACGTTCGTTTGGTCTGATTAACGTTGAGTTCTGACTGTATCATCGAGTATACCGGGTAGAACCCCATAAACATGGACTTGTTGAGTATCTCCGGCCCGACTCCGGCCAGATCTAAGAACAAGTCGTCAGCATAGATGTGGTATAGCGTAACGAGCTACGTACCGAATATGTCCCTGTCTTCCGAGCCATGCCAACTACTTTCGCTGTGAATCGAGGTTTGGGCTATTCCGGCATTGTCACGCCGCATGGCTGATTGGTACAGTCTCATTCTCTTCAGAAACAGCCAAAACACAGCGGACGGAAACTTCATGTAGCTACGGCATAAGTAGTCTGGCGTGACCCCCTCTCGAATGAGAGCAATCTCCCAGCACTTGAACATTAACCTTGCCTCGGTTATATCGAGTTCGAGGTCTTGGCCGCCTGGAATATGTTAATTATAGCCTGAACTAACGGAATCTAGACGCAGAACTTACCTAGCCACGCATAGCTCAGCTTGGAAATTTCGGAATGAGCTCCGGCTTCAAATTTATCCTCAGGAGTTTCGCGCGTATTTACTTCTCTTGGCTTGCTCTTTGCAGGCTTCTTAGCAGATGGTGTAGCTTGCGCACTGTCTTGTGTAGGCTCGTGCTGATCAGAGTCGAGCATTCGCTGAAAGTATTCCCGTACATCTTTGCGAAGATGTGCGGGAGCTTCACGCTCCTCGTGGAAGTTGACGTGTCCATAAATGGCAACATATCCTTGCTTGCGCATAAAGTCAACTAGACGCTTGATGTACAGCGTTTGCAGGCCGGCGTGTTTCCCCAGAATGTTCTTTCCAACCTCACAGGGTTCTTCCAAGTACCACTCGATGAGCTTGAGGAACAGATCACGCTGCTTGAACATGATCCTTGAGCCGTGAAAGGCGTGGTCAACCAGCAAGCCGTTGATCATGCGCATGTGCTTGGTAGAGATGCGGAAAAAAGAAAACTCGAATGTGTCATTTTGGCTGTATGGTGGTTTCTTGAGAGGTTGGGCCGCGTTGGCGTGTACGTAAGAAGCACGCGGTCTCCTTGTAGGTAAATGCTCGAGCATAGACTCGCAGTTAGCCGTAGGGTCAATTTGGCGGAAGAGCCGCCTCATCGATATATTTTTGTCGTTGGTATCGGCGGGATCGGGCAGCTGGTTGGAACGCATGACTAGCATGAGCTTTGGGGAGAGAGGCGCAAAACAATGAAAGTTGGGACAGACCGAGAAGTCCTCGCCGCTTGATCCGTCTTTATAATGCAAAGTAGGCCCCTCAAAGACATTGTAGCAGTTATCGGAGAGTATAAACTCTTGGTCAGCCGCGTCGGGCGTCACGACGGCCATGTACATTGCTTGGTAATTTTCCACAAATTCGCGGGCGATTGAAGGGTATACCTTTTGCATGATGGATTGTTTCCAGTTCTCTTCTGGATCCATATCAAGATTTATAAGATCGCTGAGGCCCTGCAGCCACACGTCCAGCGGAGATTTGAGGCGGTTCTTGGCAATGTAATCTTTCAAGCGCCCGTTGTCTTCCTCGTCGTATTCCGAGAGGGGCCGGTTGTATCGCCGATGATACTGCGCGTTACGAAGGCGCATGAGGATAAAGAACTTGCGAAGAATATTCTTCTCTTGTCTCGTAAGTATTATGCCTGACTCTTGGTCCTCAAACCTCTTCATCATCTTTCGGCAGATGCAGCTTGTTTTCCCTTCTAGGACGCTAAACGCCTGCTCGATTGCACGCTGTTTGCCCTGTGTCACCACCGTCTCGTTGTACATATCGAGCAGCCCGCAGATTCTCCTCACCGGGCTCTCTTCGAATGTCAGGTCGAACTGCTCGAGCGAGAGGCATTGCATGACTAGGTTTCCGGGGTGCTTGAACTTGTCATGACGGTGTTTTTTGCACCTTTTGGCGTTTGGTGGCGTTTGAGGACATCTAAATGGGTACGCGAAATTCTTGAGAATGAACTGCGGTATGAAGTGCTGAAACTCAGCTTTCTTGGACTCCATGATTTATGCGTAACAGGGCAGGCTGATCAACGGACAGGAAATCTGGAGAAGAGCACGATCAAAAGCTGGAAGAATTTCGTTATCGACCCTCTTATATTGAGAGAGGCAAGAGGAGGTGATGCATCGCCCTTGATTTGAAGGAGGCTGAGCTTGAGCGGGGTTGCCTATGGCAAAGGAAATCAAGAAGCGTGACCTGACGGTTGCATGCATGTGCTGGTTGCTGGTTGTTGGTTGGGGCCTCGGGGTGTGTGCAAGCGCCGGCCGTCTCGCCCAGGCCCATGGTGGGGAACCAACATGCATGCGCAACGAATGATTTCCAGCATCATTTCTGCCTTGCCATTGAACGCACTGCTAGTCTGCCTTGTCGCAAGGGGGGGAAATGTCTGCTACTGGCGCAATCTCGCATTTCCCCCCCTTGGGCGCGACCCTCGAGGGTCACCATGGTCGTAAAGGATTTGGCCAGCGTTGGTCTCATGTGGCAAGATACCCTGACACAATATGCAGGCCGAATATAGCAGGATAGGACGTCTGTTATTCAACCAGGGCATGCAAAAGTGGTGTGCAGCCACATAGGCAGAGCGGGGGGATTGCCTGGGATGCGATAAAAGATGTGAGCTTGTGTCAAGGCCTTCTGGTAGGCAATGCTGTCCGCTTCATACTAGGCCGTGCGTATGAGGTCAGCTGGGTGTGTATTCTCGCCGAATGCAATTGTCTTGTATGAGGATCAAGAGATTTCACTGCAAAATTCTGAGACGTGTCCAAAATTCTCGCCTACTTTGTGCTAACTGGTGCTTAGTAAAGCCATCTATGCGTACTTGCCGCCTGTGGTGAGCTCGAGGCCTTTCCTTCCCTCTTTAAATTTAATGTACAAACGAGAAGGAACGGCCCGAGCTCATCACAATCGGCAGATACCTTTCCAATCTTCAACCGCTTCTCGCTATCGCCGAACGGTTGGGCGGAAAACCATTTGCTCCTCGTAACCCTGATGTAATGACAAGAACGCTTATAAGAGGAGCAAGATTTGCAACTGCGCCTTAGATGCTGTAGTACCGCATTCGCAACGCAGCCGCTGGGCAGCTTCGTTCATACCATTCGTCGCCTGAGCCATTCTCGAGCGCGAGGCTGTTGAACATGGGAGATAGAAAGTGGCGTCGGATGCACACTCCATCTTGGTCACCTCATCGCAGGTGTCGAGATGGTAGGGAGACCCTCGCCAATGGACGACTCCAGATAAGGCCGTCGCATTTGATCTAGTCGAAACATCAAATATGTCTTGCCATAGCTGCAGATGTTCCAAAGCAGCCTGTTTTCTTGATGTGACGACGCTTAAACCGCCATGCGAAAAGTCGGGGTACGTATTCGCAATACTTTGAAAGCCGGTATTGCCAGCGAGAATGGATTTTAGAAGATATTACAACGTGGCCGGGAAATCTCTGCCCTATAATTGCTGACGACTATCGATGATTGTCAACATTTGAGAGTGAAGAACCACTCTACATTTGGTAATTTTATAATCCAATCAGACGATGACGGAGTATAAAGTATCAAAACACCATGTTTCTTTGATGAATTCCGGAATTTGTGACAAAGGTGTAAGCTACGGGTAATGCGTCTGCAATACTCGGAATCTCCCATCACTGGGATTCGTCTTGTCTGATCGGCGCAATGCGAAATAGTATCGAACTCTAACGAGTTTGAATCTATTGCTTCAACTCGGACATTTCTTAGGCTATCCGTGCTTGCGTGGTTCCTTATGAGAGAGAGCCGCCGTCTACGGCCAGATGAGCACCAGTAATATAAGACGCCTTGTCCGAAAGAAGAAAGGCCACAGCAGCCTCAACCTTGTCCCCGAGCTGGTTCTCCGTCATGGGCGTCTGTGTCACCGCAGGCTGAAGCTCGCTCATCCTTGAAAGCCCCGCGCCGCCCACTCCATGACGGCGTAGGCCACGCCTCCAACGTTTTGATCTGGCGGTAGATATCGATGAGCTAGGGACTTGGAGAGAGACCTGGGAAGATTTTTGCTTCAACAAAACCTGTAGTATTTATGCGCATATGATTGCAACCCCCCTCCCCCCTCGACCAATTACTTGACCAAACAGGCTTGTTCATAACGCCAAAGCGTCTGTATATGCACCAAACCCGACAAGCCCATTAAGAGATTCAAAGTCCTTGGCAAAGAATGATATACCAAAAGGCCCATTCCCATGAATGTTGCATCTTACCCTTCTCGGCGGATGTGGATTAAAAGAAAAGTAAAAGAATATTCAAAGATTCTATGGGCAACAAGGAACCTAACCCATAGGCCGAGCCGCAGCTAATGCAAGGCACCCCCATGCGACACCGGACTTTGGCCGAGTTAAATGCTCCTTTTGTCGAGGGTTTGCTGACGCCGTTCTTCTGTAACAAAGATTGAAGACACTGAAAATCACAGCATCAGAAATGGGTGTCTCGATCGCGGGGTGTTCCGCAGTCTACTCTATGGATTCACCAGAACATCAAATCACCGTGCGTACCTGCAGTATGAAGAATATTCATAGGAATCATTGTTGGTCATAAAGTTCGTAACATCCGTAACCATAAAACTCCAATTGCTACCTGGAAGAAGCACACCAAATCAAACCCACGCAAAACGCCGCATCAAGCTAAAACACCACTCGGTAAACCCAAAGATAACCCAAGGAGGAACCGCATGCAATCAAGACCACCTCTAGAAGCCCGATTTCGCTAATCTCTCCTTCTCCTCCGCCGCGGTCAGGTGGGCCGGGCCAGAGTACAAGTCCGTCGTCCCGGTCCTCTGCTCCCTTACCTCCTCAACCGCCTCCTCGGAGAACGGCGGAGGCTGCTGCGAAACCTGATCGACGGGGACGGCGCCGGCCTCGGTGGTCGTCATCTGCTCGGCGGCCAGGATGTCCCGCGCGTCCTCGTCCCCAGGAGGAGGCGCGCTGCCAACCTCGTCGATGACGGCCGCGTTGACGTCGGGTCTGCCGTCGACGGCCTTGAGAACCTCGAACAGGGGCTTCGCGCCCACGGGCCAGGCCATGTCCCCGGTGAGGATCCTCTTTGCGGAGATGCCCTTTTCCCGGTAAAACGAAGCGTTGGCGTCGGCGCGGCTGACAAAGACGGTGCCGTCAATCTGCAATCCGACCCAGAGGCCGCGGCTCTTCATGTAGCTCCAGACGGGCCTGCTCGTCTTGCTGACGGCGGCGTTGACGGCACCGCCTCCACCCAGGGGGCCGACTGCGACGCTGGCGCCTCCGCCCAGGGCGATGCGGGGGTTCATGAAAGCGGCCACCTGCTCGGGGGTGTTGAGGACGCAGACGCAGTCGTGGACGTCGAGACCAAAGGCGAAGCCCGCGCCGAGGGAGGAGACGACAAAGGACGAAGGGGGGGACCAGGTGCCGTCGGGTCGGCGGGCGATGACGACTCCCGAACCGCCGCTCAGGGAACCGTACCAGGCTCCGCCGCGGAGGACGCTGAAGATGGCGAGGCCGGCGCACGAGGCGAGGACCTGGGGAGGAATCTTGACGAGGGACTTGCGGGTGAGTCCCGTGGGGTGCTTGGGGCCGTGGGCTCTTTCAGGTCCTTTGCTCCCAGGGAGGTCTGATATCGTTAGGTTGGGTTACCTGTTTTCTTCTTCGTTTTGGACGAGGAACTTACTGGTGAAAGAGTAGAGGATGCGGGCTGCCTTGAGGCACTCGCGATCCATGCTGGTAGGCCACCATCCTTCTGCGCCGACGACGTTGGCGGCTTTGTTCAACGGCCTGCCTGCCTTGGAGCTCAGCCGGTGAACACGCTCGCCGAATGTACGCTTGTGGTTTGCCTGTTGCTGCATCTGTGCTTGTTGCTGCTGCTGCTGCTGCTGCTGCTGCTGTTCGGGAAACACCTCGCGGGTGTACTCGCGGGTGTACTCGTGGGCTGCCTGCGAACCAGCCTCTGAAGTGGCATCGTTGTAAGAAGGTGGCTCAGCCGGCCGAGCAGGCAGATCGGGTCGCTGGTTCATGGCAGCTTCTGGCTCGTGAAGAGTCTTGGTGGTCATGATGTTGCTCGATAATGTGTGTATTATTGTATATTATCAATAGAGACGGGTATAGAAGAGAGATCGGCACAGAAGAGTAGGACAAGAAGAAGTAATAGGATAATGAAATGATGAGGGAGAAGTAGTAGGTAGTAATAGATCTTAAATCAGGTTGCAAAACTCCGTTTGCCGTATGAGAACGGAGATTATTCCATTTGCATGCAAAGTCAAAGAAGGAAGGCGTCTCTGCCTAATAATAAATATGATGTTCAACACACGCAGCAAGGCAGACGCGGCCTGCGGTCGATTTCGGGCATCGTGCGTGGCCATCTGACGCAAGCGCAAGCACCCCCCACCCCCGGTTTTTTGTTATCTCTGACATGTTCAGCAGGCAAAGGAGAGGTGGGAGATGAGTGGGAGGGGGGTGAGGGGCTGTGCCGCCTTGGAGAAGTCGCTGAATCTGCCGTGTTTTGGGAAGAAAGTTGTCGTCGGCGAGTGTGGCGCAGCACCAGAATTGGCCGCCGTTGAAGCTTGCGTTGCGCTGTAAAACTGCCGACGCAGCGATAACATGGCAGGCGAAAACACGAGCCACAAGTTCGACTGCGAGTCCGAGCCACGTGCCACGGCTGAGCCACGAGGTGTGGCTGGTGGATCTGTTAATGGCACGTGATAATCTGGCACCAGCCACTGTTAGCCACCGCCACAACACAGAAGTCGGAGATTCTCGGGTTCCCTCTCTCTCTCTCTCTCTCTCTCTCTTTCTTTCTTTCTTTTCAAGTTTTTTTTTTTTTCTTTTTTTTTTTTTTTGCAACCGACTATATAACATATTACCTGTAAGCTGATAATCGATATATGACCTCACCAAGTCGAGTCTTGCATCGATCGGACTGGGGACGAAGCGGACAAGAGAAGCCATCATGACATCAGCATCAATTTCCCAGAGGGGCGCAGCGGGAATGTTTCCGGTATTGCCCATACCGTAATCCCTACTTTAGAACCGAGTGTCGATGAGCACTTTGCTATTTGAGATAGGAACCGAAGACAGTAGGCCTTCCCTGGTGAACGATTTGTAGATCTGTTTACCCTGAGGACTTCTTTCTCCTGAATTAGCACCTTATGCTACTTCCTATCAAACTTGATAGCCGTTTTATAGTGAATCCCGACCTCATGTTACGCGCGACATGACACTTTTGCGTACCATCTACGGATCCAATCTTGGACCAAAAGTCTGTAAACACCTTATTACCCACATGAGGAGACCCCATCAACGCGACCCCAGCCACCGTACCATCTTCAACCTTTAAATAAAACAACGTCAATATGTCGGATCCGAGTGTTTTTGGCGCCGTTTTGACCGCAAAGCGTAAGAAGAATTGTGAATTCAGTTCCGATCAGCGTGCTGCAATTTGCGCGCAGCTAGTCGCCGGTCGCAGTCACCGTCAGGTCGCGAAAGACCTTGGTTGCTCTCCAGGCGCGACTCACCGCATTTTCAAACGCTGGAAACTGGACCAAACCTTTGAAAATAAGCCTCGCGCTGGGAGACCGGTTGTACTTGATGCGTCTCACGATGAGACAATGGCAATGACTAACGGTAAAAGAGTGAAGCAATGACCCTTTCCTGTGAGCTGATGGAGGAAGCTTTTCCATCAAACGCCACCGTTTCAGCTTCTTAGCGGGGAGGGAGGTACCTTTTTCACCGGAGTGACATTACATAGTACAAGGCTGATGCTGCACAGTTTTGAGTCGTGGGCGTTTTTGTCGTACGCATATCCTTTCGCTCATGACTGGACGAGCCAAGTTTCTCTGAAGAGGTTCTCCCTCATGGGTCCGTCTTTGCGGAACATGTCAACAAGAGGTAGTAGAACCTGGAAAGGATCAGGAGCCTGACTAGTGGAGTGGTTTGTGAAGCAATCAAGCACTAATCTTTTTCATACACGGATTTTGAACAGTAAAAGCAATGCCTTGGAGGCATGCTTATTATTATTATTATTCTTTTTCTTTGTTTCAGTTTTTCGTTTTCGTTTCAAAACGTACATAAAAATCTTGCTACGCTTCTATAATCTCTTTCTTTTTGTCGTACGAAACTGGCAACGCCGCATTTTGTGTATGCATTCGCTACACCACATTTTATACAAAGCTGGATGGTCTTCCTTTACTTTTGTGCATCTTTCATCAGCTAATGAATGTTGATTTGTACAGTTGTGCGTAGTCTGTTGCTCAGAGTCGTCATCCCTTGCTTCTCACACGACTTCAGGCGATGACCCCCTCGAAAGGCCAAGTCCCAGATCGACCCATTCAGTCGCCTCTCGCTCTCGCTTCCACAGTTTCGTGGAGAGCGATTCATGTATGGGCGGCCGACCTTTAGTCTTCAGTGGGGGTACTTTGCCAGAGGCCAGCCTATTAGAGAAGCCATCATCAACTGCCCAATGCTAGTCTTCGCTTCATGGCCCGCAGCTAGCAGGATCAATCACGCTGTAGAGTGTGAGAAGTACACGATGAAGGGGGGGGTGTGCTGATGAGAGACACAGCTGGACAGTGCAAGAAAGTCTTGTGTCATGCCTAGTAGCTTCTTTTTTCAATTTGCTAATACCTGGCTGAATCTGGGCCACGTCACTCAATCAAGGCTGTTTGCCATTCGAATGAAATTTGATACGTAAGGCACCCCAGCGGGCATTCATTTCAGAGACGCTGCTTTGCATGAGCGCCCTGCTTCGTTGGAAGGCACCAAGTTATGGCGGTGAGGGAGCGTCTTGTGCTTGCCGTAGCCTTGGCAAAAGATCTGGAGATAGGCTGAAAGAGGGCGGTTTCCAAGTGCACTATGATGGGACAAGACTTTTATGCTCCGACTCGTCTACTTGGTTTTCCCAACACTTGGCCAGGAGGACAGCAATTTTTTACAGTATTGAAGGTTTATACTAGAAAAGCTATACAAGATATATCGAAGCAAGTCTCGGAATAAGGAGTGAGAAATTATGACGTGAATGACACTCATTCTTAGGGGGTGCTGCAGAGGGGTGGCTTTGCTTGCTGGGAAGAAAATTGTTGGCATAGTTCGCTAGCTAGCTACGACGACTTCTCAGCCGCACTTCAAAAAAATTGATCCCATGACTGAGGTCGCCGACCTCTATCGGATTGTTTTCGCTTGTTTACTTATTCAAGTCTTTCTAGCTCCGGATAGCGCCATTGACAATCCCACGAACCCCCACCCAGTTACCGATATTTATCGGGAGATGGATTAACTATCATTAGCAGTCATTCAAGCAGCTAATTCTTATTTCTAATATTATTTCCCTCGTTGCCGGTGTTGACAAATCCGTAGTGTCAATCAATCAATACGGTGCAAAGATATCCTAATCGGGGCGTGTTGTTGATAGTGGAACCCGCCAAGTCCCGGCCCTCCACTTACCCGCCTTCCCCGGGATCGATCTAGTGCCCCGCGCATGCGGTCCCAGCCGTCCGGGACATCTTTATTTATCGCCCCCTTTCCTTTTTCTTTTCCTGCTCCTTTTCCTGATCCTGTAACAAAGGTAAGAGCTGGAACTCGGAGAAGAGGGATTAGGTAAAAGAACAGTTTCAAAATATGTCAATGATATAAAGGCAAGGGTGAGCTGCTTGTATAGCCACTGCTATCTGAGCAGAGAATGTACCATCCCTTTTGCAAACCCACTTGTAAACTCGATGGTAGCTGAAGATTCTAGGTATCTACATTGGCTTACCTTCGTTTGCGCTAGAAAGCGCGGTTCCATGATGCCTAATAACTAGTGTTTCTTATCAGTCCAATGAGCCTTGGGCGCCTAGTTCTAGTATGCTCTCATGACTTCTTCAGGGAGGGACCCATTGCTTAATCTATGGCCACTGACAGGCCCGTCGATCTAGCTTCTCGGGCTCTGGTTCTATTCTCCTCCGTACTTACCGTCACTTAACACCGAACTCCACGCCGTTTGTGTTGAATGATTTGTCTCAGCCTCATCTCAAAAGGGAATCCTGCAGTCCTATTTGAATGCAGATGTTGAGTATAAAATCTGGTCTTCCTCTCTTCTCCTTACTCCGGCTTCTCGTTTTCTGGCCTTTTCAACTATGCACTTCATTAACACGACAACATTGATTTCTTGTTTCTTTTTTGTTTGTTTGATTTCTTTTCCTTGAAAAAGAAAAAAAAAAAAAAAAAAAACCTGAGACCGACGAGAAATGATGCCTCCCACGGCTCAAAATTGCAATATATTACCCCGCTCTCTGTCTCCCGGGTGGAGCAGTCAGGATATCATAGCACTCGTCGCCAGTGCTACCGCAGTAATATTAGCCATTACCACCTTGGTAGTTCTTTTTCGAAAATCTTGGGCAGGTAAGTGTTTCCTTTTTCTTGGTGCCTACGGGCGGCTTTTAAGCTCTAGCTAAAACTGGGCGGAGCTCGCGAGCGGACTACAGCCTGTTCATCGACAAATGAAGCCAAACCCATCATCGACAAAACGCACCTCGCTGCCGAATGTAGAAGAGTACTTCACTGGGTTTAACCGGAGAAAAAAGGGTTTTAATGGTGGACTGTAAAAAGGGGGGAGCAAGCGATTTGCTTCCGCGCCCACCTCGGCCTACGGATCCGTGTGGATAGAGTTGGCAGAAGGGGAAGCCGGTTGTGGGACAATAGGAGCGTTGAGGAGCTGAGAAAGAGGATGCTAAAATCAGAATGACGAATTAGGGGGGGTGGAATTATCGTCTTATACATGTTGCGTTGTACTGTATTATTTACTTTTTCCTTTTTGTTTACCAGCAAGCTGGCGTTTAGGTTGCGTTGCCGCGGATCCGAGAAAAAGCAGCCGTATGACTCAACTATAGAGTAAATAGTTGTTTACAGAGAGATTGTATTGTACTTGTCCGTCGGGTGATGTAAACATCTACACAGCCATCGTGACCGGGATCTTGCCGACGCAACCGCATTCGTCTAACCAGCTCTTGACTCATCTTGTTGGATGATTATTTCTGAGGTTGAAGCTCAGTCAATGTCAATTACAGTGAGGATGAGTTGATAGTTTACATCACTGACATTGAGGCATCTTTATATGTCCATGAATTGCTTTGCTATAAAGCTCCTTGGAGGTTCCTCGGGGAAGACTCCTGCAGGTGGGAGAAGCTACCTTCACGTGCCTGGGCGTAACGGCCACTGTCGAGACTTGATCAGGACTATTGGTTACCATCAAGGATGAGCCCTCGTAAAGGCAAGTCGCGTGGATCGGCGCGCGCGTGGGGGTTCATGACCTCGGGTCAACGATCCAGCTGTTGGCACCGCTATGCTTCGAGTGCTTTTCTTCGGCTTAGGCACAAACCTGACACTAGCTTGGTACACGCAATTGGGGTGCCTACGAGTCATCAAGCCTTGGCCTCGATCTGTTTTCCCTCGGATACTCTCATAAATAGGCACTGTCCCCCCACCTCATACCGGAACTCTTCTTCGTCCAACCACGAGCCCGAGGGAAAGCCACTCGACAGGTTTCAACTACTTTCGCTATTGCTACTTTATCGCAGCCTTCTTTTTTGAATTTAACAAAGACACTTAGTTGATGGCGCTTTGTGCATTTCTGCTCATTTGATTCAAGTTAGGCGTTTGGCGTTGCAACAACAACTTCGACCTATACCCCCTTCACATTCCATCGCTTTTGGCGCTTTTGTTTGTCTGCACTCAAGATTTGTTTTTTTTTCAACAGAACCATATCGATGACCAAAATCATCACTCAGCTCATGTCTCGCGCCGAGGACTCCGCGTGGAGCCGCGGCGAC
Source organism: Trichothecium sympodiale (assembly GCA_003012115.1). Classification (NCBI taxonomy): domain Eukaryota; kingdom Fungi; phylum Ascomycota; class Sordariomycetes; order Hypocreales; genus Trichothecium; species Trichothecium sympodiale. The sequence goes on along the minus strand of PXOB01000020.1, from coordinate 187,680 downwards.
ATCATCGCGCTGGTATCTTGTATTTTTGCCGTCCTATCTGTTCTCATCGCAGCCATTGCAGCTATATGGATGTCCAAAGAGTCAGGTGTGTAACTCAAAAAAAGAAAAAGCTAATCAAAAATATCATGACCTCTGCTCAACATATCATAGCCAGGAACAGGGTAACTCTTGAGCCTCGTCGACCGGTTTCCCCTCCTATCCACGCAAACCCCATGGTAAAAATGGTTATTGCCTACTTCATGTCAATGCTGCGTCTGCGGGCCAACAGCCGAGCACAAGATGTGGAAGCCGCTCCCCTGAACGATGTATATCAGGATCACCACCTCGATGATGTACACGTCTCAGATACTGTGATCCGCATGGATGAAGAAGTAGAAGGGCCCGTGTAAACTCATGACCACTGAGAAGCGTTGGAAACTTTTTGTTTTCAGGTTGTGTCATGTGCATGCTTACGACTGAAGAAGAGTAATGCTGGTTTATGAGGGATGCAGGGTCTGGTGAGGGACAGGAGACGGAGGAGGGGCGACGACAGTGCTCTGAGCTCAAGGCTGTATCTACAGAAATTTTTGCTTGTTGGTCCAACGGTGTTGAAATAGACTAGATGCATACGTCATTTCCCCCACGGGAAGTGGAGTTTTGTATGCTTGCACTAATGCATGCATTATTAATATACTCGGCTGTTTTGGTGCAATTAAGCGATTCATCAGGTCTCGGATAATAAACGCCGTGTCAAGTATACCTTGCATAACTTTTTAGTGACGGCATATTATTTTTGCCTTTTCCGTGCAACGCTACTATCAAGAACTTGTTAGTTGTCACCACAACGCCGTACAGTTGCAATGTATCGACTACCCCTGCATGGCTTCATGGACACCATTGGCGAGGCATACATGTTTCCTACAGTTTCTGCACGGGTGCAAATGGCGTTGATTTTTTAGGAGTAGACTGAGCTTCTGAAACTGGTCCGCTCACGTACACATTCGGGCAACTATATATATGAATAGAATGGAGTGCATGATGTAAGCCGTCTCTTTGGATAGGTGACACTCAATTTTGAGTTCAAACAGCGACGTGCCTTCCATGTGGCGTCCCGGGAATTGCCACAGCATAGGCCGCACCGCCATCAAAATGTATGTTTCCAGCGGGGCGAGTTGCATACTCCACTCATGAGATATCAACTACATATACAACCTCCAAGGTCGGTAGACATTATGAATTTCGTTGTGCCGCGGTATGCCAAACTTCCCTCACCCCGTGAACTGACAAAACACAAGCATCACAAAAACCAGAGGTGGCTCTCATGTCATCACGTGTAGCAACAACGAGCCGTAAACGTAAGATTTAATGTATTTCAATGTTCGATATTAGAGTATCTCAACAAGAACTCATCTCTTCCTATTTGAGCGCGGCCTTGTTTTGAAAGTACATATACATGTACTGCTAATGATGATGCATCAAGTAGCCATGTGTATCCTTAACCAAGTATACTCAAACCCACCATGATAGATTAGTGAAGCTGGCCGCGGACGGCGCCGGGAACGGCAAGGCTGGAGTGCACATCAGCGAAAAAGCCCTCGGGGTTCTTCTCAATCTGCGAAACGTGGAACCCCTTGCCGGTATCCTTGCCATTGTCCTTGACGCCAGTCTTGAAGGGTCCCTTGATGCAACCCTTGCTGTACCGAGTCTTTTTTCCCTCAGGGTTGGGGAAAGCAATGCTGTGCAATAATGAGTAAGTATATAAAAAGGGGCTCTGACAAAGAAATAAGGCTTTCTAGAAGCGAGGAGTACTTACCGAGGAAGACCAGACTTTCCCTTGGGAGCCTCGTGAATGTGCGTGGCGGTGAGAGCCTTGCTCTCGTACTCGCCCCTGAAGCCGGTGAGGGTGATGTCGTAGCATATGATGTTCTCGTGCGAGTTGATGCCAAACTTGAAGACGCCCGAGGAGTGCTTGAGGCCGCCGGTCGGCTTGTTGTCCGCGTCGACGACGTTGCCGGGCTTGGCGTGGACCTTGTAGGTGGAAGTAAAGTATAAATTCTTGTGCTTGTGCTTGTCCTTGCCCTTGCCCTTGTACTTGGCGAGACCGAGATCAATGTCGATGTCGACGTCAATGTCAATGTCAAGGTCAAGGCCCAGGTCGAGGCCACCCTTGTGGCCGCCCTTGTTGCCGTCCTTGCTGCCAAGGATGGGGCTGGCCTGGGAGAAGGCTGCGAGGGCGACGGTGAGGATGGCGGAGGGCTTCATTTTGATGTTTGGGGGTTTCTTTATTCTTTGTTGTAGAGTATGTTTGTGTGTGGATGAGTGAGTTGAACGAGAGCTGATGAGGAGTTGAGGATGGACAAGCAGAGTGCCGGCCTCGTTATATACATAGCAGCCAGGAGAAGACTGGGCCTTGTAGCTTTGCGCTTGTTACGTCGGAGATCCAAAGAAAGAATAACACAGCAGCCAGGAGAGTTGAATTGACTTTACTATCCCTCCACCCTACGATCGAGGAGACGATCGAGGAAACTGTTTGCGAAAGTCAGACGCGATGGCTCATCAAGCCAAGACGGCAATCTCCTTGCCCAGAGGAGGATACGAGAGCTGCATGCCTCTAGGACTAGCGGTAACCTCCAACGTCTTGATGGCTCAAAGCATCATTTGCAACGGTGTTGGATAGCATTGATAACAGTCAGCAAAGTTGAAGAGAGAGCTCGTCGCCGACCTCTTTCAGCCCATGCGGGGAAGGGGTTACTATGACGCCAAGCCCCTATTGCTCGAAACGATCGGCATGTTCCGCCCAAGACATGCTTCAGTTTAAGCTTATCGGATCCCTGTGCCCGGCGGGTCCAAACCGCAAACAAAATTTTGATGGAACCATAGGCAATGGACAAGTGCGGTGCTCGGATGAACGGGGGTGGGAGTTGTATGTGGTTTTCTCTGCATTAGCCTCCTTGACTACCGACGGATGTGCGAGATGCCGGGTGGGTTCGCCAAGCGTAGCTGCCAATAATAGCTGCGGAGGGCTTTGAAATGAAAGAGGAGAGCAATATGGAGAAAACAAACGTTGGCTAGAGAGCCTTTAGCCTTGTTGTGATTAACTCTGACGTCGGCGAATGTGTTGGCCAACCCTCCCCAAGCAGTAAAGAACGGTAAATAGGGATCAAGGTTCATGACTCATGTCTGAGAGGAATCGTAACTGTTTCTTGTTTGGAATGTTGTTAAAATTATTGATATATAGCATATTCACAAAAGCCCCTATTATGACCAGTATAGGCAACATGGTCGTAACCAAGTTTATATTGTTCTCCCCGCATAAGCTCGATCGATCTTAGAGTCGAATTCATACCTATCCACGTGGGAAAAGCTAAATATATGGGGCAAGATAAGATAATCTCAGATCTCGAGTTCGACCAAGTCATCGGCACTCAAGATCCAAGTCCCGCTTGACTCGCGAAAAACGCTCCACACCTCTGGGACTCAACCTAGCCTGAACGATTGAGCTCGATGACTAGCCCTGATGCCCAGAGTCCGTCTATGTGTTGGCAATCCATAGTAGATCGGATGCGTGGTGATCCGGGCTCTTAGCGCAAAGCATGCAAGATTGGCGGCAAGTTTATTTCCCCACGTTGAGCTTACGCGGACGGTTTTAGTTTGCCGTTAAATGGTAGAGGGGTGCCTATACTGACCAAGAATCGCGAAATTCATCGGTGTTTTGGAATGTTCTTGAACAGAGTTTGCAGCAATGTGGTTGTGGTTGTGCCAGTACGTATAGTCCCCTCATTGAACATCGTCATCGAAGCATTGGAAAAGGGGTGGGGACAGATATGAGTGGATGAGTATCAGATCGTAACAGGTACACCAAAGCACATGGAATGCCACCCCTTTCACCAGGTACAGTTTACTGTTCCTAGCACAACAATCTCCCCCCAGAACCCATCTCTACCCCATAATCAATGACAGGCTTTCCCAAACTTGCGCAACCGGATATAATTATACGGCAAAGGCGCCAGGAAGCCCGCCCCCACCGACACCACAGCCGCACCCCAGAAAGCAGCAGAGCCAAAGTCCACCACTCCCCCGGTAAGATGATAGTCCACCAAGTTTTCCGCCGCCTCCATGGTCACCATGGAAATCATGCTCATCCCGGCCGCGGTCTTGGCGGCGACCAGCCACGGCATGCCATCACGACCGCGTCGGAGCAAGACCGTCTCAAGAGCCAGCGAGGATGTGACGCCAGAGGCCACTAAGATTTAATAGTTAGGACAATGATAGCACATTAACCTTGGGGAATAGAAGAGAATAAGATTTTACTCGATATTGCCATTATGGCCTCCATTCCCAACCCCGGATGAAACGCCTGGAGGTACCACATTGCGGAAAAGTCTCCGGCCGTGCACCCGATCAAGCACCGCAAAGTGTTGACGCCAGCTCGTCTCCAGACCTGTCTAGAGCTCCAGAACGCGCGGGACGTCAGAGGGGATGCTGCTGGTGTGTTGGAGGAGCTGCAGCGGTTATCTGAGGAAGGCTTCTTGCTGCTGCTGCAGGCCAGCCGGGGTGAGCCGGGATGGCGAGAGGCCTGCGCGAGGGATGCTGTGGCTGGTTTTGTAAAAGGCGTTGATCCGTAATGAGCTATGCATCTCGATGCCACAGCTCGTCTGAAAGGCTGATGCATTCTTTTTGGGTGAGCTTTCAATGCGAATCTTCAACAGTCGCACTGTATGAATATTTTAATGACATGCAATGCGATAACTTTCCAAAGAAACGATGATGGAAGAAACAGTTTGTTTTGATGCAAGGACGGCGAAAAAAGTGGCGACTGATGTTCCTAAATCAAATTCCCCGGCAATCGCCACGCACAAACGGCGCATGTTATTATCCCACATCCCGAGCCGTTCCGGGCATAGGAACCTAACCTATATTTGCGACATAGACGGTGTTCAATGTAATGATATCAATCTCAGGGACATGTTATGAAATTGGTCGACGTACATATATATAAGAATAGTAAATGCAACAGGTAGTTAGTTATAGCTATTTTATAGCCCGTGATTGGACTCGAACCACAAATGCGACACATCCGTATTTACCACCATCCCAATACATTTTTACATCAATTATCAACGCCAGTAAGCTCAACCCCTCTGATTGAATCTAACCGCTCAACGCAACAAACATCACGGCATTGCCTCAACTTCATTGGCACCGCTCACGCCCGCAAACCACCCAACCCTCCTCTTGACGTAAAACTCGTACCCCGGCACGAGGTCATCCTTGGGGCAGTCCAGGATGCCCATGGGAACGATGATGTACTCCATAAACGCCGGGTTGCTCACGTTGGCCATGTGGACGTTGGCCCCGCAGCTGGAGCAAAAGGACCTCCTCACCGTGCTGCCGCTGTCGCACGAGTTGTCGTCGTAGCCGCGGATGACGGATTCCGGGTCTTGTATCTCGACCGACTTGGCATATAGTTAGAAGAGACGTATATATAGTCAAGGGGAGAAAATCATATGCAGTTAGGGAAAAAAGAAAAGAAAAAAGACATCACAATCTAGGATAGACATTTAAAAGCCACTTACGTCTTTGGTGCAAGCAAGATTAGACATGAAAACAGCTCCGCAAGACTTTTGGCACGAAAGGCAGTGGCAAAGCACCTTTCGCGCCGGCTCGCCTCGCAGTCGCAGCTGCACCTTGCCGCAGAGGCACGATCCCTCTCTAACAGTTTCGCTGGAGCTCATCGCGGGGGAGGTGTGTGCCAACTTATTACAATGATCAAATCATGAATTATATATAAACGAATGAAAACGGAGTTGCGGAACGGAATAGGAAATATGTATATACAGTCTTTGTGTGGCGAAACTTTGACAAGGTAACGGTTTACCCCGCAAATTCGTTGGTGTTGGAAGTTGCTTGTTGTTTCATTGTCTTTCTTGATCGGGGTTAAGCCAGATCGGAGTTAATTTCCATCCATCCATCGGCGTTAATGATCATCTATTAACTCGCCATGTCAGCATCTTTATTTATCCCAATCTGTACGTAAATCAATTTCGACAAGTTATTTCAGACGTGTTTTATATTTGAACGCTTGCATCTCTCAGTCCTTGTCATTTGCAGTAAGCATTCTCGAGAGATTTGGCAAGTGCGAAGCCATTTCCATGCTAACAGATAGACGTGGAGAGGCTTAATAAAGACTTTCCAGCATCAGAGTATATCAACCTTGCAGTGAGAGAGAAACAGTGACAAGAGCGCCGACCAGAATCCGTCGGCCTTGAGCGATGCAATACGCAGCCACTCGTGGCCCCTACCTGCTGCGACATATACAACATCAGCTGATTCATGCATCGACAAGTCAAACAATTGGACCATTCCATGACATTAGGCGGCTGGTTCTCAAGGTGCTCTGAATTAGTATCTAATTCAACATCAAAGAGAATTTAGACCTCGTCTTTTATCCCCTTCTGGGCAAATGCGAATGCGAGCTGCGGAGGATGAGAGGGTGGGAATTTCCACAAGAAACTAGACTTGGATGAGAGTTAATCCCCACCTTGTACCTGCAGTCATGATAGCTATCAACATCAATAGCAGCCTCAGCGCAGCAGTCAACGCAGCAGCCTTCTAGATGGCTTTAATTTCAACATCTTTGACCTCTCATCATAACCTTTAAAAATATCTACTATAGGTAAAAGGTGGGCATTAATTCCAGATATAGTCTAGTTGCTTGTGGAAATTTCTACCCTCGGAGGATGGAAGCTGGATCAAGACTAGTATTACCTCCAACAAGACCCTTGAGCCGATGACGCAGCCGCTCACACAGTCTATAAAAATCATCCGACTGTAAATGAGGCAGCGCAATGATTCAACTCTTCGGTGAGCGAATGATGCGATTCCAGTTCTGGACAATGCTGAAACGCGCGCCACTGGTGCTTCAGACTTTCGTTCCGACCAGCAGTTGAATTGACTGGCCGGGTACGGCATCCTAGCCCTTGTCGAGGAAAAAAACCCACCGTTATGCTCCGTACTCGGGATACATACAACTCGGAGGGTTTCCTACATCAATTGAGCAAAGCAATCATGGCCGCGGAGCCCGAGATCCTTCCCGTCCAGCGTACAAAACTTGCGCTTGCTTGCATCGCCCGGATCTTAGATGCATCATGGCTGCGATAAATGACATAGATGACAATTCATCATGGCGGTCAAACAGAGTGAACCTACCAAGCCAACGGCCATGGCAAAACCCAAGATACTGCGCAAGCTGAGCTATCTGTAAGGAGACCAGGAATAAAGACGAGCCTTTTTAAAACTGACCAGATTCACAGGGAACGACTCCAACAAGCCTCGTACATGAATCGTCACATGTGCGGAACCGTCATCAATTGTCGCTATACGCTGCCCGTCAAGGATGGCGATGCCGAGACTGCTTTGAAGACTTTGGAGCGCTGCATCGCCAGGACGGTGCTGGACAATCCAATGTTGCAAGTTGGCATGCTAAAGCCAGAGTCACGCGTCCCGCTGTGGACGCAGCTATCGGCCATCGACCTGAGCAAGCACATATCCCGGCATCCCATCGATCCCTCAGACGACTTCGAGGCCCGGCTCAAGGAGCACACCTGCCGCATCATGGATGCCGAGTTTGAGGACCAAGAGCACCGACCGGCGTGGAAGGTCGCCATCGTCTATCGGGCGCGCAACCCGACCAGCGCCGACGTGCTGCTCTGCTGGCATCATGCCGTAATCGATGGCATGGGCGGCAAGTTCTTCCACGATTCTCTGCTCCGGCACTTGAGCAAGACGCCCGCGGACGAGCTTCCGGAACTGCAACATGGCATCCTTGAGCTCCCGCCCATCGTTCACTTCCCGCCGTCCCCAGAGGCCGTCCACGAGATGCCCATCACGACAAAGTACGCCCTCAAGACGGTATGGCAAGAGACCAAGCCCCCCTTCCTCGTCAAGCCGTCGGCCATGAACGCGACCTGGGCCCCAATCGTCGCATCCCCGTTCGAGACCAAAGCCGTCACCATCAGCGTCAGCAACCAGGTCGTCGGCAGGCTGGTGGACAAGTGCAGGCAGCACAAGACGACGGTGACGGGCCTGCTCCACGGCCTCGCCTTTATCTCCATGGCCCAGCAGCTCTCGCCCGAGCAGGCTCCCGCCCTGTCCTCCATCTCGGCCCTCGACCTGCGAAAGTTTATGCCCGTGAGGCCGAAGCGGTTCCCCTGGTACGAGCCGGACAGGTCCGCGGACAACCACACCAGCCTCATCGACCACGAGTTCCCCGCCGACCTGGTCGCGCAAGTCCGCAGCCGCATCAAAAGCGGGGGCGAGCCGGGCCTGACGATGGACGAGGTGGTCGAGGAGGTAATGTGGAAGGCCGCGGCGAGCGCCAGGCGCGACATCCAGGTCAGGCTGGACCAGGGCCTCAGCAACGACGTCGTCTGCCTTATGAAGTTTGTCGCCGACTACCGCGCCTACGTGAAGCAGACGGCCAAGAAGCCCCGCCCCGGATCATGGTCCGTGACCAACATTGGCGTCATCGACGGCGCGGCAGGCGGACGAGGCGGGTGGGCGATCGAGAGGGCTTCGTTTGAGCTGTCGGCGGAGGTCTGCGCACCCGTCTTTCACCTGAGCGCGGTGACGATCAAGGGAGGGGACATGTGCGTTGACTTTAGCTGGCAGCGCGCTGCTGTCGATGACAAGATTGGCATGAGGCTGGCTGCTGATGTCGACAGTTTTTTGAACAAGTTGGGGAGTAGCTGATTTGGTCCCGGGTGGAAGAATTATCTTGCCGGAAGCATTAATAATCCCAATATTCAAGTATTAATCATCATGTTTATAACTATTATTTCGCTAGATAATCTACATCCGAGCATTCTCCAGTATGAGCCAAAGTGATGAAATGTCTGAGTTGGAAAAAAAAATCCAATCCTTAGCCATCCCCGAATCCCCTCCAGTTATTGACTTGCCGATGATAGAACATAACTACGACGTTGGTACGGAGACTCATCATGATTGGGTAAAGAATCAGATCGAGTTTAAACGAGCAGACCCCTGCAAGTTGCCCCGGATTACACTCCGTACTCCGTATTACAACGCCAAATTGACCGAATATCAGGCTCCCACAAAAAACAGCAACCACGCTGTCTGCCTCGCTAGCCATTTTTCCAGTTTCCCGCCACAATCCCGGCCATTTCCCAAATCATCCCCAGATCGTCCTCCACCCGGTTCATGACTTATTACCCCGTAAGGCTTCCTGAAAAGTCCGCCTCGTACACCGACCAATGGAAACTAGGCGCCTCCCTCCCCACTGACGAAAGCCAAGGAAAGACTCGCTAGCAAAGTGTCGTCTTTAGGGAGAAGGATTGCCGTTGGAGGATGCTGGCGGGTTAATTTTGGTATATAAAAAGGATGATATATCGTGACTAGTTGTTAGTTGTCTGCTAGCGAGCAGTCTGTGTACGCTTTCGCTATGAATACAATATAGGACCGTACTTACCGTATAAACCTATCATCACCTTTACTTGAGACTTGATGCTCCGTTCGATTAAGAGACAGCCAACACTTAATACAACTTCATTCATCTCATATCCTCCTAGAAATCCCACGCTCGAAAAAAGCCATGAAGCTTCCAACAGGTCTAGGCCTCCTCCCACTCCTCATCGGCGTAGCCTCGGCCATCGACTACGACGAGCGCTGCGAGAACAAGCCCGTCTGCCTCACATCCTTCATCTTCTGCGACCTCAGGTACGAGCGCTCCGACTGCGAGTGGCCCGAGGGCACGTACCCGCGCGACAGCAGCTCCACGGGCGCCTACACCGCGCTCACCTGGTCGCGGGAGTACGAGCTCACGTGGAGAGTCCAGGACCCGGGCTACGACGTCAAGGTGCGATGGAGGCTCGGCGGTGACGATGGAGATGGTGATGACATGTTTTGGGAAAAGAGTGAGTTTCATGCCCTTCCCTTTTGATGTTTACAATTTCGGTGTTGGGGGGATAAGAAAGGAAAAAGAAAGAAAAAAGAGAAAAAAAGGAAAAAGCCCATGTTGACAAAATGCAGACTTCACAAAGGGCGAAACGTCATACAAGTTCAAATTCCAGGACATTGCACGCGAAATAGGAGACGACCAAGACAACACGACGACCTACTACGCCGCCAAGGGCCGCGCCGGCGACCTGGGGAACCTGATCCAAATCTCCCAGCCCGAGCTCCAGGCCGAGATGGACGAGGACGACAGCAACGCCTGGGACGCAACCGACGTGAGCGCCCAGTTCATGGTCATCGACGGCCAGGCGGTGCGCTTCCTCGAGGCTCAGCGCGACATGGGCAGGGACGAGACGTACGGCAGGTGGAAGCTGGGCGTCGGCGTCGGCGTGGGTGTGGGCGTGCCGCTGCTTCTGGCTGCTGCTTTTGTCGGCGGGTGCTTCTTGGGGAGGAGGAGGAGGGGTAGTAACACGAGGTCCAAGGTTGCCGAGTGAAAGTTATGTCATGGTTTGATGATGTAATGTTTCCGTGTACAGAGGAAGGAGATGGATACCCCGGGTTAATGTTTCATCTTTGATTTATTTATTTTATTGTTTCCGCTGTGCATATAGCATCAGTTTGATGATTTAATGAACGTCTTGAAAAGTAAAACTGAAAAAATAAGCGTCCAATTTGGGTGACTCTTGGAAAAGTTTGTGGACCGTCGTCGGGAAATACACCTCGAGGTAATCGCAGACAAGCAACTGGAGAAGCAGCGGGGCGGGAACACGATCCGATCGACCTTGCGTCATGCACGTGTTTAGGTAGTTCATGGTTCACGCTTGGAAAGAGTGAGCATCATCAAAGTAATTTCAATTAACCACCTACACAAAAGGCAAAAGGGAAAACAAAAACAAGAATCCTTCAGCCCCGACATAAAAGAATATACGATAGGCACGCCAGCAGTCGATTCACGACTCTCAAAAGTCCATCCAAAAAACAACACATCAAACATCGGGCGCGTCACCACGACACAAATCCTCCCGAGATGGCCGACACAAAAGAATCATCCCATCAAAACGGCGGCATCCGCTCAACCGTCAACAATACCGCGGCCAGCGCCTACACCTACGCCCAGCAGTCCCTTAACCGCGTCGTTCCCCCATCCCGTCGAGAAGAGGCCTACCAGCAAGCCCACGTCTACGCAACCACCCGCCCAGTGATCTTCGTAAGCCTCACTTCAGCTGCACCTGCAACTCATCCCTGTTCATCTTCACCCTCCTACATTACTAACAAACAATCTTATACAGGCATTCGCAGTCTCCCAGCTCATATTCTGCTTCCTCCCCATCCTCCTCTTCACCCTCTTCTCGCTGTCCACCGTGGCCTTTGCCCTGGGCTGCGCCATCTTCTTCTCCCTCTTCTGGGTGGGCCTCGCCTTCATGGTGCTGGTCCCCGCCCTGCTCGTGTGCTTTTCCCTCGCCTTCCTGGTCTGGGCTTGGGCCGTCGGCAGCTACCTCATCGCTAGGGGGGTGTGGGCTAGGATCCCGGCCGGCGTCAAGGGCGGGATGACCATCGAGGGTATGGGCGAGGAGATGCACGTCGTCAAGAAAGAGAGGGGCGTTGACGGAAATGTGGAGGAGAAGAATTAGGGAATATTCGCCGTCAAATGTACGAGCAGCGGTCTTTTCTGGGCGTTTCTTTTTGGGCCATGACGTTCCGGTAGTACTATTATGTCAGGGCAGATGTGACCGTGATTAGTAGCGTTGATAATGTCACAAGCGATCATGAAAAGCAGGCGTATTGCGGCAATGGCATCATCATCAAGTGTCTATTGTATCCTCACATTACCGCCCAGCTCCAGTGACACATCACTACAAGTACAGACCCTCTGGCTCGCCCTCCTGCTTTGTACGCAGCACGCGCTCGCGCGCAGAACGGAAATCGGCCATTTGTACCCTCATTCTGCGCTCGCGCAGCGCCATCATGCCCGCCTCTGAGCAGATGGCCTTGATGTCGGCACCCGAGAGATCGTCCTTTTGCGAGATAAACTCCTCCAGTTCTACATCGTCCGCCAGGTTCATCTTGCCGGTATGTAGGAGGAAAATCTTGCGCTTTGTGTTTTGATCGGGGTTCTCAAAGAGAATCTTACGGTCGATACGGCCGGGACGGATCAGGGCAGGATCCAGACTCTCAATCTTGTTGGTGGCCATGATGACCTTGACGTCGCCACGGTCGTCGAAACCGTCGAGCTGGTTAAGCAGCTCAAGCATGGTTCTCTGGACCTCGCGCTCACCACCCGACGTCGAGTCGTATCGCTTCGTGCCGATAGCATCAATCTCGTCAATGAATACGATCGAGGGGGCGTTCTCGCCAGCAACCTGTCACCGATTAGCACAATGCAGTCAATCCTGCTCTCCATCAACGTACCTGGAACAGTTGCCGCACTAGCCGAGGACCATCACCGAGATATTTCTGAATAAGCTCGCTTCCAACAATGCGCAAAAAGGTGGCCGAAGTTTGGTTGGCCACAGCCTTGGCCAAAAGTGTCTTTCCGGTACCAGGCGCACCGTAGAGAATGACACCCTTTGGCGGCTTGATACCCATCTCCTCGTACAGCTCAGGATGCAGCAGCGGAAGCTCGACCGACTCTCTGACTTCCTGAATCTGCTGCTCCAGACCACCGATATCGGCATAGGACTCTGTAGGCGCCTTGTCGAGCTTCATGACGCTGACGATTGGGTCCGCATCATCGGTCAATACACCAACGATGCTAACACTCTTGTGATGAAGCAGCACGCTGGCGCCGGGCTCGAGGAGATCCTTGTCCACAAAGCTCATAATGCTAACATAATACTCGGGGCCGGTGGTGCTGCTGACGATGGCGTGGTCATCGTCAATCAGCTCCTCGAGGGTGCCCACGCCCATGGGGCTGCCCCGCATGTCGTCGACACGACCACGCTCGTCCGCAAGACGATCGCTCTCAGCATCGGTAGTGGGACCGCTTCCCTCCTTGGCCGCCTTGGCTTTGCGTAGTCGCTCTTGGTTCTCGACATATTCCTCCTCGAGTAGTAGATGGTCGTGGATTCTCTGCATGCGGAGGAGCCGGAGCTTGCATCGACTCGTGGGGTAGACGGCAGGCAGTTTGGCAGCAGCGCTGGTGCCACCCTGCTTCTTCTTCTTTCGGCCGACGCGAGTGGTCGGAGGGGGAGGACGCTCGTACTTGGGCTTATCCTTCTGTAGCTGCTTGTCAGAAACGCCCCCCGGGAAGCTTCACAGCTGGTTGCGTACCTTTTTGTCCTTGTCATCACGCTCATCCTGACCGCCCCCCATGCCAGATTGCCCTTGACCCTGCAGTTTCATCAGCGGTATTCATCGGTGGTGGGACAGCGGGATGGATTACCATCTCGGTAGGTCAAGTTTCCGCGAGCTTGCTGTAACAGAACTAGATATATGAGCAGATCCGGAGGTTCGAAATTATTGCTCTATCGCTTGGGGCAAATAACGGAGTTGTTGTATATGCGAATCGTCGCTTGAGCTCCAGTGAGGGAGAGGTTGTCGTTGACGAGGCGAGCTACACTAGCGGGACCAGAACCAGGCGGCAGAGCAACACGACGCAAGCTCAGCGGAGTCACGTGAGTGCGGGAGCTATGACATCACGTGCTATCCTTCACTCTGCACCCAAACCTGCCAACCCTACGCTCTCAACATTGCTCCAAATTGGTCGGCATTGCGCTCGTCAAAATAGACAAATGAAGCCGGGAATGTTTTTCAAGGCTAATTTCAATTATCAACTTTCTCGTCTCATAAAACGCGAACTACCAGATTGCCCCACAGCTGCTCGATGAGTTCCTCCGATTTTCTCTCATCATTTATGACAGCAAACTGCACCCTGTGTTATGGCATCATTAGCCATCTGTATCAAACACCGTCACCAATTGCTGCCCTTAGCTATACCACAACCCCGACCTACTGATTTTCTAATTTTTCTTCTAGCCGCCAAAAAATCTACTAATTTCTCTCCTCGTTCAATTTAAGTTTTAAGACCATAGGCTTTGTGAGAATCACGAAAGTCGTGAAGCTAGTTGTTACGTGACTTGAAAGTGTTGGTCCCCCCAGTCTCACTCTCCTTACAAGAAGAAGAGAAAAAAGGGCGACTAACGATGTCATCTTATTTTCGCGTAGGTTGGTGATTAGCTTGTCCGTTTTATGAACTGACGTCTTTTTCTGTCGTTCTTCACCTTGGGACTTACGGTGGTCGTTTTTTTCCGACGCCGATTTGGTGGCTCCTTGTGAGGTTGGGCTTACCCCACCAAAACTTTTCTGCCACTGAGTGGATGTATGGGCATTAACGATTTGGAGGGGCAAAGGCGCATATCGACGGATGACATGGTAGAATTTGCGACTTCATCCCGCTACACAATACTTTTGTAATCGCGCGCACCCAGATACGCACCCGAATATGGCGACAGCGACGATGACAGCCACGGTGACTGCCGCCGGTGCAGGAAAGAGCAAGAAGAAGACTGAGCTTGCGCCGGAGAGCGAGCGCTTCTTGCGATGCTGCGCCGATGTTGCCAACGCCCTCATCGAGGACCACGAGGCGACCAGCAGCGGAAAGCCCGCGAAGGATATCAACTTGAATACATTGCGCGGAAGACTGGCGAAGAAGCACAAGATTGGCAATATTCCACCGCTGACAGCCATTATTGCTGCTATTCCAGAGCACTACAAGAAGTACATTCTTCCCAAGCTCATCGCGAAGCCAATCCGTAAGTGCAGGACTGCAGTAAATATAAGAAAATCAGCTAATGCTCAAATCAGGAACTTCGTCTGGTATTGCTGTCGTTGCTGTCATGTGCAAGCCGCACCGTTGTCCTCACATCGCTTACACCGGAAACATCTGTGTCTACTGCCCCGGCGGCCCCGATTCCGATTTCGAGTACAGTACACAGTCATATACTGGGTATGAACCGACCTCGATGCGCGCCATTCGGGCACGGTACGACCCGTTTGAGCAAGCACGAGGGCGAGTCGATCAGCTCAAGTCGTTGGGCCACTCGGTGGACAAGGTCGAGTACATCTTGATGGGTGGTACATTCATGTCTCTGCCAACGTCGTACCGAGAAGACTTCATCGCCCAGCTGCACAATGCGCTGAGTGGTTATCAAACGTCAAATGTTGACGAGGCGGTGGAGGCTGGGGAGATGAGCAATATCAAGTGCGTGGGCATCACGATTGAGACCCGACCAGACTACTGCTTGCAGCCTCACCTCACAGACATGCTACGCTACGGGTGCACGAGATTGGAAGTGGGAGTACAGTCCCTGTATGAGGATGTGGCGCGAGACACAAACCGAGGGCACACCGTAGCCGCAGTTGCCGAGACGTTTTGCTTGGCAAAGGATGCGGGTTTCAAGGTGGTCAGCCATATGATGCCAGATTTGCCCAACGTTGGCATGGAGCGAGATTTGGACCAGTTCAGAGAATACTTTGAGAACCCTGCATTCAGGACAGATGGTCTCAAGATCTACCCAACTCTAGTCATCAGGGGAACTGGTCTGTATGAGCTGTGGCGGACGGGAAGGTATCAGAACTATACGCCAAACGGCCTCATCGACTTGGTGGCGAGGATAATGGCGCTCATACCGCCATGGACTCGCATCTACCGAGTGCAGCGCGATATCCCCATGCCGCTGGTATCTTCGGGCGTAGAGAACGGCAACCTGCGAGAGCTGGCCTTGGCGCGGATGAAGGACTTTGGAACTACATGCCGTGATGTACGAACGCGAGAAGTAGGAGTCAACGAGGTCAAGAACAAGATCCGCCCCAACCAGATCGAGCTCGTCCGACGCGATTACACCGCCAACGGAGGCTGGGAGACCTTCCTGGCCTACGAGGACCCGAAGCAGGATATCCTCGTGGCTCTCCTTCGACTGCGCAAATGCACCGAGAAGTACACCTACCGCGAGGAGCTCACCGCTCAGCCGACCAGCATGGTTCGGGAGCTCCACGTCTACGGCACCGCCGTACCTGTGCACGCTCGCGATCCCCGCAAGTTCCAGCATCAAGGCTTCGGCACGCTGCTCATGGAAGAAGCGGAGCACATTGCGAGAGATGAACACGGCAGCGAGAAGTTGAGCGTGATTTCGGGTGTGGGTGTGAGGAACTACTACAGGAAGCTCGGTTTCTGGCTGGACGGGCCGTACATGAGCAAGTGGATTGACGGCAGGGAGCAGCCGAAAGAGTAGAGCTATGCATGGAACAAGGGCGCCGGGTTTTTACAATAGGGTTTTTAAGGCGTTCAGGTCGCATTCCAAGGTTATGGAGCATATTTAAAATGTCGATGAATCATATCAAATGAGTCTAGGAGCATATCAACCATTACTGCTACAATAACAACAACACATGCGTGGATTCAATAGTTGACTTTGGAAACCATCTAATCATACCAATGGTAGTACTTCCCATTACACAACCTTATATGCTTAAACTGATTCCCTCGTTATATATATTTTGTACATGACATGTCATGCTACCCATAGAGCCGATTGACAACGGGCTTGCTCTAGCTCTACTCCGACGAAGTAGCACTTGAGGCATATGCTCACCAGCACACATGATACAATGGCTGGAAGAATATGCATGATATAGTGGACGAGCGCAAGCAGCCGAGAACGCTTCACAAGAACCCTCATATGGCTCCGTTTTCGACAAGACTGCATGTAGCAAGAATGTACATGTTCCCCCAACGCCAAGTCGAGGAGCTTAATTGCATGTGTCACCCCAAGCTTGCATTTTCTCTCTCTTGGAATCAGCCACTCATACTGAGTTTGGTGAACGAGCTGCCGCGCGCTAGATGCAGCTGCGGTCGTAGGAAAGCGAGCATCGGCCAGTAGAAGTAATGAAATATCACAGACATCACCAAGAAGACTGGAGAAAGTTTAAGGATGAACTCGATATCGGAAAGTCGCTTCGAGCTACCTTTTCTGTTTTCCCGTGCTGTGGCTAGCCACTTGGGGTCGAACAGCGATGCATTCTAGGTAGAATCAATGAAGAGAGATGGCGAATAGCCGCAAGCGCAGCATAGCCCGGCAGTTCTTGCAGCAGTACCTCGGTAACTAGGCACGATATTCATAGATTGCTAATGGCAGCCTGATGAGTATCGGGATGTTCCTGCCTTTATTAGAGTGTTACGGCGGATAGCCATTACATAAGAATAAGAGTCGACCGCACCTTCCTCGTAGGAGTCAATCGTGCGATACAAGGCCAACATTCAAAATCCCTCCCCCCTCCCGCGTAGGTGTTGAGACTGGTATTTCTTGAAGCCGGATGCGGAGTGCTGCTATCCTACATATGACAGCGACCTCCTCCACCTCAAGCCCAGGCCGCGAGGTGTTGATGACCTGATTGCAAATCACTGAGAGAACGAGGCTTCTCTTCAACTGAAGATCCCACGGCCATATTCTCGATTAACCTTGATAGTTCAGAAGGTCAAATCTTGGGCAGACGTGCCAAAAATCGACGTCGTCGTGAACAATGCTGGCATCATGGCCCAGCCGTTCAGGCTCACCGAGGACGGGTTCGAAAGCCAGCTCGCGACTTGCTTCCTAGGCCACTTCTTGTTCTACCAAACGCGTTGACTTTTCCGCAGATGCCACCAGGTTCGAACAAGGCGGTCATGTCCAGAACCCTTCCTACTGACCCATATGGCCAACCTCACCCCGCTGATAACTAGGCGAGAATATGGGTGGATGGACTTTTCTTTTCGAGGGGAATTTGGGCAGGAAGATCATACGCAGGGTGCGTTGCACTTGGTGGGTTACCTCGGCGGCTATTGTCACGCCTTTGCTTGACTACCAGCATGTCCCGCGCCTAGCTTCGTGGTTTGCTGACTCCTGCAGGACGAGTTTGATGGTAAACATGTCCATCTGACCCTCGCACAGGCTGCGGCTGCAGTTGCACCACACCAAGTCGAGGCGTGTGTAGCCAAGATACATTTCATGCTGGCAATACGTAGATCAGGATCAGCGTCTGATTGGTAGCTTTACCATGCATCACACGCGATTCCCTCCCGGCGCTTCGTGGTAGAATTGCCTTGATGAGACATTAATCACCAACGGTATTTCAGTCAGCTTGTGGCCCTGATCTAGGAAATGTGCAAATCGACAGGCCGCCTGAGATGTCAAATGTCAACAGGCTAAGCTGAGTTGAATCTCCACGTGGAACCCCCGCTAATCCTTAGTCCCCTCAGACATCGACAAGCCGATTCCTCTCCAAGCCAAGTCTAGGAACGGCGCGCAATAGCGCAAATCCCCCTTTACCCTCAAACACGTCTGTCGCTGGTTTCTTCTCGCCAAAATCTCCCTAACCATGACTGTTCATTCGTTCTCTTCAGACATGTCGACCCCCACAGCGCGGACATCCTTGGAAAGGAGCAGCGGCAGCAGTAATATCCCCGAGAACATCGCCAAACCGTGGAAGCTGCCCCCGCCGCGGACGTACATCTTCATCAACGCGAGTGTGGTTGACCCCGTCAAGGCCCGCGTTGTCCCCAATCAAATTGTGCAAATCTCGAATGGGGTCATCAACTCCGTGAGCAGCTTCATCTACACTACCGAGGAGGCCACGGTTATTGATCTAGAGGGCCGGTATCTGTGCCCCGGCCTCATCGACTGCCATGTTCACATTGCTGCGGTGCCCGGCGGGGCGACACTCAGCAACTTCGGCGACGACGCTCAGGGCGCGCTCCTGAGGCAGCCGTATGTCTGCGGGCAGATGCTTGCAAGAGGGTTCACTTCAGTGAGGGACACGGGCGGGGCGAGCCTCGCTTTGAAAGAGGCAATCGAGGACGATGTCTTCCCCGGGCCTAGGCTGTTCATCTGCGGCAAAGCTCTCTCGCAAACTGGCGGCCATGGTGATTTCAGGGGTTCCCACGTTACTGCACCACCATGTTGTGGGAGCAGTGAAGGGCTGAGCGTGGTCGCCGATGGTGTTGACGAGGTCACACGTGCAACACGGGAGCAGATACGCCGAGGTGCTTCCTTCATCAAGATAATGGCCTCTGGCGGCGTTGCTTCCCCGACGGATAAGCTGACCAGCACACAATTCACATCTGCCGAAGTCCAAGCCATCTGCGAGGTTGCGACTTCGTGCGACATGCATGTGACGGCGCACGCCTATACCCCAAGGGCAATTCGCCACGTCATCGAGAACGGCGGGCGAGGAATAGAGCACGGCAACTTTCTAGACGAAGAGACGGCGAAGATGATGGCCGAGAGGGGCGTATGGCTTACATCCAACCTCGTCACATACGAGGCCATGGAAAGTGACAACTACGCAGGGTTCCTGCCGCCCGGGAACAAGGAGAAGAACAGAGGAATGCTAGAGGCAGGCCTGGAATCCCTCAGGATTGCGCACAATGCTGGCGTCACCATCTGCCACGGCTCGGACCTCCTCGGCCCCCTGCAGGAAGAGCAGAGCAGGGAGTTTTCCATCCGCGCAAAGGTCTTGGACGCGGCCACCATTCTTCGAGGCGCGACCGTGAACGCCGCCGGGATGCTGGGCGAAGAGGACAGGTTAGGGCAGATACGGGAGGAGTTCGCGGCGGATTTGCTGGTGCTGAACAAGAACCCGCTGGAGGACATCAGCGTGCTGAGCGAGCCGGAGAGATGGCTTCTGGGTGTTGTTAAGGAGGGGAGGGTCTACGTCAGCCGATGGGATGAGTTGCCGGAGGATGTGTCTAGGAGGACGTGGTGAAATGATACCCCCAGAATTTTCTGTTCTTTTTCTGTAAATACCATGTAGTTTTTTCAAGGTTATACCTGCGCTCGCGATCTGTCGCTACTCTTGCATTTGTAGGGCGATTGAAGAAAAGGAGTGATGTAGCCTCTACTTTCATGTGGTAAAGTTGAGCATGAAAACAATATCCCATTAACTAGTTAAAATCATTATTCGTCTAATTCATTTAATCTCCTGCATGGCATACATATATAAAACAGTTATCTGTGCACACAAAGTACGAAGCCATTCATCTTTGAATACGAAATGGCAATGAATTATAGCTTAATTCTTTACATCAGACCACATCTGATGAACCTGGGATAATTGGACGTTAGAATCCCCATTGCTTAACCCACAGCTTGACCTGATCCTCGCTTATCGGCAACAAATTCTGCAGCGTGCTGGACTGGCCTGCAGTAAGGGTAGTCTCCAGGGTACTCGGCGCAGAAGTGGCCAGTTTCTTCAAAAAGTCGAGCAGTTTCAGCGCGGGGTTCCTTCCAAGATCTTCTTCGGACTTGCTCCCGTCCAGCGCCTCCAGCCACGTCTCCAGCGAAACAGGCTCAGCCTTGATCGAAGCGGCAAAGACGGGGACAAGAGACTTCCAGCTGGTCTTTTGAGGATTGACCGTATGGTATACGGCTGCTGTATCGCCAGGCCGCACCGGTTTGGTCGCGAGCTCGACGATGATGTTGCCGAGTGCATCTACCGGTATCCAGTCTGCATTATCGAGCTGACCTAGGGAATCGGGAATCTTTCCCAAGTGCTTCGAGCTGGCCACCAGGCTCGGCAGCCACTCTTGCTTGGGCCAAGCGCCTGCTTCGCTCGTGGGACCGGCAATCTGACCAACTCTGCATATGGAAACGGGCGTGGCCGCCTCCTCGCTGGCTCTATGCAAGAGGCGCTCCGCCAGGAACTTGGACTGGCCATAGCCCGTCTGATCCGGCGTCTTCCAGTCCTCGTATACCTGCTCCGCAAACTCTCCCGGACCACCGTTCACAGCCCCGATGCTCGAGATGAAGAAGATGCTGGCCGCAAACGCAGAGTGCACGGAGAACTGCACGAGGTCGGAGACGGTGCGGATCTGCTGGTCAAAGGAGTCGAGGTAGAGGTTGAAGTCGACCTTCCAGGCGTTGTGGATGACGAGCGTGACCTCGGCGGACAGCTGCTTGTAGTCCTCGACGGAGAGGCCAAACAGATCCTTGGAGAAGTCGGCGTCGAGGAACTGGACCTTTTTGGAGGGGACCGGGAGACCCTTTGCGGCCTGGGACTTTTGCTGCCGCTCGGCGCTGTCCGGGCCCCTGTTGAGGCAGATTACCTTGGCTACGTTGGTGTCAGCCTCCAGCGAGCTGAGCACGTACGAGCCCAAGGACCCAGTCGATCCGGTGAGCAGAACCGTGTGCGCCTCTGGAGCTGGCTTTGGAGGCCGGGTGGAGATGGGAATCGTCTTGGCCCAGCGTCTGTATAGTTTCTCCAGCTTGTCCTGCGAAGAAGACGTGGTCCCGGAAGAAGCGCTTCTGCCTTTCAAGAGCGAGGAAAGGGAGCTGGCGATACCCACGAGGCTCGGGTCCGCATAGACGTGCTTGCTCTCCATGAAGAGGGAGCCCGGAGAGCCATGGCTCGCGATGACCTTGTTGATCTCCTTGACGATGGCCGTGACCTGCAGCGAGTCAAGGCCCAGGGTGAACAGATCAGCGCTCGGGTCAAGCCCCCTGAGGTTGATCTTGGTCACCGAGCTGACAATATCCTTTACAGTCTGAATCTCGTCGACTGTCCCGTCGCCAAGTGTTGTCGCAATGCTGCGGGCCGTACCGTTGACGGCTGCTGCGCTCGCCTCGTACACAGCGTCAATCTCGGCGGCGTACAAGTCGAGGGTCAACTTCCTCTGCACCGTGCCCTTGCCGGCGCGCAGCATCGGCTTCTCGGGGGATGTGAAAACCACCATGTCCTTGTGAATCTGGGCATGAGCCGGGGCGATCTTGTTGGCTGACTCGACGGAGGACCAGATTCGTTCAAGGAGAGCCTCTCTCGCCTCGTCGCTCGTTGGCGGCTCGGTGGCTTCTACAAGCAGAGAGGCTTGCTCGCGGGCGAAGCCGACGACGAGCGCTGCGTTGACGGCAGAGTCGGCGCTGATGGTGCTCTCCAAGTCGATGGGATCGATCTTTTCTCCGTTGGCGAGCACGACGATGTCGTCGGCTCGTCCCCTGTACAACCAAACATTCTCCTTTGTAGGGTGCTTCGAGTACAGATCCTTCATGGGCCATTCTTGGAGATCAGGAAAGGTTGCAAACACTCCCTGATAGAGCGACAGCTCTGGCTTGCGGATGATGACGTGCTCGTATAAATTCTCCGAGACGGGACGGTACTCGTGACCGAGAGCAGGGCTGATGGACATGTAGGCCCAGTCCTCGGGGTCGCACAGCAGACCCGGCAACACGGCGCACTCGGTGCTACCCAGGACGTTGACCAGCCTCGTCTTCCGGCTGATGAGGTCGCCCACCAGTTTCGGGCAGGGGCCTCCGCCGTAGGTGATTTGCTTCACCCTGCCGAGGTTCTCCAGATGGGCCGGGTCCTTGACGAGCTCGGCGAGCGTCATGGGCGCCAGGCAGCTATGCTGCACGTTGCCGTGGACGTGGATGGCGTTTGCCGCCTCGGCGGACGGGGGAAAGGGTCCGAGGACGACGGTGAAGTTGCTGTATATGGCGCCCGGAAGCAGCATGGAGATGCCGGCGGCGTGGAACAGAGGGAACGCGAGGTACACCCGGGTGCCCTTGCACATGGCCGGGTAAGAAGGCGCCAGGCCGTGATCGGGCAGGCTGTTGAAGGCGTCCATGACCGACACGGTGGCGTGGCTCTGCACAACCGGCTTGGGGAGGCCGGTCGAGCCGGACGTGTGAAGGACGACAAAGGGCTCCAGCCTCGCCTCGGCATACGTCTTGTCGTAAGGGTAGTGCTTGACCGGCCCGTCCTCGATCCAGTGCTGGGCGCCCGGAATCTCCAGCACCTTCATCGGCCTCGCGTCGAGCATCTGCTGCACGACCGGCAGGGGGAAGACGGGCGGCTTCATCAAGACGCCGCAGCTCGTCTTGTGGAGGAGAGAGAGGTGCGCATCGAGCGTGTTCCGCGGCGAGGTGAGCAACACCTTGTACCCCGTCTTGATGCAGGCCAGCACCACGAAGGCGTAGACGACGTCCTGAGGACCCATGTACGTCACCGTCGGGAAGTCGACTCCACGCCCGATGCTCTTCTCGATGTGCCACGCGCATCGGTTCACTGCCCGTGACACGGTCCGTGCGTCGATGTCGATGAACCCGTCCTCGGGGTTCTTGGTCTTGAGGACCGAGTAGAGGACGCGGTTGGGATCGTCTCGCGCAATCTCGTCGACGAGAGACGGCAGCAGGCGCTGGCCGTAGTTATTCGTCGGGGGCGGTACAGAGGCCATGATTTCCCACAAAGCTTTTGCTAGCTATGCAAGATGGGAAACTCGAAAACAAAGCTGCAACTGTAAGTGTTCCGTCCGTCGTCTAGGTTGGGAAAAGGCTTAGGTTTCTCAAGGTCATTGATTCTTTTGGAGATGCTTTTCTTCAAAGCCGGTGATGAAGGATTTGCTCAGTCTTATGGACTATTTGCGAGCTATTCAATGCACAAGAATGGAAGTTTTCCAAGTCAGCGGGCGTTTGGACCACCATCGGCTCCTTTCTGCCGACCCAACACCGCATTTCTGGCAAACCCGGCATGTTGGTCGACAGGTACAGCATCAAGAAAGCTAAGATTCCTAGATTGACTCTGCCATGCTCCATCTTTTCTTTCTACGGGGCAGAATACAACATGATCAACAAACCGGCAGCAACCTCATTCCGGTCTCTTCCCCCCCCCTCCTCCTCTTGATATTACGATAGCTCCCATGCATGCATGATGGATGCAAACCCCCCACCCCACGGTTCCGGTCCTCAACTCACATGCTCATCTATACATCCGCATTTGTGATGATTGATCGGCGCGCGGAAAAAAGGTACGGCAATTATCTCGGGGTTCTCCATTATTTCTAGAGATCAAATGCCGAGGCTATATTTATGTATTACGACATTTGGAGTGAAGAGCATTTATGCCAAAAAAGGCTGGGAGCTGCAACATCAACCCCACGTTGGTCTTTCTTTTTTTTCCCCCTCAACCTCTCAACGCACGCCATTGAGCGATTGTCGGACATAATATCAGAACACCCCTGTTTGGTACTCCGAACCAAAAAGCACTACAGGGGTGACGAGCGGGCCCCCTTTTCTTCTTAGACCCAATTCTCCCCCACCCTACCCTTTTGTTCAAGCTTATCAATTATTGGGTGCTGATGCTGAGCTCCCCCTCCTCGGAGGTTCTTTGTCGATCTGCTTTTGAAGTGCGTGTGTGGTGTGGCTTGGTGTGGTGTGTTGTATCCGGACAAATCCGCCTTGCGGTTTCCAGCTCGTCTTGACGACCTGCTTCTCCGAGCGGCGTAGCAACTTACTCAAGCGGCACGGGTTGAATGCAACCCTCCTTATTCATGCATTTACGGCTGTGGAGATTGCCACCTTGCGATGTACGACTGCCCCCTTTTGCAGTAGAAAAGCAAAACAGAATACAAATCGCTCTGGTATGTTGTACAGATTGATTATGTGACGAATATCTGGCTCATGGTTACACATGAACCATGTCTCTCCATCACATGGCCCGTCATGGCTGACAGGCATCAGGCATCAGGCATCACGGGCAACTAATGGAGAGCAAGGTTCAAATCGGCAAATGGGACTTAACTCTACAGGTTAGTACAAAAAGACCAGGGGTCATTTTCCCATGCGGGCAAAGTCCCAGCATCTCCTTCCTGCTGTTCTTGGGGGGTAGCATTCAAAGATCCTTCAGCAACTGGACCGAAAGGACCTTCTCCGCCAAAGGCGTACTTCATATCATCGGCAAATGCAAAGTTCAGTGACAACCCCTGCCCTTTGACTGAGCTTATCGCTCATCACCCCGGGCTTTTACAACCCATGTACTTCGTACGTTAGTTAGCTTCCCACCCTGCTTCCCCCGGTCACCCTTTTTCCCTCTCTCTTTTTTCACGTGGTTGCAGCGGGACCTCCCTGGCTTTGCCGCCTTGCATGGAGAAGAGAGAGGAAAGATGCCTGCTGTTCATGGAAGATCCGCCCGAAGGCAACACGTCTTTATGCTGTGTTCAGATAATGGCCCGTTTTTTACCTCCGAAGGGATCGATGGCGTGGGAACCTGGGGAGGTAACCAAAGTGCTCTGTGCCAAAAACGGACGAATTGATTGGCAGATTTCCAGTAGTTGATATGTAAGTGGTTGCCGTCGCTTGCTGCAGGATTTGATGCATATGCAAAGAACTGTGTGGCGCTCCAACTATGTCACTCCCTCTCTTTTCCTTTTTTGAGTTACATTTTCTAGCACTGTAACATCACCTGCCTGTCTTTTGCTTCACAATATTCGACTACACTACCGATTCACCACTAATACCTAAAGAAGGACGTCGAAAAGGAAAGGAAAAAGAAAAAGAGAGCAAAGGGAGGAAAAAGACAATGACCGTCACCGAGGTTGATCCGTCCACGCTCGCGGGCGGTCTCAGCGCCGACAAGTCGGGCGAAGTGATCGCGTGCTGCGTCGTCTTCGCAGTCATGTGCACCTTGTTCCTGGTGCTGCGCTTCGTCGCCCATCACGTCAAGGGGAGGAAGCCGTCCGCCGAAGATTGGGTCATGATACCATCCTGGGTTCTCATGATGGGACTTTGCGCAAACGCCATCTGCAGTATGTTTTTGTTGGCCACTACTCTGTGCTTTTCTTTCAAAGCAAAAAGGGGATCAAAGTGAAATAACTGACCATCTTCCTTTAAAGGCGTCGTATATGGAGGCGTTGGCCGACACGAGGCCTGGGTGACGCAGTTCAAGCCTCAAGCTATGATGGCCTGGGCACAAGCCCTCTTCGTCACAGAGTTCCTCTACGGCATCCTCATCCCTCTTCAGAAGACGTCGATCCTCCTGCTCTACCTCCGGCTCTTCCGCGTCCACAGGTGGTTCCGCTACACGAGCTATGGCCTCATCGCGTACATCTGGGCCTGGGGCATCAGCGAGAGCATCGTCTCCGTGGTCCAGTGCACGCCCGTCGAGCTGCAGTGGGATAAGAGCATAAAAGGGGGGTGGTGCATCGACCAGCTTGCGTATTTCCGTTGGGTCAGCGTGCCCAATGTCATTCACGACGTCGTCATGCTCATTGTGCCTATTCCTATTGTTTGGAATCTGCAGATTGGCTTGCGTCAGAAGTTTGCACTGAGCACCATCTTTGCCATTGGTTCTTTGTGAGTTTTCTATTCCTCCCCTTTTTCTTCGTGACAACTCTATCGGCATAAAAGGGGTTCCCCTATACAACAATCAAAGAATAAAAGACTAACTTTCTCAGCGGTTGCATCGCTTCCTTTATCCGCATGTACTACTTTTTCCAACTAAACGCCTTCTCGGACCGAACATGGGCCTCGATCCAGCTCATGTCCTGGACAGTCGCCGAGCCGGGCGCCATCTTCCTCTCGGCCTGCATGCCGGCCCTCTGGCCCCTCCTCCGTCTCGTGCCCGGCATGACCTCGAGTCTCACGGGAGCCAAGTCGACCGGCAACGGCACCAGCCGCTCGCGCGACCCCGAGGCCACGGTCGGCGGCAAATCGGCCAGGAGGAGCCGGGCGGCGACGACGTGGTCGCGTTACTCGCGCAGCGACAACGAGTTTATCCCGTTGCACAACGTAGACGAGCAGGCTCCCGCGTCGACGTACAATGTTTCTACAAGACCTGCGCACGGCGGGCAGGGGTCGTCGGGAGATTTGGGGGGCATCAGCGTTACGAGGGAGTATTCCGTCACGACGCCTGGACTGGCGAGGTGAAGGAATTGAGCGTTCTTTTTTGTTTGTATATTTTTATATTACGATTAGATGAATTAATAAGGGTATTATATCAGACAGCTTAGAGGCGGGAATAATCATTATTGTTTGTTGAATGCGATCTGTCGCACAAGCCCACCTTGTCGATTGCATTTATTCAAGCCTTTTTCTAAACGCGCGCGCACGTATGGGGTTGAACCAGGGCTGCGCGCGCAATGGGTCGATGGGAAATGGTCTATCCGCATAAGCCCCCTCAAGACATGCAGAAATCATCCCCCACCTTGTACAAGTACGATTTCCCGCTTTAGAGGTAGAGGGATATTGTTACTTTCTCCTTGCCAATCAAGCTCACGATTGGGTAAGACGGTAGTCAGCGTTTGCGCACTTATCCCAACTTTGATGCAATCAGCGAGCGAGCGGCAGCTAAGAGCAAGTTGACAGGCATGTCTTGGCGAGTTGAAAAAGAGACTGCAAGGGTTTATATACATGCCCTGTACTTGTATGTATTTAGCCCGTAACTCGATGGGTTCAAGATGCAGGGGTCTAATGGGAAAAGTGCCCACTTGTATTAGTTCGTCGACCGAAAGAGGCAGCTTCTTGTGATGCTACGTGCCCGTCTACTAATAATGTACCGACAGATTTAGGGCGATACAGAATCACACAGATGGTGATTCAGATGGTGTATCCAACGTAGTGTGTTTCCAACGTAGTGGTGTGGTGACGTCCGAAGATTTCCGTGGGTTCGACAAGAGGTCGTATGTAACATGGAGTTGCTTGGTTTCATATCATCAGATTCATGCGTTGGGTTATATATAGAACATCAAGGGCAAAGAATGGCACGAGTTTTGAAATCTTACGATAGTTACCCCTCTCAAACTACCACCACAACCCCTCCTTGTCCTCCAAAATATGCTCAAACCCTGTTGACGTACTCGGCCGTCAAACCAGCCACGTACCCAAACCCAACGAACCAAAACTGATCCCTGAACCAAGCGCCGCAGCTCTCCGGCCGTCTGAGGTCAACATCCCAAATGTAATACCCCATAGCCAGTGCCACTCCGCCGACGCTCCCGATGAAAAAGTGCGGTCCGAAGCCGGCCCAGTCACCGCAGACGGCCAGGAGGAAAACCTGACCGGCAGAGAGGACGCATGCGAGGGGCTTAGTGCTGTGGCGGAAGCGCAGCGCCATGCCTTTTACGCCTGCTCGCTCGTCGTCTGCCACGTCCTGGTGCGCGTAGATGGTGTCGTAAGTGACTGTCCACAACACGTTTGAACCAAATAGCGCCAGCGTGGGCGGCGCGTACGGTAGATCCAGCGGCTCCATTCCCAGCGCCGCTACTGTGAAAAGTACGGCCCAGGCAAAGGGGAAACCGAGAAAGACCTGAGGGTAGTACGTCACTCGCTTTAATAAAGCGTAGACTAGGAACATGGCCACCGCGATGCCCATGTGCGGAACGCACGCCTCGGGGAAGAGGAAGTGAAGCAGAGGCGCCAGGACGGCCATCTGAGCGAGCATGAATACGTTGGCGGAAGTCGTG
This sequence comes from Trichothecium sympodiale, assembly GCA_003012115.1. Classification (NCBI taxonomy): domain Eukaryota; kingdom Fungi; phylum Ascomycota; class Sordariomycetes; order Hypocreales; genus Trichothecium; species Trichothecium sympodiale. The sequence goes on along the minus strand of PXOB01000020.1, from coordinate 159,527 downwards.
CTCACCGCGCCACGGGCTACGGGACGGTGACGAGTCCTCTCGACCTGCCTGTCGAATTCCTGGTCGACGTTGTCGTTCCACGTGCAGGCTATGCCGCGGAGGACCACGTTGAGGGGAAGCAGGACGGCCGCGTGGCGGAGGAGGACCTCAGGCGGGGGCTTGGTCGGGGAGACGCATGCTGCGTACATGAGGCCGATGAGGTAGGGGAAGTAGAAGGCGTAGAGGCCACCGGGGCGGTCGATGCGCATCAGCTGCGCGTAGGGAACCCATGATAGGGGGAGCTTGGACAGGACGCCTTCTGTCGGGTTGGTGTATCGGGGGAGATGGGGGAAGTAGTCTATTATCTTGGCCGCGTTTGCTGTGTGATTGTTTGTTTGAGGAGATCGAGGAGACGGAGGACGAGTCTTGGTGCGTCCCCGCGGTCTCGACGTAGGTGCCAAGATTGTGCTGACGGTAGTCATGATGGTGGTGGTGATGGTGGTGAAGGCTTTGTCTGAAAAAAGCTGTTAGGATAGACAAGAAAGTGAAGAAGAGCGTGTTAAGGACAAGGAAACACTCATCTACTTCTGCATGGTGTCTTGGGACTTACCTCTCTTTAACTACCCGTGCCTCGTCATGTACGCACATATATATACCGCCCTAGGGAACTCCAATGTCCCCAGTTCGGCTCGGCAGATATACAGCCCATTGCCGCGATAGCAGTAACGCCACAATGATCATCATCCCGGCAAACAATACAATACATCGTATTGGGGGTCAGTCAAGCTGCCTTATGGCGCAGAAAGCACATCACGCAGGCATGTACTCCATACATGGCAGATAATCAGTACCCAACCATGGATCAGGAAAAGTTACCCATTTCCTATGGATCCTTTACCATGAGGGGGGAGTATCGGCAGGAATATCTGGATTTATTTCTCGGTGAACTGCCCGCCACATCACGTACGATATTGAAGCGAGCTCCCTATAGGTTACGTTCGTGGTTTTTTGTCATTTAACGAACTTGATCGAGGTATTTTTTTGTCTGACATGGGTGGTAAGCTGTGTGGGGGTGTAATTGAGCCCCGGTCAATGGCGTATGCGTGCGTGCAGTAGGCAACCTGGTCGATCGGTCATGAGAGAACTTGGGAGAACAAGGGTAGGAGACCGGGGCTAAAGCGGGAGGGTAAGGTGTCACGGTAATGTGCCCGCACGTTATCGGGGGTTACATACCTTTTTTCTTTCTTTTTGAAATGCGAGGGCCAATGCGTTTTGGGGATCAAGCTTTGATAACTCGAAAACGTCATGTTCAAGATCCTTTTCAAACTGTGGCTGCCATATCCCCAATCTGAAAACTTATCACCACTTGGCTCTTCTCCCCAAGAGGGGTAAACGTCTTTCTCCCTCAAAAATGCCAAAAATGCCGAATAAATGCCTGGTTTTCTGGCGGTGTACATATCCAGGCTCCATCTCGACCAAAAAAAAGCAATTGTCCCACTTTGATAAGCGCAAAGGCGGGCTTGTTCGGTTCTGTGGAGGAAGTGCAGACATCGTTTCCAAACACCCCCGGCTAAGCGTTTTTCGCCATGCCCACAAAGCTATCTTTTAGCCCCGGAGCTCAACCTTTGGGTACGAAACAAAACGCCGCAATAAGAATAAGAAAGTCATATCCTTGCCTCTGCTGTGCAGCTGACTATTACACTATATGTAAAAACCCGATGATCACACCAAAAGACATAGATTCATCACTAAGATATTAGCAAGAAAAGAAAACTGAAGATCTCTGCAAACGTCAGATCTAGGATGGAGCGGGGGAGAAAAGGACTCGCGATGAAAGAAAACACAACTGCCGAACTGTGACTTACAGATAGACAATTCTTATCCCACGTTTCAAAAGTCCTTTCTTTCCGGCAGTGAAAAGTTCCGCAAGGGATCCAATCCAAGTTCTCGGGACGATTTCACGGCAAGTTGAACGGGGAGAACGGGGACAAGTCCACACTAAGGCGCAACTTGGAACATCCCCCCCCTCTCTCTCCAGAGTATCACGTCAACCCGTCTCCAGCACAGACCTGTTTGAATCCATGTCATCGCAAGGTCGTCGCTCTCATCTCCCAACGCCCAAATGTGAAGTGGACAAACATCAGGAAAAGTGTCCCCCGTGCTATGGATCTAGTACGAGAATATCCAGCTGTCACGGCCGGCGTGGCAGCATGTCTATCCTCAGCTGCAATCTACCACATGCTGCTCCCTCCGCATCGAAAAGGATGGCACTCGAAAAAGTACCACATGCCTCCAGGGCCGAAAGGTCGTCCTGTTGTCGGGACATTGCTGGAATGGCTTGAAGCCAAGAATCGAGGTGCCATGGTGCCATGGGTATGTTGAGCCCCTCTCTCGGTATTATACCCATATTATAGAACTTGAGCAACTGGTTGCACATGAAATACTAAAAAGCGCAATGACAACAGCTTGTCGAACAGTCACAGTATGGAGAAATGACAACGCTGAGCATGGGCACCAAAACTTGGGTCCTCCTAAACTCCCCCCGGGTCGTAAACGAGTTCATCGCCAAGCGGGCGGCCTTGACGCACGAGCGCCCCTACATGCCCGTCGCCTCCGGGCTCGTCAGCAGGGACAAGCGCGTCTTCCTGCAGAGGACGGACGAGTGGCGTGACGGCAGGCGGCTTATACACCAGCTCGTCATGGGCACCGAGTCCAAGGGGCACGGCCAGACGGCCGAGGCCAAGAGCCTGGGCATGCTGCAGTCGTACCTCGACGAGCCCGGATCGTGGTTCGCGCACCACTACCGATACGCCGTGGCCATCATGCACGACATCGTCACCGGGACGCCGCTCGACAAGTCCCGCGGGGAGCTCGAGGACCTGCAGAAGGTCACCTCGACCTTCCTCACCAGCATCAACAGCAGCTTCGCAGAATTCTTCCCTCAGCTCACGTGGTTGCCGGCCTGGCTCCAGCCCTGGCGCCCGCATTGGAAGAAGATGGGCGACTTTCACCACAGCGTCTTCTCGCACTGGTGGGAGGGCATGCGGCCGCTTCTGCGAGACGACGCGGAGCCTTCATTTGTCCGCGACTCTGCCCTCGGCAAGTACAAGTTTGCTGATCGGGAGGAGCAGGCCATGTACCTCACCATGCTCATCATCGTCGCTGGCGCCGATAACCCTCGCATGGCCATGAACGCCTTCGTCATGGCCAACCTGTCCTACCCCGAAGCCATCGAAAAGGCGAGGGAGGAAGTCGACGCTCTTTGCGGCACGGAGCGTCTCCCCGGCCTCGACGACCTACCGAATCTACCATATCTCAGCGCCGTGGTCAAGGAAGTCCTCCGCTGGCGCCCCATCGTGCCCCTCGTGCCCCAGCGAGTTCTGGTCGAGGACCTATCCTTTGAAGGGTACACGTTCCCCGCCGGCACAGAGTTCCTCGTCAACTCCATCCCAGTCTGCCAGAGCGGCCACGAATCGCCCCAATCCTTCATGCCGGAGAGGTGGCTCAAGGGGGAGTCGCCGGCAAGCGTGGATCAGGACCTGTGGCAGTGGGCCTTTAGCGCCGGGAGGAGGTCCTGCGTGGGCTACAAGCTCGCGCAAAAGGAGCTGTTTGTCGCCTTTGCGAGGTTGCTCTTCTGCTTTGACTTCAAGCCCACGGGGGAGTTTGACGATCGCGTCCTCAACGCTTTCAGTCCTGGCGAGCCGTTCCCGGTCAGGCCCATCGTCCGGGGCGAGGCTTACGAGAATCTGATAAGAGAAAGCTCGGCCACGGAAGCCTAGATAGATTCAGTACTATCTTACTTTGAGCAAGAGGCATGACTTCTGTAGGATAAGGTCTGTGAGCAACAGAATACTTGGATCTTGCGTTGCCGATTGGACTGCGGCTTGTATCACAGAAACTGGAAAGTTTATAATTTTCCTATGCATCTCCGGTTTTGCTGATTAACCGATCAATGTACAAGTTCCGATTCTGATACGTACACACGTTGAACCTGTTACATCAGCACACACAACAAAATCACATCGTCGCGGAAAAGCGGGAAAGGGGTTCGTAGGGACCAAACCTCGGACAGTTGATCAAACAGCTTGAGGATAGACCTTCAGAATGGAGAGCAATTCTGAAACGCAAACGAATCGAATAAAGCACTTTTCCATACCATGTTTTTGCATATTCTACTTCAACTCTTCCAGCAGCTCTGGGGACAGAATCTTGTCCAACCCCACGAGCTTGAAGCTGGCCTCTTTGTCTGCTCCGCCCTCAGGAAGCTCATTAGTGTCATCATGCACGACGAGTAACCCGTGAGGAAAGTCGGGGCCCAGGCTGGCGCCGGATGCATGGACGCCGTCTGTGTTGGTGACGTGATCAATCTGCCCATCAGATGTACGGCCAATCGTAAACGTCAAAACGTAGTCGTGGGGCTCTGCGCGACGATAGACGTTGTATGCGCTGACGCCTTGGCACGACACCAGAATGAAACCCTTGTCGGGAGAAGAGCCCTCGATGAGGGTCACGCCCTCTACATCGCCCCAAAGCTTTCCGTCGCCGACCGACGCGATTTTGTAACCCTCTGTACTGCCGTCCGGCTCAGCATCGTACCTCCAAAGGGCCGACGGCTCCTCGCCAAGGATGAGCCAGCCGTTCTCCTCATCTGCGACACAACCCTCAACCTGGCCTCCAGACCCACCGGTGAACTCACGAACAAGGGTCGTCTGGAGGGTGCCATTACTCGTGGCCGTAAGTTCGTACTGCATGTACCGAGCAGACTTTTCGTTGGCAAACAGATATTGCTTGCCAGTCTTCTTGGATCGGTAGACACAAGAGCCGTATAGTTCATCCTCTACATCTGACGGTTGAATGCCGCCGGATATGTTCTTGAGCTCGCCGTTCTTGGTCATCTCGAATAGGCTATCAGAAGTCAGCTTGGTATGTTCACAACAGCTCAATGTCAGCTTCTCTCACCAAAGGGTATCATCTCCACGGCAAGCAGCGTAAGCGAGGTCAACGGTGCGGTTTCCGGCTTCAAAGCCGAAAATGATGTCCACATTGTTAGGCTGAGCGGCATCGAGAGTTTGGAGCAGCTTTCCTTTGAGATCAAAAACAGCTAAACCAGCGCCCTCCTCAGACTTGGTTGTGGTCACGATCCGAGACAGCTCTTCGGATATTGGGGAGATCCATATTGAAGGGTCATCGCCATCGATGCCATTGGCCTCGGTTTCATAGTCGGGCTCAACTATCTTGAAAGAGCAGTGCAAGCCACCCCAGCCCTGATCGCATTTGCAGAGGTTAGGTCCAGCACAGGTTCCATGGCCTGAGCAATCGTCTTCGCAGCTGATGCCATCGCACCTGTCGCCAGTGCTTCCGGCAAAGCAGTCGCACGCCGCCGAGTCCTTGGAGTAAAATCCATGGAACGAACACTCCTCGCTTATCGGAGTCTTGGGAACGTTTTTGCCGACGTAGTGACGCGGGTCAAATTCCGTATTTGGTTGTATGTTGAAGGCTTCGAACACGCTTTCCAGAGAGCTCAGACCGAATCCTGCCCAGTCGTCTGTTTCGATGGCATAGGCAATCGCTCCCATGGGGTACTTCTTGGTAGGCGCCTGATGCATAGCCAGGCTTTTAGCCTCGATATCCTCAAGACCGGCCAACTTGATGGTGCCGATGTAGGTCCAGGGGTGTTCATAGACCTCGACAACGTCGTCCAAAGCGACAAAGAGGATATCGCTGGCGTTAGATCTGGTCGTATAGACAGCAACTCCAGTAAGACCGTCGCCTGCCTTGCCCCAAACCCCCAACTGCGGAGTCTCTGTCGATTCAACGAGGTCAAAGTACCACAGCTTTTCACCGTCATCTTCGTTGATGTACAGCTGCGAGTGAGTTTGTGAAACGGCGCAGCCAGCAAACTCTATGGGAATGGGAAACGTTTGAACCTAGACGCCGTTTAGCACCTATTTTGAGCCTTGACAGCTACTTGTCCTACCTCGACAAACTCAAGGGATCCATTGAGCTCACGGACAAGGTACTGCTTCGCCTCTCGCTTGCCAAAAATATAGACGTAGTCGTTCAAACTCGGGCTCTTCCATGTGCAGATTGCAGACCAGTCGCCCAGAGCAAACGCCTCGACTCCCTCAACTTTGGTGGCGCTCGGAAGCTCATACAAGCTCAGAACGGACGTAGTCGCAGGAATAGACACGAGGTAGTCTTTTCCGCCAACATTGTAAAGAGTTGCTAGAAGCTTGGTCCGGCCAGTCCATTGGTCAAGAGTTGGCTCGAGGGGGCTTTTCCCGTCAATATTCCAGACGTGAAAACCACCACTACCGGCACCTTCATCATTTCCAAGGAGGAGCGGCTCCGAGTCAGAGTAGTAGGTTGCAACATAGTCGGCATCGACAAAGCCTGCGGTGAGAGACGAGATGTTGAGCTGTAGCGCGGCGGCACTCGCTGCAAAAGCGGTCAACCTCTGTACTTTCGACCACATGGTGAATATTTCTCAAGAGTTACCATTCATGGAATAATCCAGCTGCTCTCCCAGCATGACGGAGGGAACGTCCATGCTATATAGCGACATTTTAGCCCCCTGCGACACAACGGTGCCTCATTTCTCGGAAAATGTCACGCCAAATCCCGCGTATCGCTTATATTGCGATTGTGAAAGTAGAAGAATAGAAGCTAGGCGTGGGACAAGGGCTCAATGTAATTGGTGAGGTGGCAAGAAATTTGTGTTACATTTTACATTTGCATGAACAGAGGACCTTCCAAAAGACAGCAAGCGGGATGGATCTCTGCGCCTGCCAAAGAGCAGCAATGACGCACGTGCCCCTCAACCTGCCATGCTGGCTTACCCTAGGCTGTTGCCAGGACTCGAGTAAATGAGAGACGCTGCCATCAATCACACAAACTAGCAGCGTTGTTCATCATCAAATAATGTCGAAAATATGATGACGATGATGGTTCGTGATATCATGGAGGGCTGTGCACGCCTGCTCGTCCATGTGTGTTGCTCCAGCACAGGTAAAGATTTTTGACAAGCATCACAAATAAGTACTGCTAACAACGAAAACTTATTCCATAAAGCGTTCGATCATAACTGCTAATACGAAGTATATACAAGGCAGGCAGATAATCAGTGTCGCGTGCGTTTATACACGAACCTTGGGATGACGATGGAGCACCGCATATTCAGTCATGCTAAACCACGCCTCGAACCACAACCGGTTGATTCACGGAAAAGAATATTACTTAAATTGTCCTCTCAATGCCTGATTCTTCCATGGACCAGAAAGCAAGCAAGCCCTTTGCAGTTTCTTACATTAGCATATCCGTCAAGTCACTCGCCCACCATGGGTCCCAACAAACAACACTACACGACACTCGACCTGCTCGAGAAACACGACATCGACAGCTGGTACCACCCCGTCAATTTCTGGAGAGAGAAAGGCAAGCCCCCACTCCGAACGTGGGACGTCCTCGAGCGCTTCGCCAAAGAAGAGGTGCTCTTCTCCTTGACATGCAGCATGGAAGCCTTCGTCGCCCTGACCGGCTGGACGTTTGACGTCGCCGGCCACGCCGCCCTCATCGCCCACCTCATCAGCGCCTTCAGCACCTGGGAGGCCAGGCAGTGCCAGACCAAGCAAGCCGTCCCGCAGGCCGGCGAGTTCTACGCCAAGACGTGGGCTCTCGCGAACCGGTTCGGGCACTGGCTGTGCGTGGATCCCTACGCCTCCGATCACGTGAACTACATGTTGGGGATTGTGCGTCCTGTGGAGAAGAGGACGTACATGATGCGTGTTCTGGAGGCCTGGGAGGGGATAAACGGGAGCATTCCTGGACAGCAGATGTGATGCGGGACTCGTCACATAAAAACATTCTTATGTAGGGGGTTGCATTACATGAGCTGGTTGTCCAGAATTTTGCAAAAATGAACAGAAAACAGAAAGTATATCTTCAAGTATGACCTTGTTACTCTCCATCGCATCAAGGATATGTAGGGATGTTACAAAGGACAACAATGCCCTTTGTCTCCAACTCGGGTTTCAACGCACTTGTAGAACTGTGCTATGGATCAGTGAATGAATCGATACAGCCGGTTACACGTAAAGCAATATTGTGAGCTGCAAAGATAATTATATAAAAAAAGATGAAAAATATCCTACCTTGCCTTACTAAATTCAAGGCGTACGCAGCAGCAAATCTCTACAGCCGCCTCGCACTGTCCCTCCAGCGGCTCCTAACCATCATAGCCAGAGAGGAGGATGTCAACATCAGGCATGTCACATGCCCTCGTCGTCGACCTCCTAGCTTCTTTTGTCTGGTTCGAGGGCTTGCAGGAAGGAGGCAGACGGGGAGCAGAGCTGTCCTCATGTAGAGCTGTACTTCCAGAATGGCCCTATCTCACCAGAGTCGCTTGAACGGGCTGGATCGCGGCTGACCCGAAAGCCGGAGTTGACACTAGTTGAGCTGACTGCTATCAGGTATCCTGATGTGCATTCTTGCGGGATAGCATGTAGGATTGGGAGGAGAGCGCCGGCATCGGTTACGACGGGCCTATATCTGATGGAAACCATTTGGATGGATAGGGACGGATAGGGCATGTTACACAAACCTGAATTGAAGAATTGGGGTTCAAGGGCGTGAGAAAAGGCATCCTATCAGAGAACGACTGGGCCTGAGCACAAACCCTGATAAGACGATGGCGGTATGACAACGAAAATTCAACATATGCTCTACGGAGATTGTCATGTAAGGATGTGTTGTAGCTAGTAATGTTAAATCACAAACGCTACAAACGCAGCAAGAGATTAGTTTTAGACGTTCAAAAAATGGAGAGAATAGAAAGAAGAAGGAAAAAAGAACGTCTTGTAAGTTGTAGCCTGCTGTAGTGTCAGATTCAACATGTAAAGTTTGGTCCCGTGGCTCACCGCGTCCATGTGAACCGTAGCACGAAGGAGGCTGGAGGAAAGAAATTATCCAAAGAATTTGTTGTAATATCTTTTCCGAAACTTCAAAGTTACATACTGTCCGCTTCCAAGACGGACCGCTCAGCCCACCGCCGCGAATTGTCGCACACGGCCAACGTTGGATATGCCAATGAGTTTCTTCAAAGAAGTATTATGATTGACGTGAATCATAATGGTAGAAACGTATAAAGAAGCTGGACTGTTCCCTTATGTCTACCATCATCATCATCATCATCATACCATTCACACCAGAACCATCACAATCATCAATCTTGCAGCTGCAAAAAACGTTCAACATGTCTTCGTCAGTTAGCACCAACGATCCCTCCATCTTCCCCCGGGACCCCATCAACGCCCACTACATCCTGAAAAACTTCCCCCTGGACAAGTGGCTGCTGCCAATCGACTACACCAAGAGCCGGGCTTGCCAGGGCGAGTGGAACAACGAGAAGCTCCAGTTCTTCGCCACCAACCAGGTGGGAGCCTGCTTCAAGAGCAGCTTCCACCATCTGGTCGGCGAGGAGAGACGCCTCCAGATGACCCAGGTGGCCATCTTCATCGTCGACCAGCTCCTCGCCTTTGCGCGGCTGCACCTCCTGTTCCACGACAGCAACCGGGGCCAGCCGCAGTGCATCGCCTTTTACGAGAACGCCGTAGAGTACCTGGGTCGCATGCGCAACTTCTTCGTCGCCGGTACCCACGATGTCCTCGGCCGGGTGCTCAAGGACCTCGCCGAGAAGGTCAACTTCAAGCTGCGTCATGTCATCAGGGACTTTGAGGCGGAGAGCTCTAGCGCGCCGTCTACCATCAGCTCTCTTCCTCCGGATGAGGAGCAGGAGCTTGAGGCTTCGCTCGCCGACGACGAGCGGGACTAAGGTAGGCTATCGTCGAGTAAAGGCCATATTTGACCAAAGACTCAACCTGGCCGTAGGGTTCTGCCGATAGTAAAAGACGTCAATAAGAAGTTATTCGACCATCACTGTTCCAATAAGCATTTTTACTTGATCCTCTTGTGCTCTCGCGAAATCCAATTGCTATCCAAACAATATCAGAATCTCTCTTGTGACTTGGTAGGATACATTTCGTACGTCACTGTGCTTTTCCCGACTGGCTGTTGAATTTTCAATGCCATTTTTGCTTTTCAGGTATGACCATGTGCCTATGTCTGCAAATGCCGCCTTTCACTTGAATCTGTTAACATGATGAGTACGTCGCTTCGTCGGTGACTACTTAATAGAAAAAGGGGGTGAAGAACAAGAACGATTAACAATACCAAAAAGAGAAGAAAGAGGCACAACGCCAAAGTGACTGATCGAGTCATCTGTAAGGATCTCTTTGATGATTGTGTAGTTCACCATTGTATAGCCAGAGCCAACAAAGCTTCCAGGTTTTGTTGTATGCTCGTAGCTTTGTCGATGCTCCTTTGTGCCAGAACCTCACGTTCACAACCAATTCAAACGCACAGTAATCACGATTGCCCTCTTTGGGGTGGAAAGAACAAAACTATAAGTGAAATTAGCAATAAAACTTCAAAGTAGGACCGCGGGATACTGTCGGGGATATATAAACAAACCAAGATCCTTCCTCTTGGTTTGCATTACTTGCCTCAACACCATCACCAAAATCAGCCTCTTCCACATCATCAACTCCAAGACACATCGTCAAATACACGCATAGATCTCAGCTTCCGACGGACCTTTTGTCATCCAGTGCCAAAATGGACGGTGCTAATACCGGAAGGAACAGGGCCGATGGCAATGACAACAACGCGTCAACTTCCACCGCCATGGTGGTCTACGACGACACCGAGGAGGTCCATTGCGAATTTCCCCCACCTGAGCCAGAGACCATGCGAAATGTCGCTGCCGACGACGATAGTGACACGGAGGAACAGTGGCTGGAACATTGGCTCGTGCCAGTCTACCACGGAGTAGCTCTGCCCGCAGAGAGACGCCCCGAGCTCCTCTCGGCGAGGGCGATCCTCCAAGCGGCCGAACATGCCGCCACCGAATGTCTGCGAGAGAGCTACATGAGAGGCCAGGAGGCGGAGAAGGAAGGGGGCCGAGGCACTTCTCCCCTGACCATCGCCAAGAAGCTCCGAAGGTGGTGCGGTCGCCAGCTCAAACAAACCAGCCTAGCGCACCAGGCTGTTGACATTGGCAACCTGCCGCTCTGGGTCAAGAATTTCTACAAGACGGCGGAAGCGGTTCTGCGTGACGCGTGCATCTGGCTCAGGGAGGAAGAAGGTGTCTTCGTCTCCAACATGACGTACTACAACAGCCTTCAGCATACCATCATGGCGGACATGGACCGCCACAAGAATATGAGAGCTCAGAGGCGACGGGAGGAGGAGCGGGCGAGAGAGGAAGAGAGGCGCCGAGAAGAGCACCGAGTTTGGCAAGAGCGTCAGTGGCAAGAACGTCAGTGGCAGGAGCGCCAGTGGCAGGAGCGCCAGTGGCAGGAACGTCAACGCCAGGAGCCTCAACGCCAGGAGATGCCGCGCTCCACCACTTTCCGCCATGTTCCCCCCCGCAACCAACCCGAAACCCCTTATTATAGGGGGTTCGACAACCCACGCGGCCAGGAGATGCCTCGCTCCAGCACGACTTTCCATGGCACCCGCAACCAACAGGAAACCCCTTATTATAGGGGGTTTGACAACCCACGCGGTCAAGCTCCCCAGCCGAGCTCCGCGCCAGGTGGTCCCCAACGCAGACAGGAGCCACGCAACCCTTACATCGTTCGCTACGTCTTCCATTGAGAAATAGCACCCTAGACGTTTAAGTCAGGTATGGATACTTGGAAACCAGGCTTGTGACTACAGGCGTCCCTTCAGGACCTTGTCTCAAAAGGTTAGATGGTGGCTTTTCGATTCGATTAGCATTACGGTCCCTACGACGTCAATAATCATTTCATTTGTCATTACAGAATGTCAGTAGAGCAGATAACTCACAAAATTCAAAAAAAGTTGCCCCAAAAATTGTAGTGTCACATATGCATTGAACTAGTTGTGCAACTGATGGATGGCCTCAATGTAAGCCATCTCACGATCACTCTAATCAGCTAGCTTATATTATAATGGAACGGCGCTAATTACTTAATCTTCTTTGGTAAAAGCAACGGTGTAAGCTTCTTGTCTTAGTCGGATAATTGTCAGCAGCATCCCATGTTGGCATGCAAGTATATAGCATAAAGATACCATAACACTGTTTCATCCTTATTATCCCCATTTTGAAGGAAACCTAATCCTTAACGTCTTTAGGACTCAAGGGATTTAAGCCTTGCAATATCTGGACAAATTCCCCTGGGTTGTTTCGCTAGCAATGAGTTGGAACTTGTAAACTTTCCAAGGGGCTTGCCGACGTGAGCCCGCAACAACCCGTAAGTCGTAGGAAACCAGAGAACGTGGAATACTATTCATTCCTTATCTTGCCCCAGCCGTAAACTTTCTTCCTCTTTCGGCCTATTCGGATCTCCAGACGGGGCAACGGTGTGGATCTTTGGACGCCTACGGACGTATTCGGACGCTTAGCATACTGTAAGACGGTAGTCTCGTCTCGGGCCGGTGCGAGCCTAGGTTCGGTCGGCAGATGAATAAGATGACGCTGTGGAGGATGCTGTTATAAAGGTCAAGATGCTGCAACTTGAACTCAATTATAAGTCTGTCCATCCATGAATCAAAACTCACCATTCTATAAGTTCCAACAAGAAAGTGGTCATCATCGGTGTAAGTTCCCTAAACAAAGACCACGGCACGAATAACGACTTGCTGATCAAAAATCAAAAGGCCGGCGGCAACTGCGGCGGCTTCATTGCAAGGTTTCTGCCGGATACTGCAAGCTCCGCAGCGGCGTTTTCGCTCAGTCCTAGACGTTTGTGGGGGCACTTATGGACCAGGACACCCTCATCATGACTCTCAGGGCGACCGTGCCCAAGGAGAAGCATTTTGGGATTATACAGAATGCCACCGACGCGTTGATGCGGGAGTGCCGTGAATTCTTCCCAACGAGTCGGGGGGTGATACGGACGACGATGTTACCCGTCGTGATATACCCATGTGTGAGCACAATAATGAGCCATCGTGCAATGACCCTTGCCTCTCGATAGATAGCACAACTAACATTTCGGTTACAGGGCATGTCCACGAAAGTATCGAGAAGATTGGCAAGTCTTCTTCCATCAGCGTACCAACCAGCTACTGGTACGAGTCGAGCCTGGCCATCACGTCAGCCTCGGACATCGACTTCAGGAATAGAACTGTAACATTCGTCGACCTGGCCCCAGGTTGCATGAGCCGCCGCCGGCATTCCTCAGCCTCCCCCTCGAAGGAGGAAGTGCACCAGGGAAGCATGGACTGGGTTCGCAAAGATGACTTACAAACGCATCTTGTACCCCGATGGCGTCGAACCCTTCAAGAAGAGAAAAGGGCACGCTGAATGTCTTGGGGCTGCCAAAGGAGAGGATATTGATGAGGCGACGGCGCGGGCGATTAAGCGGACGAGCAGGTACATTGTTTGCGGACGTTGACTGAACCGAGGAACTATAATACGCATGTTTAGTAAATGAAAAAAGGCCTAACCACTGCATCGAGACGCAATTCATCAATCCGGCGATAACCGAGGCCGACTTAACTGTCTTGCAGATGTAGTGCAACCCACGATGTCATTCGTCGGATGGCGTGATTGCTCGGCTGTGTGTCTTATCTTATCAGTGAGCGGGAACTTTTGACGGTCAAGATGGGAAAGTGCTTCATCCTTGTCAACGCCGCATCAACAAAAAAGGACACAAAAGCGTTACGAAATTCCTTTCAACTGCCTTTTAGATTTTACATGTGTATATAATCGGTTGCGCCTCTGCTCATCACCGCGAGGTACGAAATCAACCCATTACAATGTCCAGAACAAGTCACTGTCTACATCGCATCTTTGCAGCATCCACGCACAACAACCCCTCATCAACATGTTCCAACAATCAACCACCCAATCCCACCAAGACACAAGTACCGCTGTCTCCTTAACCCCATCTGGGTAGGAAGCAAAGCCGGCACCTCGGAAGAAGACGGCGCCTCTTTTCCTCCACATGGTGTCACCTTGAAAGGGGGTCCCTTGGCTACAGCTAGTCGCGGACAGAATATTCCGACTAAGACACACCCACATATACAGCCATACAGACTCGGTATATTTTGGCTCTACCAAGGCCTGGGGCAAAGGCAAGCCTTCTCCGCAAGAAAAAACGCCAAGCAGACCAAACATCTGCCGATTCTCACGTCCCCGTGGTCTCCAACGACTTCCTGAAATGGAAGGTCAGTAACGCTGTCCTCGACCGCCCGCAGCATTGGACACTCCCTCGGGAAGACAAAAATCCCCATGGCTTCCTCTGCGTGGGGTAAGGATGATCGCCGTCTACATGCTTGGTGGCAGCTTATGGGGAATAAATATGAAGGGTCTTCCCCCCCTCCCTTCTTCCCTCACGTCGGGGGGAAGACCTTCTCTATAGCTTGAACTTATCGTTGAGCGAAGCTGAGCCGTGACCATGGTTCGAAGCGTAGTTGCAGGCCTCGTGGGCTTGCTTGCCCCAGCAGTGGCATTCCAGAATTTCCAGACTCTGCCCATCCCCATCGGTCAGCTTCGAAAGCAGGTGGGCATATATACCTACCAGTAACACAAGCCGGAATGAGCATGAGATATTGACAACATAACCAAAAAAAAAAAAGGTCACCGACCGCAGCCGCGTGAGCACCCAGGCTGCCGACTACCCAGCGTACAACCTCTCGGTCCCCGTCGACCACTTCCACAACGAGACCAGATACGAGCCCCACTCGGATGAGTCGTTCAACCTGCGCTACTACTTCGACTCTCAGTTCTACGAGCCAGGCGGTCCCGTCTTCGTCCTCAGCGGCGGCGAGACGAGCGTCGAGGACCGCATCCCCTTTTTGGAGAAGGGCATCGTGTACGAGATCGCCAAGGCGACCAAGGGCCTGGGCGTCATCCTCGAGCACCGCTACTACGGCTCCAGCGTGCCCACCCCGGACTTTAGCACCGAGAACCTGCGCTTCTTGACCACGGAGCAGGCGCTGGCCGACACGGCCTACTTTGCCAAGAATGTCAAGTTCGAGGGTTTTGAGGACGTCGACTTTAGCCCCGACAAGACGCCCTGGATCGCCTACGGAGGTTCCTACGCGGGCTCCTTCGTCGCCTTCCTGCGCGTAGTCTACCCGGACGTCTTCTTCGGCGCCATCTCCTCCTCTGGAGTCCCCGAGGCCATCTGGGACTACTGGCAGTACTTTGAGGCGGCCCGCCTCTTCGCCCCGGGGCAGTGCTCCAACATCACCGGCAAGCTGACGCACGTCGTCGACTCCATCCTCCTGGACGAGGCCAACGCCCACTACATCCCCCAGCTCAAGAAGGTATTCGGCCTGAGCGGCGTATCCGACAACAAGGACTTCGCCTCGGCCATTGCCGGCGGCATCTACCAGCTCCAGAGCTACAACTGGGACCCCGAGATCAGCGGCGACGGCTTCTTCACCTACTGCGAGACGGTCCAAAAGGACACCAACCAGTACCCCTCCCTCGAGAGCAGGCGCGACTCGGTAAAGGGGCTCATCACCGCCGCGGGATACGGCGACGAGCTCGACACGCTGACCGAGCACTTCCTCAACTACATCGGCTCCCTCGGCCGCTCCCTCGCCGCCTGCGAGGGCTCCTCCCAGGAAGAGTGCTTCGGCACCTCGGACGTCGAGCTCCTGGCCGCGGACGACCTCTCGCAGACATGGCGCCTCTGGCCCTACCAGGTCTGCACCGAGTGGGGGTTCCTGCAGACCGGGTCCGGCGCCCCCAAAGACATCCTCCCCATGATCTCCCGCGCCGTCGACCTCGAGTACTCGTCGCGACAGTGCCGCGAGGCCTTTGGCATCACCGACGAGGCCAACACGGACCTCGTGAACAAGTACGGCGGCCACGACATTGCCTACGACCGCCTCGCCTTTGTCGACGGCGAGTGGGACCCCTGGCGCGCTGCCGGCGTGCAGGCCGTCGGTCTGCCTCCCCGGGAGTCCACCACGTCCCGTCCCGTCATCCTCATCGACAAAGCCGTGCACCATTGGGACGAGAATGGTGTTACCGAGGACAAGGTCACGCCCGACTTCCCGCCGCCTGCTGTCAAGGAGGCCAAGGATCAGATTAGAGAGTTTACCCTGGAGTGGCTCAAGGAGTGGAAGGCTTAGATTTCCTCCTACTTCTTCTTCCTGATCCTTGGACAGACAAATATGTGGTATACAGAGATGGTCGGTGCATGAGATATGAAGATGATATACAACGTTTTTTGATGAAAATATATATACAACAGCCGTATACGATCGTGTTTGAATATGTCCATATGTAATGTGCCATGCTAGTGACTCCTCTCGCGGCTCAACTCCCTGCTCATCCTGCGACTTCGTCTATCCTCATCCTCATTATCTACCCGATCCAGCAGGTGCTGGTCCGGAAGCATAATGGCCCGGTCAAGCTGGTACGGCAAGCCCCGGTGGCGGCCGCGGATCATGAGCGCGCACGTCACGAGCTTGCTGAATGTCGTGAACTGGCCGCAGAGGGAGGTGTTGACGGAGGGGTGGCCTAGGGATAGGCCCACGTTGCCGCTGTAAATCTGTCAGAGATTGTTTCAATCTTGTTAAGAGGGGAATTGGAGCAAGTAACATACTATGCTGATGTCACTTCGAAAAATATGGCAAATACGTTGAATGCCTGCTTTTGTGTCAGCCCATGAATCGCAATAAAGGGGTGAAAGAGAGAGGATAATTGAAGAGAAAGCAACTCACAGGATCCTTGAGGTTCATGATTTTATTCGCCTCGGCAATACAGATGCAAAAGATGCCCAGAAAAATGTACCAAAGATCGAAGCTGAGCTGGTTCTGCATATGCTTGAGCAGGTACGACGCCCCGCTCGTGTTTTCGTACTCGTCGAGCTCCTCCTCCTCTTTCTCGTATATACCCAAACTCTTCTCCTCGTAGGTGTTGCTGGCGCGGATCGAGATGGCGATGGGGAAGACGGAGATGTACATCATGACGAGAAGAGAGAACTGCACGGCCGGCGAGACGTCGCTGAGCACAAAAGTGGCGGTGCCCGTGTGCCGGGAGCTCGCAGCCTGGAAGATGGCCGCCAGGACGCGCTTGCCGAGGGGCAAGGCTGCTACCGCGGGGTTGTGCAGGTCAAGCACGATGATGAGGAGCGTATCGACAAAGTTGAGCGCGAAGAGGATGCCAAAGAGCACCCACGTAGGCTTGCTCGGGAAGAGCAGCGTGTAGCACCTGCGCGGATGGTCCAGGAGAAAGTGTAGTGGCTCCTGCATCGGGTGATGGCGCGGGTAGGCCTTCGACATTGTCCAGATCAGTAGGCGGAGGAAGACGGGGTAAAAGGTGTTTCCGGCCACGGCTAGTAGAGACATGATGAACATGACCCATTCTGAGTCGCGAAAGGAAATCATGGAGTCGGGCGTCAGCGTCAAGCCAAGGTTGTTGACCATTGTCTGGGCCGAGTAGAAAGCCCTGCATCACCAAATGTTTAGCAAAGCTCTCACACTCATAAAGGGGAAGTTTGCACGGCCGTGTTGAACTCACCACCAGACCTCCCCCTGGCCGCATTCCGCTAGATAGTTCCTGTACTTTTGAGCCGCGAGCTTGATCCAGGGAACTAGACAGATGGCCCCAAAGATGTGAAATCCGACAAAGTACCCGAGGACAATCTTCAAGAGAAGCTTGAGGCTACGATACTCGATGCCACCGAGCGCCTCACGGTCCTCCGATGTTAGGTTGTGGAAGCGCGAGTTCCTCCCCAGTGTGGCCTGCTTTGACAGAAATGGCCGATCGTTGATGGCAGGCTGGTGCGAGCTGGTGGAGTTGCGTCGCTCTCGGCGCGATTTCTCTCCTCCGATGACAAAGACGGACGAAGCTGCCGTGGCTACTCTGTCGATTGAACGGGCCTGCGAGAAGGTGATGCGTGATCCATCGGTTCTCCTCCGGCGTAGCCTTGGACCGGACGACGCTGCGATGGTCTCGTCTAGGTCATGTGCTGATAGCGGTTAAGCCATCTTTCAAACATGTCACAATAATAGCATGCAAGTGTACGTACTTTCTTTTGAGATGCTTTTGCTCAGCTCCACCAACGGATCTCCTCTATCACGCTCTCGAGGTCCCGGAATGTACAGTGTCGCATCATTCCGGGGATGCTGGTCGGCTGATGGAACAAAGGTGATTCGTGTGCCCGTGCGAGGTGGATGCTGCTCAGGTTCCCCTTGACCCCGCTGGATTGTGTCCTCATCCCCGTGGTCCGTCCCTCTCTCAAGAACCGCGTTCTGCTCAATAGGCTCTTTGCAAGTAGATTTCTCGTCGTTGCCGGGCTGTATTTCCTCTTGAGACTTTTGCGGTTCGAAAGTAGTCTCGCTGTCAAGCACTGTCGTGGAAGCGACTCCATTCTCCACATCTTCTGTGTTGTTCTGCAGTCGAATATCCTGCTTCTTAGCTCGGAGAAGCTTGGGAGCTGAGACATGTTGCGTGAGTGAAGGGTTTTAACAATCATCAAGGTGGGTGACACTGCCTTACCAATATTCTTCAGGTGTCTTCTGAACCAGTACAATCTCACCATAACCACCAAAGTGTTCAGGAACATGATGTTTGTGACCATGGGTATAAAATACAGAAAGAGCTGCTGGTAGGTCCTGAGCTTATTCACGTCCACACTGTCAAAGGGATTAGCCCGGGACCGCACAGCAATCACCAACTTGAAAACACTGACACGTTCAACCCGGACTCGGTCGAGGCGCTAACCCCAAAGTGGTATGCATTGATGGCGCTCAGGTTGCCCTCGGGGTAAAGGAAGATGAAGCTCGTAAGGCCAATGAGGATGATGTATGCATCTGAGGCAACAATCGTTAGCAAATTCAAGCAGTCAAGGTTTGAAATCTTGTGCTTTGCTCGGTGATTCGTTCGGCTTACAATGCAATGTAACAAAATTGACGGGAGGCCGCCACATGTTTGCACGGGAAGCGGAAGGGGGGAGGGAAACAATCACTCAGTCCAAGACCAACTCTCTCAACCACACACTCGCGCCTCCAGAAAGCAAACCAAATGAAGAGAAAGAAACGAAGAAAATAAGGTTCAGGACAACTTCCAGATCAATCACCGACGAGGGTGGTGAGCTACTTTTTGACTCAGGGCAATGGCATGTCATCATCCCGCCTGGCCAACCGAGTGAGCCATTTCCCCCCCCACTCCCACGCCCATTTCCAAGCGGCTCTGCGACTAGTCCCGGCAAAGCGATGAACAAATATGCAGTGCACAGCCCAACTTGTGCCTCGCGAAACTCAAAAAACCCACGTTATAACGTGCTGGGTGAGTGGGCGGGCTGCTGCTCGGCCAGTGAAAGGGGGGAGGGGGCGCCAGTTCTCCTCAGCAGCTTCTGTCGTGGAGTGAACATTCTTGGGCAGCTCTGGCTGAAGAGTTGACTTGCTGGATTCCAGAGTTTGCGACACGGATTCCATATTATAGCCAATGCCCCTCATCGTTGTCTACTGCGGATTGAGACGGGGGGGACCCTTGATCGACGAGGGTGTGCGTATTACCGGATTTGGATACCGACGCATGGTCATTAGTGGTAAATTCCTTGGCGGTTCGTGGCAGCCTTGGTTCTCGAATGGTGGGCGATCCGTCTGGTTCGTTGGAACTGGTCGTGTGGCGTTTTGGGCTGACTCTAGGTTCGGGCTTTGTCAGTTTGGGGGAAAACAAAGGGGAAAAGAATAAAAAAAAAAGTGTGTGCGGAGTTTTGTCATGACGAAAGGGAGGAGGCCTCACCACCCATCCTGGAAGGAGCGACTCGACCACCAGCCTCGCCTGGCGAAAAAAAAAGGCCACATTGTCGATTGCTCAGTCGCAGGTTTCCAGGGCCCTTGCGAAATGTTTAAATGAAAATAAAAGGGAAAAAAGTTCTCCTCTTAGTACTTTGCTTCTATAGTTCTGCGAGGAGATGTTTAGGTCGAGCTTCATCTCCAATAAAAAGGGCACCAATCTCTGACAATACCAAACGTAGCAATCAACTTCGAAGAAACCAGTCCCGTTTCACTGCCTTGACCTTCCTCCAATTCTTTCTCCAGAACGTCCACGTCCGCCCTCTTAATCAGGCGTCCAATTTTTCGTTCGCTCTCCTCTTATTAGATCCTTCTGCACCCCGGTCAGAAAACCCACAGCCGTGGTCAATTCGCCAGCGGATGGTGTCCTCGAGCTTCCTTGTCTAAGGGTTATCAGATCCATGATAACTCTGGAGAAGCTGATATCGACCATGTATCGGGGCTATCCCTACTTCTCCTCCCCTCTTCTCTTCTTCACCATAGCGAAGCTCGACAACATTCACCGGATACTGCACGCTCAGCTGTTCACACTTGCGATCTTGTCAACGATCATGACTTTCTGTTACGAAGACTTCGCCGTTGGGTTTCCCGCGTCGTGGACGGCCATGGGGACCATCTTTACTTTCCTGAAGCTGAACGGTAGACAAGGGTCTGGTAGGAATGGTATACTGTGAGGGTCTAGCAATGTCCTGCAGGGCGTTGAAAAAAAGTCAAGCTTATAACCTAATCGTCATGAGACTTACCGCACGCATGGCAGAAAAAGTCCGGTTCGATATGGTCAACCCCTGATTGGATTGGTCCGTCGACGGCGCCTCGTCTAGAATATGGAAATCATATGTCGCGATAAACTTCGCCAAGGACGGAACAGGGGAAGGGAGGGGGAATATATTACGTGATGGATGGCATAAAATCAAACGAAATATTGCAATCGATTAATTCATATTTATATTACCAGAAGCAATGATCTTTTCTGGAGTGGTGAGACTACGATGCCAGTGGATATACTACGGCAGCCTTTTCCAGACGAGACGCAAGGTTAATGAACTTTACCATTCACGAAAGGGAAATAGTAAAGAAGGGAAATATACGAAACAACTTTTCAATGAAGCAAACTCTTGAATTGGCAAGAGCACCTAGAGGTTTGGTCTGTCGCGCCTGCTTACGAAAAAAAATGATCAAATAAAACAAACGATCGTGGTATTTTCTATCTTCTAACTATGGCAATTTTTTTGCCTTATTTAAAGTTCCTCCGACTCGTCGGAGACGTCGTAGATGTCGACGTCGTTGGCAGCCACCGGGGCCGTAGTGACAGCAGCCGGAGCAGAGGCAGCGACACGAGGCATCTGGGCTGGCTGAGCCTCAGTGTCATGGTCAACGTCGCGAAGCTCGATGTGCATTCCATCGACGTCAACATCCATCATCTCGTCCTCATCCTCGTCCTCGAAGATGTCTTCTCCGTCGTAAAGCCCAAACTCGGCGTCGGGCATGGATTGGAGCTCAGAGAGGTTGTCGTTGACGGGCACATAGACCTCCATGTCGACGACCTGGCCATTAATCTCGACGTCATGAATAATGTTGGCCATTTCGTTTCCATCACCATTGGCCTCGACCACAGGAGCATTCGAGATTTCCATGGACACGGACATGTCGGATTCATTCTCGGAATCATGGTTGGGCACATCGTTGTTGACAGGGTTAGAAGCAGCACCACCTTGGTTGAGATTGTCGATGGGCGCGGGCGAAGAACGACCAACGGTGCCCGATGTGCTGGGACTAACCTCCGCAGAGGCCTCGGTATCCGGCTCCTGGGCCACATCTTCCTCCATAGCTCGGGGTCGGACCTTGTCTGACTGGTAGTTGGAAGAAAAGATCACAGCGTCAGGCGAATCCTCGCCCATCCAGTTTGGAAGAAGATCGTCGCCAATGTACATCTGCTCCATCTTCACGCCCAGGCTTACGGCTTGCTCAAGTCGTCGGTTTGCTTTCTGGATGACGTCCTTCTCCAGAGCCTCGCTGAGGGAGGCGCCGTACTCGTAGGCGGACAGGTGACGCTGCAGGACGGAATGCAGGTCTTCCTCATCGGGGTCCCAGGCATCTCCGGGCCAGGTGGGCAGACAGTTGGGTCCGATGCGAAGGTCCTTGATGTCAACATTCTTGTCAATAGCGAGGCGGAGGCGCTCGGCGGATTCCTTCTGCAGATTCATTCGTGCCTCAGGGGGGAGGTGATGCTTAGGGATCTGAGTCAGGAGCCACTTCTGGAACTCCTTGGACTTTTGGAGCTGCTCCTCGGCGGACAGTTGATGCTTCTGTTCGTTGTTGTCATTTTCGTCGAGGGGGCGACGGACGCAGAGTGGCTCAGGCACAATACTGGGATCAAAGAACTCCCTCTGCTGGAGATCATCAGAGTCGGCAGAGCTGGGGGCGAGCGTACGCTTCATCATGCGCTCCCGTTTGGCGGCTGCCTCCTTGAGTGCCTTCTGCTGGTTCTCTTCAAAATGCTCGTCTTGCCTGTCGTACTCCTCCAGACGTGCGATGATCTCGCTGAGGCTAGTTTCCGACCTCTTCCTCTGGACACGCGAAGAAGCGGCGGGCAGGGGGGTCACTCCAGGATGACCCAGGTTATTGTTTACATTCCCATTGAGGGCCAATTGGTATCGGTTTCGAGCATTAGTCTCAATCATGTCTCGTTCCGTCTCCAATTCCTCGCGTAGGTCATCGAGGGCCATGTCGATGTCGGCATCAGTGAGGTTGTGGACTTGACGAAGTTCCATGATGGAAGGAGAGTGAGGAATGTTGCCCTGGTTGGTGGTTTGATGATTGTTGAAGTAGGCAGAATACTGTCCAGTGCTGCCCTGGTAGGGGCCTTGGCCGTTGTATGCCATGATTCCGGCTCTCAGTTGAAAAGGAGACGAAGCGAGAGGGTTATCTCTGAGTAAAGATGATACTCTCTTGCAGGTGGAAAAATAATTGTCTTTGAGCGAAGATGAATACTCTTTTGAAAGATGGAAAAGGGTAAAAAGATGCTTGGGCAGGCAGAAGCGAAGCGAGAAGAGGGTGAAGGAGAGAGAGGATATTGGAATTCGAAAATTCACGGAGAGGATGGTGGGAAAGAGAAGAAGAAGTGAAGAAAGGGGTGGGGCCAAGGATTAAATAGGACGACGTTTTGAAACCACAGGCGGCCAGGAACGCTTCGTGGCTGCGATACCGGTGGGCAGCTGCTGGCAAGTCTGTAGGCTACAGCTGCCGGGCGACACTCTACAGAGGAGCTGCCACGCCTAGGGGTTGACTCCCCCCCTATTGTTTCAGCGAGGATAGAATGGCTTCATGGTAAACATGGCAACATCCGATTTCGGCACAAATGGCATCATATGCTCCGGTTACGCGCCAACATTCTTGAAAGGTACCATCTCGATGACGGCATATCTTGCTCATTATTCGGATGCCCTCGTGTGAGGACGTCAGTTATCGGTCAGTGTTGCCATACCGACATGTCCTGACCGCTGCAGAGTCTTGAACACTGTTGTAAACAATGTCTGAATGCCCCTTTGCACAATCTCTAGACGAACCTTGATGGTTCAACCGTAGTCGAGTAGCTCCTATGTGTGTGCAAATGTATATTGACTGCCTCAACGTAGTGGTCAGGCAAAAGGGGCATACACTTTTCACTCTGCCTCGTTTGGTCTGATTATCTCGGGATATTGCTGTATTCTATTGTCCACACAAATCCATGTTTCCAAGCACTGATTGTTTCGTTGCTCGTGGTTACCTTTGCCTCTATTAAGATATCATAATGCAGACTGTGGGGGAATACGCGTATTGACTTTGTTTTCAAATCCTCCGCTATGTAACTCTTCAAGTGACACATGTGTAGATTCCACACCATCGCTTCTTTCAGTACCTAGTTTGGCTCCCTATGGTTCATCAGTGGAACCCTCTAGTGACGATTCCAGCAGTGTCCCCAGTCGAGATGGCGAGCAGATGTCTTTTTGTTGTCGAGTTCAAGGCGCAAATCACCTCGATGATTATGCGAGAATATGGAATCCATCATGACGGACGATACTCGAATCAAACTGCCTGCCCGAGGTCTTTCTCCATCTGCTAATCACGACATGCATTTCCTTCTATGCCTCCTTCGCCTTCTCGACAAGAATCTAGACAACTTCAAACTATACGTGTAACCACTATTGATTGTTAAACATCAAACGCCAGTGTAGAAAACTATTGCATACAATGCTCAGAGCATGGGTGATGCAAATGTAGTCTGGAGATTCGATCTTGATCGTGCCAAATAGAGAACCATCTTCAAACGCGACCCTAAACAAACAACAGCAATAATCCAGGATGCATAGGGGACTCGGAATAATACCTCACTCTTCTCGTAAATCGTGTATCGAAAGGAATATCTGGAATCTGGCCAGCAAGTATCCTCGCCCTTGAAGGCAAAAGGTGCCCTGTGGAGGTTTGAGCGCTTCGTTAAATTTACGAGCAACAGAAGCGTGCCAGCCAAGTCAAGCGTAGATTCTCCTTACCAACCATGGCATCCCATTCAACCGAGATCTATCCAAGACGCCAATACAAATGGCTAACTTGAAGTCTCCAACAGTCAAGACTTGCTATCAGAGGGAGCCAAGCCAGGGTGGGCGGGTGGAATGGATGCGGGGCACGGGTAACTGCAGCAGGGGGGCTTCTATCTGGGACGTGCATTAATCTTCTTCCTCTAACTACCACCATACGCTTTGTTGCCATATTATATCCTTTTCCTTCCTTGCCCAGTCGACGTTGGAGACTACACTGCCGAAACGGCATCGAAAAATACTCGATCCAGCTTCCTCATCATCCTAGCTCGCCAACTAGGCTTCAACGACTGCGACTTCGACTCCTTCAGCTCAGAAACATGGATCCCAAACATCGACAAACAGTCCTCCGACCGCAGCAGCATTCGCTTCCTCGAGTACCGTACCATGTCACTTCCACCTGCAGCCCGACACGATCATGAAGGAAACGTACAGTCACATCGCGAAGCTTGACCAGCTGCAGGAGCTTCGTTTCTCACAGGTGCCAGCCAAGTCACGAAGTCTACCTTGTCCAAAACCCTCCGTGGTATTGCAGAACTACTGAGCGATAGGGGCTACACAACACTGATGAGTAGAAAGTCTCACAAACGAGGATTTGCAAGAAGAAAGGGCCTCGCACTACTGCCTAGCTACGAGCATTCACTACGGTATATCATCTTTCGTGGAATACTTCGCCGTATTGTTTTCAGGTTGTATATACATATCAACTGGCGCAAGGTGAGAAACAGAAACTTGGGAAGACCAAAGCTAACGGTTGACAATGTAGGACCTGAATAACTAGATCCATCTGGAGCGTTGACCAGAAACAACATTCTCGAAACAGCTACTTGTGCCCCTTTGCTCCAAAGACGAGAGGTATTTGTTGCTGACAAGAATCCTTGGGTTCGACTGACAGCTCTTCGAAAAATACGCAGATCTCTTACCTGGCCGAGAAACAAACGTTACCGCTGAAGAATATCCCCGAGCCTCCGTCGCCCCTCTACCCCCTTTATAATCACCACATTGATCACTTCGAGTACGAACCCAGGGAAAAACACAACGAATACAAAGGAAGTCCTGAGAGCGGATACGAGCTGACGCTGCTCAAAAGGCTGGGCATCATCGACAAGCATTCTGGCACTACCTGAAAGGAAGCCCGGCAAGTACAACAAGGCGGTTATGCTCTTTACGAGTTGCGAAGTGTTATTTGTCGTCAACCCAGATGTTATAAAATCACGTCAATAGATGTTACGACAACAGCCTTGATAACATTGCGTTGCGAAAACTCTCCTTTTCTTTCTCGTACGGACCACAAACTGCTTTCAAAGCAGCAACGGCGCCTTCAGAATTGCACAATATGTTTTACAACCAAAACGAAAAGGAATTGTTTGTATCCATCTCTCTTGATCAAGCCGTCGATCAGTCCCGAACGAGCTGCCTCTACCAAAGACGTTGCTAATCGATGTTTTTTGCATGGCCATACATCTCGTGCCGACGATTCTCAATTATCCTAGGCTGTATGCCACCCTTACTTATATCTTTTTACATCCTCCGATTTGATTCCCATCGCGGGTCGTAACTGGAAGCTTCATTTATTCTCAGCTCGCTGAACAAACCAGTTCTCGATCGACATCGATTCACTACAAGGACTACGTCGCGGTGTTCAACATTACCAGAGAAAAGAATAAGAAAAAGACGAGAAGAAAGTAAAAGAAAAAGGAAATTGGCGCTATTCATCGAAGACAAGGAAAGATTACGTTTCGTCCCCCATTGCGCCTCAAGTGCCCCGAACCGAAGAGACCCTGCTCAACATTGAACAAAGGCCCAGAGGAGACCATAAACCTCCTATGCGAGCGAGCACAGCTGTCATTTTTGAAGATGTGTTGAAAGTTATCGAAAGAACTATAAGAAAGGAGGTTGGGGATTGTGGGTTGTGGGTTGGAGATTGGGGTTTCAGAGCGTTTGTTCAGGGGGTCCGTCTGCGATACCGAAAGACGAGATGGACACCTTGCACCTACATCAAATACATCTTCTTCTATGAACATCCCCCTCGAGGTCTATATAGTGTTGTATATTGATGGTGTTGCACCTTGGTTGACAAACCACCCCAAATTCCATAATGTGATTCGACTTGGGTCAAATTGCACATGCCAAGGAGACCAACATTGGGGAGGATTCCAACACAGGGGAACTGAATTTTACGAATTAGACCTTTCAGTATTAACGTTCATGTGTACAACGTTCTGTAATTATTACGCCGAGCATGTTTTGTGACGGGCAATGAACAGTAAACTCGTGGCCACACATTGTAGAATGCAAACCTCCTACATCCGACCTTGATTAGATCCAAAATCTCCCAGTCATTATTTTATACCATGTAGACAGCAGCAGCCAGGGCAACGGCAGCACCCACGCTGACAACAATCCTGCTACCAGCGGCAACGGGGACCTCGGTAGGGATAAAGGGCGCACCAGTGTTTGTAGGCACATCTCTCGTTCTGGCGACCACGACGGTAGAGGCACCAGGGTTTTGGATGATGGAGAGCGTCGGGACCGTGTAGGGAGTGCTGAGAGGATTCGTCGGAGAGCGTCACACGTCGTTGGCCGCAGTCGTCGGCGAGCAGGCACTTCAGGTAATGGTCGACATGCTCGCAGTCTCGATGACGCAGATGGCCTTCGAGAAACATTTTGCGTTAGCATCAAACTCTGCTTGACGTTGTGCGAAGATAGGATAGGGTGGAAAGGCTTGCCTGAGAGATAGGAGACAATGTATGTAGTCTTCATCGTTGTTCTGTTGACGATGAAATAGAAGACAATGGAACGAAAGTGATGATGTGTGTCTTCAGAATAGCAATTCGAGAGGCAAAAGGCGAATCGAATGACAAAAGAAAACCATGTAAACCAAAGCTAGGACTCGGCTCAGCATAATCTTGGTATATTATTTCATCATCCATCTTTCGAGGCATCTGCGTCATCTGCTTACCATATATTAGAGGGCCTGGATCGCACAAGACAGGACAACTCCCTCGTTTCCAACATGATGCCGAAATCTATCTCTCGCAAACGGCGTAACAAACCAAATAGACAAAAAAAAAACACCCATTGCGAGAAAACTCCAATGCTGCAAAGGGAACATGTTCCCACTCTACTTGCACCCTTTCCATAGTACGTGGCCACACAGAGCAAGATGTAGTTAGACTAGCAGCCCACGTCTACAAACATGATAGAAACACTGCACACATACGGACAGAAAATATGCACATGCACAGAAACAAACAGCCTCCAGCTAATGACCATGGGCATGTATTTCTCTCCCGAGAAATCTCTGCTCTGGAACCATCCAACGACAAACGTCCCCCCTTCATTCCCACATCATCCTAATCTCCACGTTTTCTGTTCTCAATCTTTTTTTCTTTCCCCCCCACGGATATTAGAAGCCAAGACAGCTTAGCGTCGCCTCTTCCTCTCTATCCAGAATCGTGGGGAAACCAAAACCCTCTTTTTTCTTTCTCGCCAAGTCGGAAAGATTGCGTGGATTCGCTCGGTAAGAAGCTCTCGATGAGAAGAAAAACAACAACAACACTGACCTTTTCCGCGAAACTTCATTCAAAGACTCAGCCCGCTTGCCTAGCAGTTGTCGAACTCGGACATGCCAGTAGCAGTAAAGCACTAGCTGATCTATCAAGTACTACGCACGACATCGGCATGAAGATGAGGGTGGTGATGAAGGTGGTGCTGAGGGTGATGATGATGATGCAAGGAACACGTTATCTAGCAAGCCGGGCAATTGGAGACGTGGCTGATTCTACAACTTGATATATGATGGTCCTCTATTCCAGCCATATAAAAGTGAGGTTTTCTTCATCTTCATCTTCACCATCAGCGTAAAGAGTAACTTGTCAATAGCCCAAAACCTACTACTACTCACTGATAACCCCCTCCCTTTTATCGACACAGAATTGTACTTCTCAACCCCCTAATTAAAAGAGTCACAATCTACTTCTTCCATCACCACCGCCATGCCATCATAGCCCTCGCTGCCGCCGCACCGGTCTAGAATCGCGCGTAAAAGATTGACGACGGCACAATCTTAAACTACGCCGACTAAACACCTTCATATCCACAGCCTCCATCACGAGCAAAACCTACCTCGCCGCCGCCGCCTCCATCCTCACCGTCGAGGCCCGCCACGGGTCCCACGTCCGCTCCTCGCTCAACGACAGATCCCCTTTCCCCCAGGCCTTCAACGCCCCCCTCGGCCTCGACGAGGTCTACTCGATCGCCTTGCCCTTCATCACGTACTGCCCTGAGAGCAACCCCGCTCTTTCCATCAAGGCATTTCCTGCCCTTTCTCTGGCCTCTGGCGAGGTTGAGATCAGGACTGGCTCAACTGTCACTCTCCTCACTCCCGTAAGCCAACGAACTTCTGCACTTCCCAGTGCCATGATGGCCATATTTCCAACCAACCTTGCATACTCTTCTCTTAATTCAGGATTACACTCTCAAAAGTGAAGAGGGCGTTGCCATCTATGCTGCCTTCATCGCCGTCGCCGGCCCTGCCTTTGTCGAGGCCTCCCCTTTTGACGGCGCCTTCTCCGCAAAGATCCTTTTTTGTTCCCACCAGATGCAAGGACTCCGTCTCAGGCCGGACCGTCGCTGCTGGTCCCGCTCTCATGGAGGTGAGCCTTCGATGAACAGCCCATTCGGCTTTGCAGTTACTGACAGATGGCCATAGACCAGCTAGATCTGATGCTTTTAATCAACTTCTTTTTATCTAGTACAGGTTCTGGCTTGCATCTAGTTTGGACAAATCTAATGTCTGCAAGATAGCGCTCTATCCTGTATTCTCAAATTCTCTTATACAATTATTTCCATCAACAGCATCATCTTAGTTACCACCGCCATGTGTAATATCCAAGACTCCAAGTCCACAATCTGTCACGTTCCTAGTAGTACCGCTTCGTCGGGAGTTGTAGCAGTATCTTACGATCGTCTTCCTTCGGCATCGTGAACCTGTAATACCCATGTGTCCCTTTCAAGAACTCGATGGAGTGAGCGAGGTTGAAATCGCAGCTGATTGGGAGTGGTATCCGAGTTGGTGAAGACGAAAAGAGTCGCGCAAAATTTAACATCATGTCGATGATGGTTCTCATGACCTTGCATGAGCTCGTTACAGCGCAATAGGCGGCACAGTCCATTGGGGGCCACAGGCTTAACCTCCAGTCTTGGCTATGGTACTCTCGAAAGATAGTGCCGTATAGGAGGAACAAAGCCCTTATTCCAATATTAGCATCAATAATTCCGGCATTCACTCATGCGTCACGTACCGAATGCAAAGAGCGACAG
Source organism: Trichothecium sympodiale (assembly GCA_003012115.1). Classification (NCBI taxonomy): domain Eukaryota; kingdom Fungi; phylum Ascomycota; class Sordariomycetes; order Hypocreales; genus Trichothecium; species Trichothecium sympodiale. The sequence continues at coordinate 129,798 of PXOB01000020.1, read as the reverse complement.
AAGCAGGTAATAGTTCCTTCTCTCCGTCATAGTGATGCTGATCAGCAAGAAATGTGAGAAAGGCCAGTAATTCCTCGCCGAGCCAGCTGCATTGCAATAGAACAGCATCGTTCTGTTCTGTTATAGACGGGAGCAGTATCAGCACTTCATTGAGGAATGACACAGCCTGGGCCTGCCTTCCAGCCTCGTTAATGTTCGTCGAGTAAGTTGCACAGAGCTTTTCAGGTACAATCGACCCAGGACGATGCATGGACAGTGGTAGAAACGTTTCGAAAGAGGGGAATTCTGACAACGCACACCGTATTTCCGAGTCCTTCTCGGCAAGGGCGATCCTATAGTCAAGTCAGCTCAGCCCAAAAGGGAGCTCGAACATGGGTAATTTCTAGTACCTCTCCATCATTGGCAAGGCCCAAGCCAAGTTCAGTTTCTGTTCCTCGACCACTCTATCACCCGCGTTCATCCACATTGCTGAGATATTGGTAAATCTGTTGTGAATACCGAGCATGCGTGCCATCCCTATACAGGTAGCAACAGTTACGTAGGCCACTTCTGGTTGGTTGTTGTTATATTCGCACTGAGCGAGTATTAAACCTGCTTGCACGAGCGGTACGGAAACTCCAACTTCGGCATGTGCTTGAGAGAAAAGCCCTTTGATTTCGCTGTAACATGCGCGGATGTGCGGAAGACACGCCGTCCCACCATGCTGAAGATAAAATCTTGACGAGTGGACGATGAACCACATGCAAAGAAAGAGAACTGATACGTCAGCTTTAAAGGGGTGACTTGGCCCTTTCTGACACTCCAGCCTGTAGAAGCCTGCGGGCGTCATGACCTGAAGCCAAACTTGGGAGCATTCGAATTAACGGGGTCCCAGCTGTTCCCATGGGAAATCCAGCCTCGCCATGAGGACTCTCGCCCGCTGATCTGCTTCTCCGCAAGCGTCTCCATAAACGTTCCAGAGCAAAATGTTGCCCGTCAAAACATGGTACATCTTGAACGCCTGCCCGTTTGTGAAATTGAGAGGAGCCAAGCTGCACGATCGCCGGCTCTCACCCGACGCATCGATTTCGTACTTACAGCTTTCGTTACGCTTGGAACAGCAGCTGCACGAGGGGAGTTTCTTGTCGCATGCAACCTTTCTCCGCTTGCAGGCATGGCAGACATTCTGAGCAACGTTGGTGTCTCCGTCCATGGCATCAGATGGGCCTCGATTCGGCGCTCGCTCAACGAACTGATGTTTATAATCTTGATTGATAATGTTGACTGATCGAGCCTGAAGAATTTGTGGTTGTAGGTACCTGATAAAGTGGTATGGAAGAGGAAAATCAGAAGTGCGGCCGCCGCCACCAACAGCTTTTTAAAGGGACCAGGGAATGTTTGTCACTACCTGGGAGGTGCTGTTTGTCATTACGTAGGAGATGGCTAGTGGGAATGAGTCCTACCTTCCGTATGTATGTATCCGTACCTACCCTCCCATGCTTCTCTTCGCATTGTCTACCCTGAGTATTGATGACGACTTGCCGACACGACACTCTTCATTCTTTACCTCCCAGTTGTTGTTGTCGAATGCCCAAGCCATTCAGTAGCAGTTTCCATGGCAGTGGAATATGGTCTACCGGCCGCAGCCAACCCAACTTGAAAATTACAGGTATCTTCTTCTTCCCTTCCCCTCTCTCGCTTATACTACTAGCCACCACATGATCCTAGTCAAGGATAATTACAGGGAAGGGCCTTATGCAAAAGCATCTCTTGAGGCGCCCGATGCCCGTCCCCTACCCAACGCCATGACGCCGTTGAATTTCCAGCACACTGACCAACGCCTCCTCGTACTTCTTCTTTTCGTACGCCAATAGGACAAACTCGACTCGTCCCTGTTTGCTCCTCCACCTTCCCAGCACCCTCTCACCGACAGCGGCCTTGCTTCCAACATCCGCGGAAACACTCGATCCTGCGTCCGGCTCTGAGCCTAGAAGCTGTTCCTGAGGGGACTCCCTCCCTCCTTCCATGTTGAATTCGCGGCCGAGATGGAAGCACCTTGACAACTCCCAAGTTCCGTTGCTGCTCGGCCAGGATCATATGCTTGACGGTGCTTGCTTGGCATTTTCCAACTCTAACTCCCGTGGTACCGAAAGAGAGATAATCGGTCTAGAAACACAGGTACTGGTCATCTGGAACAGAATCGAGGCTATCAAGTGACAATTCGAGATTACTTGCAGACACATCGTCCAGAGTCAACAACCTTCCGACCCCCTGGGCTTCTGGGGACGACGACACACGATCTAGACGAAGAGGCGAGTTCCTGAAAATTAAACATGTAATAGCCTTGGCTGGCCTGTACGTGTCGGAAAGAAAGTCTTCAGCGATGGACAAGCACAGATCTTACTTTTCTTTGCCATATTGTGTACCTTGGTGATGCCCGCCCCAACCTAGCCATGACCAGGTTGGGAAGTTAACTTGGAAATTCAGCGAGGTCATCTTCTGAAGTATCAAGCACGTCCGTCTAGATGGTAGGTAGGTTTCATATGGCATCAAGCACAAGCATCGCTCCAAGTTCGATGTGGGCATGCCCCAAAGAAACGACTCCCCGGTCCTCTCTACTTCGGCAAGGATATCTATGAACACGCCAAGGCATCGCCATCATAGCTCATATCCCTCATATTGAAGTTTTTCGCGAGTATCTCGAAATTTCTCCTTATGTAAGTATGCCTATCGGTTGCTTGGAGGATAGAATGACCCGTGTGCTAACCCCTGACGTCTTTGCAAGAATCTTCTCCGAGTGAGTGTCTTCCGACCAGCGCGCCCATACGCAATGTCATATACCTTTGCTGTTCCACGAATATAATCATACGGCCTGGTAGAGCATATTCCTTCAGAAGCCCAAGCCCGTGTGCTACAGACAGACTGATCGGTGGTGATGAGGCAAATGCCGTTTCTTGCGTGCCTCCGTGGGTGCGTGGGAGAGGACTGGCTGCCGGGGGGCTCGTTTGCCTGGTATACCTGCATCCGCAGACCGTCCATTTCCAACCCCGATGGTGAAAGTTGTTTAAAGGTGAACATCGCTCATCCCACCATGCTGAGTGAACTTGTCTTTATCATTGTCTCGGATGATGCATAGGGCATCGATCCACAGGCAAGGAACTGTGAGGGGCTCTGTGAAGAGAATCGTGTCCCAGATTGTTCTTGGGGTTTTGTCCAATGTAAGCGATCTAGACTCTTCATCTCCTCGAGACTATCCTGTTGTAACACTAGCTTCCAAGGGCTGTCCCATACATAGCTGAGTGCTGCGTGTTGTCTTCAGATCAGAGAATTCTTTGATTGTCTTAGTCATTGATAAGCCGGAAAGTAGACATTTGACTAAAGGATAAGTCAGGTCCACTGTAGTTGAAGAACGTACTTCCGGGGGCAGCGTACCAATTTTTGATGCTGTTCCCTTGGCTGGTTTCAGTGCGTAAATTAGATTCCGCGCCTTGATTCTCAATGCAATCAGACTGCCATTGGGCAGGGAGCTTACGCTGACCAAACTCTGGCCTCAACCTTCCCCTAAATAAGAGCGCTTACGAATCACCAGCTGCGCCTTCGAAGACGCCTTCAAAATGGGGCGTAAGTTGAAAGAAGCGGAACACAAGCTTGGGGACATTCTATCAACCTTGGCTCACTCAACACCATGGACAGAGACGGTCAACAAAGCCAGAATGAGAGTTGTCCGGGCTCATCTGTTGCTAGTAGAGAGATATCCATCACAAGTCGATGCTTTCCCAAGAGGCCCACTAACTCCGGCGACGTCGATGCCATACCAGCAAGATATACAGGTTCCATGAGCTTATTATCTTTGGCCTGCCAGAATTCTTTGATAGTAGAACTTCCGATCGCAGTTGGCATACAGCATAGCAAAGATGACACGTTGATGGTGACTTTTCGACTAGATCCTGCTGCCCCAAACTTCACGCTCGGCAGGTGATGTAAGATCAACCGATTCGTCTATCCAAGGAACGACGAGACTTTTCCCCGTTTTACTAGATTGGCAAAATCGGAGACGGAAAAGGGGTCAACAAGGTCAATGACCGTACAGTAGTCGCAAAGACGGGCGTCTTCCATTATTCCTTTAGCTCTATGCTCGTGATATAAGGGATAGGAGATGATAGTTGGAGATCAGGATAGACGACCGCATCAAAGCAGATTGAAATAGCTTGGTTATCTATAAGTGAAAGAAATAGATAAAAAAAACACCTCTAACAAATGCAGATGGAAATCATCTTTCCAAAGGGATAAGAGGCCATCACGGCGTGTGGTTGGTATCGATAAGTTCAAATATCATTGATGAGAAAATTTGATCCAGGCTTGTCTAAACCACTTGCCCATGTTTTAAGCGCCAAAACTCCTTTCAGTGCAGTTGTATCGAGAAACCGTTAATATCCTTTATGAAACGTAATCCTAGGCCGTCCAGAGTTCGCACCACCAGAGTTGTTCTCCATCTCAATCCCTCGCGGCGACGGTCATAGTCGTTGCGCGAATCAGGCCCGACAGCTGGCTCGTCCCATGAAGCAATTCCCTCTACTGAATCTCCATTTCCACCTCGGCGGCTTCAGCATCCTCATCATCACCCTCCTCCGCGTCCAAAAGATCTGTAAAAACAACAAGTCAGCACAAAAAGAAAAGAATATCCCTCTCAGATAAAACAGGAGAGGTCGACGGGAAAAAAAGAACATACCCTCCAAGGCACCCTCGCCCTCACGCTCAATCTTCCTCCTCAGCGCATATCCAACCTTCTTCTCCAGCTTCTTGGCCTTCTTCTTGCTGATGGCCTTGTTGGGACCGCTCGTGGGCATCAGACCGGGCCTGGCACCGCGCCTCGTCTCCCGCTTCGCGATGCGGTCCTTGCCGGCCTCGCTGCGCTTCTGGCGGAGCTTCTTTGCGTGAGAGAGGCGCGCCGCCGCGCGGTTCTTGGACGGGCCGTTGGGGTTCTTGACTGAGGGCATCTTGTATCGCTGTGTGGATGTTGATGTGATTGATGACAAATTCGAAGCTTATCTGGGTTTTTGCGAATGCTGATGTTGGAATTTTGGTGTGGACGGGCTCGGGTTTGAAGTTTTTTGGGAAGTTTTTCTTAGTCTTGCAGGGGTTGGTGGGGATGGTTTTTGCCCCGCAGGACCCTGAATCCCGATCGACCTTTTGATTAACATTGACAAGGAGGGGCTGAACCTCGTAACTGCTTCGGACACGTTCATCATTGTCATCTTGTTGTCTTTAGCAGAAAGAATGTTTATTCGCGGATTTACGAATGCTATAAAGTCTAAACCTGTTTTTCCAACGCCAATGCTTCTCCGATCGCCAGATTCTGTATGCGCAAACACTGATAAACTGACAAGCCAATTGTGGTAGAACCTCTTCTTAAGCTCCGACACCAGCCGGCCTGGTAGAACCATCTCGGCTCCTCCTCAACATGTGACGGTCCTCGTCATCGTCCTCCTCGTCGCTAGACATGCCATCCAGCTCAAACTCCCCCGCATCGCGCACACGACCCTCCTCCATCGGTCGCCCGTTGGCCGGTGCGTACCCGTCACCAAAGTCCTTGACAGTAATGGTGGGCAGAGCGAGGCGGTCGTAGAGATTGATTAACAAGTTGGTGAAGAGGAAGACGACGAGGGCCATGGAGTAGAGGATCAGGATATACGAAACATGGTCCATTCTCGACTGGTCAACGAGGGTCATCTGCTCCTCGCTTGCACCCATGAAGAGAAATCCGGCAGCATAAACCAGCTATTGATCTGTTAGCAAACGAGCAAAACCATTTTTTCCTGGAAAAGGTACGTACAAATACAGGTATGTACTGGAAGCTGTTCCAGGAGCGGCTATCCGGGGTCAACGACTGCTCGTCTCTGAGCACAAACGATATCTCGACGACGCGTGTAAGTCCAAAAACCATCAAGGTGTAGCCAAACATAGCATGTGTCGCCTCGCTGACGTGCAGCTCCTGCGGGTGCGCGGACATGCCCCATCCGGTGATGAAGAGCACAAACGCGGGGATAAAGTTGCGCTTCGGCTGGCCATCGCGGTCCTTGCTGAGCCAAATGCCCGTCAACCCCGCGCACCACCAGAGAATGCCCATGGAGGTATGCTGCCAGTCGTTCCTGACCCAGGCGGTGCCCCAGCGATGCATGGTAAACGTGTTGATGCAGCCCCAGATGGCGATGGCGGAGCTGTCGAAGAACTCCTGCGACCTGCCGGTCCGGCGCATCCAGACCTGCCCGACGAGAAGGACAATGGTGAGGAGGACACCGTAGACGATGAACGAGCTGCCCATGATGAAATGCGCCACGCACTGGCCGAGGTGATCATCGGTCTGGCAAAAGCCCAACGCGGTTATGCCGCCAAAGACCATCTGCGCCCACGCGAGCAGCGGCATGGCCTTGCCGATGATGGAATGGCACGGGCGGATGAGCTTCCTGATCTTCCCGTTTATGCCCCTTTCCCAATGACCCTTGAGATACAGACCCAGCACAATCTGCCCGATGAGCAAGAGCTGCAAAATGTTGGCAAAGATGGAGTGGACATTGTTGGCCACGAATTCTCTACCGCCGTGCGCGTGGCCCAGGAAGAATCCCAGCAACGCCAGGCACGCACCGACGACCTGCGTGGGAACGTGCCATCGAGACTTTGTCATCTGCAACCACATTCAGCTCACAAAGTCCACCCGTATTCTTTCTGATTTTGCTTACACCAAGGACCATGCCGATGGGGAAGATGATGCCGTAAGCTGCCATCTGAACAAAGATGTGAATCCATAGTGTTGTGTCCTATAAGCCAAACTTATCAGCTTAGTCTTGCATTCCCGGAACCCGAGATTCCACTCACGATCGGCTCGAGGCTTATAGTCTCCCCCGCGGGGATGCTGCTCTCGCCCCCATGGTGATCGTGGGCTTCCGCTCTTTCGCCGAGAAACAGCAATCCCGCCAGCGCCGCAACGCCGTACGGACGTATAGTCATCATGGTTGCTCCGTCAAAAGGTGTTGAATGTCGAAGTAGAGCCGGACTGAAAACTCGTGCTCCTTGACGGGAACAACTTTGGTCGAGTCGTTCGAGGGGGGATGGTCGTTTGCGGTGTCTGTCGACGGTTTGTGTAAGTCGATTCAGTGGAGCAAGTACGTACAAGGCAAACCAATGCCTATTACAGCGCTACCAACATGGCATTTTTGAGTAACTATATATATAAAGCTTGAAGATCGGGAAAAAGAGTGTGATTAATAAGGACAAGAATAAAAAGAAGGAAAAGAAAGAAAGTTGGGTTTAAGGGGTGACGCGGCTATACGGCAAGAGGACGCTCCAAGCCTCGTCTGCAGGGTCGCAGGGAGATCCAAGGGCTTGTCACGGATTGCTCGGAATCGCGGCAATGCGGAAGATGAATCAATTACGGCTTGATTGGCCGAATTTATTTGGGGGGGGAAGCTCTCAGCGGGGCGGCGATTCACTGCCTCAGCCTGCCCAGATGTCTGGGCGCCCTTGGCTTCAAGGGGCCACCACACCAAGGGAATTGCCTATTAATACGGAGTACATTGTAGGTAGTGACCCACGGGCATTATTAGTTATCATATGACAAATCCAATCAATCATTTCCGCTACCCTAGTATCCTCCGAAATGGCAATATTTACGATTGAAGCCCGCAGCGTCAGAGGCATATTAACGTGCCACTCCAAGGACTTACTATCCTGACATGCATCATACAGAGTACATGATTTAATGCTAATGTGGTGTTTTGTGCTTCGTTGGATTCGGCTGTCTGAGAGCTTCCTCGAAAGCAAACAGGATCGCACTATGAGTGTGCAAACATCTGTTCGACATGGCATCACTCCCATCACCAAACTTGGTTCTTGTTCTGTAGCTATAGAGCATCGCTGAATCACAAGCCAAAGGTTCTTCCTATTCAGTGCTGCTCGCTTCGCTCATCTCATCTAGTGATAATGAGGCCGTTCAATTCTGAGATAACACTCGAGTCCAAGCTCAACCCTTCATCCCTTCAGACACCTAAACTGGTAGACGAGACCGAACATCTAGAATTGAACAACCACATAGCTGCGAGGCCAGGCTAACAAAATGGAGCTCACTTTTCTGCTCATCGGCGGTGCCATCACGGCAGGTGTTCACATGATGCTTTTCTTCATCGCCGGCGCCCTGGCCTGGATGTTCTACCGCCGCTGCAAGAGACTCCGGGAACAGCTAGACCAGATTGACAATCCCCAGACCCATTCGCACCGCCATCCAGGCGTACAAAACTCAACTGCAACGCAGGCGCGAAACGAACGACGGCAGCGCAGGCAGCACGAAGAGGAGCCGCATCCTGGGACGATTTACCTGGCTGACTTGCCCGGCACTCAAGAACCTGGGCCGTCCACCGGGGCAGCGACGGGAGAAGATTCCTATCATCAGACCAGCCATGCCGTCAAGTTGTATGTTTTCTCGGTGCCTTCATGCACCACTGTCGCTGACTGCCCTAGTTCCGGTGACTGAGACCCTTCAAAGTGCCGGACAGCATGCAAGGCGCCATGAGGTTTCAGCAAGCAGAGGCTTCGTAGGGTCCATCTGCAGCTTTTAGTGGCGCAAAGAGATAGAGATACCGCAATGCAACCGCCAAATCGTAATTTTTTCATTCGTCCATCATGTACAAATTTTCTTGAACACTCTTCTCCCCTTTCGAAAGCTCAGTCCAGCTCAAGTTTATCACCCTCCTTCTCCAGGAAAGATCTCAACCTAGCCCATAGCTCGGACTCCATATCCTTCTCGACCTTGGAGCCTTGGCTGTTGAGCCAGCCGACGTCAAGATTTCCGACGGCTCCAAAACCGTTGGGCTTCAGCGAGGCTTTGGGGCCGGTTATGGACTCAGCCTTGGTCTTGGCCGAAAGATCGACCATGCCGGCCTCCTCCAATGCGAAAATCTGTCGCTTTAGCCGTACGTCCACGCTGTGAAGCGTGCTGAGAAAAGCACCCGTGTTGGCCTTGAAGGCGTCCTTTTGCTCCTCTGGATCGAACGAGGTATCTGGTTCGCCTGACTCCGACTGGGGGACCGAAACTTTGTTGAGAGCCGTAGACATGTGATTCATAAGCTGCACAATGTCCTTGTCAACATCATTGAGCTGTCGGATATTCTCCTCGACAGTGAAAGGTTTGTGAACGTCCGTCTCGCCATCACTCATCGTGATATCCTTCGGTGACGACATTTTTTTTTAAATGATGCACCTCGATGGTATTGCGTGAGTACTGAGTGCTGAGTTTGATCTTTTGAGCAGGAGCAGATGAGGTCGTGGTTCGTGGTTGACGTTGGTGAGTGGTCAGTGCGCTATAAGCTTCATGTCACGCTACCTAGGTGATGGGTCGCGTTAATACCGAGGCGTGTCCCTAGGCTGTCCGGTTAATATACGGGAATCTGGGAGCTCCCAACGCGACGCCAACGTCAGCTCACCGGCTGCAGCACCTGCCGTAGGTAAGTGGCTTGAAATGCCAGAATCAACATTGAAGCTCATCACTTTTCCATCATTACACGACCAATTCTCCTCTAAATTTTAAAAGCAGCCTCATTCGCGCATCCCCATAATATCGAAAAATCGCTACTTTTATCGAAAATCACCCCGCATCACAACACAACTAGAAGCAGCAGAGACACGGGGCGCATTGTCGTTGGAGGCGTGGAGCGGTGGTCGACCACCCTGGATTGTGATAATCCCTGTCAGAAACTCTGTACACGCCTAAAAAGCTGTGGTGAGCAAGAAACGGCGGTTTACTCATCATGTCTGGACCACCTCCTCCGACGCCAGGGGCTGGCGCTACGGGCAATTATGGCGGGCAACCTGTCACATCACCAGCTCCCGCTGCAACCTCAAGTGGCGGTCCGACAACAAATTCCAGTGGCTCAGGAGGAACCATGTCCAACGCCAATTTGAATCAGATAGTGAGTCTTTATTATTCCATCCTCCTCTAGACAATCCATTATAGAGATAAGCAACTTAGTCGTGCTTGTTGCGCTCGTGCGGTCAGCCAAATATCTATGCTGGCCTCGCTCAGCCGGAATATTGGAAGAGCATCAGTGTGCTCTTGCGGCGCACTATATAAATCAAGGGATCGACTGTGATTCAAGATGAACATCACTTCCTCATCATCCTCCTCTACATCTTCTAAAGACGCCTGCACACGGCCAGTATGGCTTTACACAGTCACAACTACGACAATACTCGCCGATTCCGAGATGTCATATCATCAATGTCATACAGGCCAACATCATATAGGCCACCAAGCGCTAACGAGTCTCTTTCTGCCAAGGTAACGGATTATCTTCTGAAACGTGGGTTTAACCGTACCGAGGAAGTCTTCCGTCAAGAATCGAAGAATATCGGTGCGGATGGTAAGCCTCTGCAGTCCTCCGCAATTCAGGGACCCAAGAAGTACTCTAAATCCTTCATTTTGCTACGGGAATGGATTGAAAACAACTTAGATCTCTACAAGGTGAGTGAATCGTGGCGTATACCACGCCTGATACTGACGCTTGCAGTTTGAATTATCCAAATTGCTCTGGCCGACATTTGTTTACTCTTACTTGGATCTTGTCAATAATAACTACGGCGACGAGGCCAAGATTTTCCTCAAGGAGCACGCTCATCATTTCCGACCTATTCACGACGACGACATCAAGGTCTTTGAAACAGTTACCCTGCCCCAGCACATTGCTGAAAACCCAACGGTGAAGCTATACCGGGAGAACAAGTACCGCATCCCGCTTAATCAGCATGCAACCGGTGACTTGTTCAACTTCCTTGAGAGAGAGTCTGAGCAGGGTGGCTCGGTGTTGAGGCAACTATTGGTTGCCTACTGCCAGATTGACTCCACGTCACGAGGGCCGATCACACCTTATAGTTTCGAGGCAGTGTTTAGGAGATCCAAGAATCTTGAGCTCGACGATGTCGACGCGGCCGAGGGTATTCCAGGAATCAATATTGGCCTTTCGAATAAGGATGTTCTCGATCCTACAACGCCACTAACACTAGGTCCTCTACCGATGGACCCTGAACTGAAAGAAGATGTACGAGCCGAAATTGAAGACGAGGAAAAAAGGAATCCCATGACGGATGGCCGGCTGAGCTTGCTCGAGGAGTTTGACCAAAAAATCAAGCGCGAGGAGAGCACCGATTCACCTAGCCGAGCTGACCTACCGCTCCCACCTTCAAGGCCCAGAGACATTGCTCTGGAAATGTCCAAACTGCGCGAGAATCGGGATCGTTTCAAGATCGAGGGACGCACCGGCGGAGCTGGTATTCCCATCAGCGCCTGCATGTTCACATTCCACAACACCCTTGGAAGGTAAGTGTTGGCTGATGGTCGTTCTCCCGAAACTTTCGCTAACAAACTCAGTGTTTCGTGCATGGACTTTTCAAACGACAGCAATATGGCAGCGGCGGGGACAACGGAGTCCTATATTCGCGTGTGGTCACTTGATGGCAAAGCGTTGCCGTCAATGAATCCGCACGATAAAGATGCCAAATTCAATAGCCGCAAGCTGGTCGGTCACTCAGCTCCCGTATACGACATCTCCTTCTCGGACTCAGCCTCGGGGCCACCGGTCAAATTGTTTGGCGACGAGGGGCAGAATAACCCAGCCCTCGACACGAGACCAAAGTTGTTGCTATCGTCTTCTGCTGATGGTCATCTACGGCTATGGTCATTAGAGTCGTGGACATGCCTCTGTCTCTACAAGTCGCATGATGGTCCCATCTTCCGATCATTGTGGGGGCCTCATGGACACTACTTCCTGAGCGGTGGCTACGATCGTGTTGTGCGCGTGTGGATGCAAGATCACGCCTCCCCACAGCGTCTTCTTGTGGGGCACGATACGGCCATTTCGGCCATTGCATGGCATCCCAACGGCCTATATGTATTCTCAGCTTCAGACGAAACTGACAAGTCTATCCGAATGTGGTCGGTAACGACAGGCCTCTGCGTCCGCATCTTTACCGGCCACAGTGAGTTCATTACTGCTCTGGAGTGCGCGCCAAATGGTAAACTCCTTGCCAGCGCCGATACAGCGGGCAATATCATGTTCTGGGATATCGAGAGAGGGTCTTGGATCAAGCGGTCCCGAGGCCACGGCAAGGGCGGTATTTGGTCTCTGAGTTTTAGCATGGAGTCCAATGTCCTGGCCTCTGGAGGCCAGGATGGTACCGTTCGGTTATGGGACGTTGAGCTCCCAACAGATCCGCAGAAGATAGCTCAGCAGGTCGGCCTTGACGTCGGAGCTACTAGTGCTGATGCCGGTGGCGCAGCTGGCGATACCTCACGAAACGCTGCCTCTGCTGCCGCCCCGACTGCGGGAGGCGGCACTGGCGGGCCTAGCAAGAAGAAGGGCAAGGAGGTGATGGTGACTCCAGACCAGATCAGCGCGTTCCCCACCAAGAAGACACCAGTCATGCGAGTCAAGTTTACGCGGATGAACCTTGTCGTTGCAGGCGGTTGCTATGACCCTGAGCGCTAATCACGTGAGAAGTTAGTCAAAAGCCCTGTTAGGGACGTTGAGGGTTTCGGCGAACAGTACAGCTCTAACGGCAGTGATGAGATTCTTAGGGGAACTGATGAGAGGTAGGCGGGACAATAGCAACTGCACTTTGGAGGAATGAATAGGGGGGATCTCTTGGAGCTATATATTTTATTGACCACGATCAGAGTTGGAGAGTAGGATGGACTGCGCCTGGCTCTAGTTCATATTGTGAGGAGCGTAGGAATTGTCCTTTTGCGTCGCTCAAATCGACTTTCTAATAGGATAGCTGGGTAATAATACAAAAGCGTTAATTGACTCTAAGAGCATCAAGATGGAAATATGCGCCTTTGATTTATGTAGATGACCTTTTGTTATTGAGGCAGCAGTAGTACTCCGTACCTGCAAGGCTGCAACCTAAGCTGGCAGTGTGCGGGAGGTGGGGCTGGGGTTTGGAGTCTACGCAACTCCACTGACGTTGTCGTTCCGGTTCGGCTTGCACCACCTTGCCCGCGCAGCTCCAGATCATCATCCACCATTTCCTCGCCTACAACACCTCACCTCAGCCGATCTGCATACCCATAACGCAAACATCGAGCTTCCGTTGTTCGCTCAAGAGTTCAGGGCACATTGAGAAGCCATGGATGTAGAAGAATCGCCATGGGCTGACTCGAATCAGCCATCCCAAGAATCACCCAAGGACGGCGAGGAAGCTCCGGCACCTTCGCAGGCCACTCCGCAGGCCGCTTCCACGTCCTCGGCACCTCGACCTCAGCGTGGTCCTCGTCGTATGGTTGCCCAGCCTACGCGCCTAGAAGCCGTCGAAGATCCCCTCGGCCCGTTGGGTGCTACACCCCCCGCCGAAGATGATGCCGCTGCCACCCCGCCGGCGCCTCCGCAGAAGGAGCAGATGGTTATGCGCACGACGATGCCGCCCCAACAGCAGAGGCGACCAGCTGACCAGCATTCGCTGGAGGATGATATTATCGAGGGTGACCAGAGGGGAGGGCGAGCGCCGCCCCCGGTGGATGCTGCTAGACCCAGCAGCGTGAGGAGCAACACGCAGCCGAGTGTGAGCATTGGGCAGGCCTCGAAGCCTACATTCCACATCTCCGTCGGAGATCCGGTCAAGATTGGGGATTTGACGAGCTCCCACATCGTATACTCTGTCCGAACAAAGGTAAGCATGATCATTGTCTCCTACAGACATATTTGCGATAAGCCGAGGTCACTAACATGTCAAAGACTACGTCCAAGGCATACAAGGTGCCAGAATTCGAGGTCAAGCGCCGATACCGTGACTTTCTCTGGTTATATAACACTCTTCATAACAACAACCCGGGCTTCGTTGTTCCCCCGCCGCCCGAGAAGCAAGCAGTCGGCCGTTTTGACAGTAACTTTGTCGAGGCTAGACGTGCCGCCCTCGAAAAGATGCTCAATAAGACCGCTGCACACTCAACGCTACAACACGATGCCGACCTGAAGCTGTTCCTGGAAAGCGAGGCGTTCAACGTGGACATCAAGCATCAGGAGAGGAAGCAGCCTATTCCCACAGAGAGCAAGGGCATGCTGGGAAGCCTGGGCATCAACGTCGGCGGCAGCAACAAGTTTGTCGAGCAAGATGACTGGTTCCATGATCGTAAAGTGTATCTCGATGCTCTGGACAATCAGCTCAAGGGACTGCTCAAGACTATGGAAACGATGGTAGGACAACGGAAGATGATGGCCGAAGCAGCTGGCGACTTTTCATCTTCGCTGCATGCGCTATCTACGGTGGAACTGTCGCCTTCGCTATCAGGTCCTCTCGACGCTCTCTCAGATCTGCAGCTTACAATCCGCGACGTTTACGATCGCCAAGCACAGCAGGACGTCCTCACCTTTGGGATTATTATCGAGGAGTATATACGCCTCATAAGCTCCGTCAAGCAGGCTTTCTCTCAGCGCCAAAAATGCTTCCACGCATGGCACGCTGCTGAATCAGAACTCCAGAAGAAGAAGGCGACCCAGGATAAGCTACTGCGTCAGGGCAAGAGCCAGCAGGACAGGCTCAACCAAATGAACGCCGAGGTGGCTGAGTCCGAGCGGAAAGTGCATCAAGCCAGGCTGCTCTTTGACGATATGGGAAAATCAATGAGGGCCGAACTCGATAGGTTCGAGAAGGAGAAGGTGGAGGATTTCAAGAGCGGAGTTGAAACATTCCTTGAAAGTGCCGTCGAGGCGCAGAAGGAGGCAAGTTACTTGGACCTTTTTATCGGATTCACGTTTTTTATTGACACGTGCACAGCTTATCGAGAAATGGGAGACGTTCCTCATGCAGCTTGATGCTGAGGATGATGAATCGGCTTTCTACAAACCCCCCATCTATCAGCAAAAGGGTACCGGGGACACAGCTGTCGACCGCGCCCGCGCGCGGATTCACGAAGACTCTGATTAGCGGTAGAAAACGGGTTACAGCGAGGGAACAACTTGAGCAATTGATATTGGCGTTGAAAGTTGTTGTTGTTTCTTATCCTTTTTGGCTTGTTTTTGCTTTCTGCTACAATATCATACAAAACCGAGAGGAAGCTCTCAACCCATCTATAAGCGCTGGTGTGTAGTATGTGTTGTACATAGGTAGATATGGAACCCAAAAAAATGCCTCTACCCCTTTCACGTCTCTCTCTCATATGTCCGGAGTCACCCGCATGCTCGGGTTATAACCGTTTACTTTCTCTTCTTCTTGGGATCGGCCTTGACGTGGTCCTTCATACTGCCATCATCCGCACTGGCATACCCCGTAATCAGATCAGCGAAACTATCCCCAGCGGCGGCATTAACGCCCGCCTCGCTGTCCTTCCCGACGTCTTTGTCGGCGCCGGCGGCCACCTCCTTCTCAAAAGCGTGGCCGAACCTCTCACGGAAGGCGGCCAGCTTCCCGGCCTCGTCGAGCTCGATGTTGCGCAGGGAGCGCTCGCTGGGCTGCCAGAGCAGGTTGTTGCGCGTGTCCTTGGCGCTGCGGTAGAGGGTCTGCGGGGAGGTGGTGCGGGCCGTGTAGGTGCTGCCGTCGGACAGCTGGATGAGCTGGGTGAAGGTATAGGGCCTTCGGGGACGGCGAATAAAGGTCGCGTTGCGGGTTTGCGTCCTGGGCGTGAGGAGGCTGTGTGATGAGGTTGTGATGGAGGTAGTGGTGGCTGTTGGGCGGAGGGGGGCTGCGAGGGGCCCTGAGGGGATGCGCCCCATTTTGAATTGTTGTGTGAGAGATTTCGGTTGCTTCTTTGTGCTTTGTGGATAGTGCCGCTGGTTTGATTCTTTTCAATTGTCCATCAAAGTCGTCGGTTTCCGTGGTGTATTCGTGGTTTTCTTGATAGCAAAGTCCAAGATCGGCCCTGGGGAAAAATCGGAGAATATCTGCGGCGGCGGCATCGCGCAGCTTGCAGCGACAAAAGTCATTATCGATAAGCATTTTTCAAACGGGATTGTCATTGACAACCTCGAAACATTTTACGGCATAATCCCGTTCATAAACGAAGCTGATTTAACATTTTTTTAATACGTGTGATAATTTCCCCATGACTTCATAGTCGACGGTCAGCGCTGCGTACATGCGCTGCTGCACTACAATGCAGCGATGGACGACGACGCTACGAGGCGCATCGCGGGGGGCTTGCGGCTTTCTCATGCAGAAAGAAGCACGGAGCTTTGGTGCCCATAGAGCTGTACAGAGTTGGACATGGCCTGTCTGTGCTCAGAAGGACCTATGCGTAACAGCAAAGATGGCGAAGAGGTCTTCACCAAAGTGTTGGTGCCGCTCAATGATGTGATCGAGAGAACTCTTTACTTACTGCTATGCAGGCCATTCCTCAGTACCTCGACGGTGGAATAGCACAAAGATGGACGGCCTACCAGAGGAACTACGGCATGTGCTGCGTCACGTCACGAACCCTGTCGTCGTCCTCGCCACCACAGAACCAGGCTGCCCTCCCCGAGCAATGACCATGTCCTCCTTCACCTCCTTGACATTGCATCCGACGCCGCTGGTAACTTTCAACATCCGCTTCCCGAGCAGGACGCTGGATGCCCTGCGAGCAACGGGGACATTTTACGTCCACATCCTCGGCGGGGATGAGACGGGGGCACGGCTCGCCTCCAAGTTCACTCAGGGGAACGAGGGGGGTGTCGCGGTGCAAGGCGTGAGATGGAAGGAAGGCGTGCTGGATGAGGATGGGGTCGAGTTTGTGCTGAAGTGTCAGTTGGCGAGCGGAGAGGGTCTGCCTGATGGCGGCATCGTGGTTGTCAGAGATCACGTCGTGGTCGTGGCGGAAGTGCAGGAGGTTACGACTGTGGGAGAGGGCGGACCTGCGCTGGCGTACTCGGATCGACAGTATAGAAAGGTCGGCGATGTTTTAAAGATATTTACGGCTGGAAGGCAATGAAAGTCATGAGAGGAGAACGCACAGGATATGAATGTATGATATGTATTAGCGATGCGGTGCGACACATAGACAACATAGATGTACAATAAGGTTATAGCCAATGACCTATCATTAGCATTTCCTTGTTTCTCACTCGTCTTATCTTTGAGAAAGACGATATCGATGTGCATAATGATTTAGGCTCTACTAGCTACTAGTACTTCTCTCCTCAAAGATATATACCATTTCACATGTATTTCTGCATCCATCTACCCCCAAATGGCTGCCAATGACGTCTATCGATGCCCCACATACTACTAATTACTACCTAGGGACTACCTAATGCTTGAAAGTGTTGGGAAAAACGTTGCCCCGCGACGTCGATCTCTTTTAGCTGCCGCCCCTTCATTTGGTAGGCCAGAGCAATCCAATGTCGGTGGGCGAGCAGCGGGCTCCTTCAGGCCTCAACTCTCGACATATCATCCTCAACGCCTTGCTACGGAGTAACTGCTTCCCAGAAGCTCGAGCAAAAAACACACGAGCTCGCCAATCACTACCCTTTTTTGCGACTTGCAAGCTCCATCCGCTTTTGCGCCTTGCAGCTGCAACCTAAAACCTCCTAGTCCACCCCCACGACACCGATATTCCTTGTTCTATCGACAGGCCCAGGACACCCCAGTAAAATATCATAGCAAGACAAGGCCACGCGACCCGCGCCCGACGACAAACCCAACAACTCCTTATCTGAGGCCCCCAAGCATTCGTCTTTTTAGTTTGCTCGATTCAGGCGGTGGCTTCCAGCCTGGGTGACGTGAATGACAAGAACAGTCTCGACCCCTCACTCAGCATGAGCCAGACTTTGACGAGCCGGCAAGCTGACGAGCTGTTGGTAGCCCTTCGTGATAAACCCTCGCGTGTACCTTTTTCTGGAAGCTTATTCTTGCGGCAGGCATAAATCAATCGTCGCGTATCTCGCGGCGAACAACCTACCAAGCGCGGCCGAGGCCCTGAGAAACGAGATCGGCCTGACCGAGGAGACGTTTGATGCCGCGACGGCAAAAAAGTACGAGACGCTGCTGGAGAAAAAATGGACGAGTGTAGTACGGCTGCAAAAGAAGGTATGAGAATTCGCCCAATAAACGTCGCGTCAGGTTGCCCCCTTTTTTTCTGCGAGTCCACCAAGCCTGACCGCTTCCCTATAAAGATTATGGACCTTGAGTCCAGGAACATCTCTCTTCAGTCCGAAGTCGACAACGCGACTCCAGCTTCCCTTTCAAAACGTAACAAGGATCCTGCCTCATGGCTTCCCAGGCATCCACCTCGGCACACGCTCGAATCGCACCGAGACGCCATCAACTGCGTTGCCTTCCACCCAGTTTTCTCATCCGTGGCTACTGGTTCTGAAGATTACACCATCAAAATCTGGGATTGGGAAGAGGGCGAGCTGGAGAGGACCGTCAAAGGACACACGAGGGCTGTATTGGATATCGACTATGGTGGTCCCAAGGGAGGAACCTTGATGGCCTCCTGCAGCTCGGATCTGAAGATCAAGCTGTGGGATCCGGCCGACGACTACAAGAATATTCGAACGCTTCCGGGGCACGACCACAGCGTCAGCGCGGTGCGATTCATTCCTTCATCCGGAAACTTGCTGGTCAGCGCAAGCAGAGACAAGTCTCTCAAGATCTGGGATATCAACACGGGATACTGCGTCAAGACACTAGAGGGACATGCAGGTTGGGTACGAGACGTTTCGCCCTCATATGATGGGCGCTTCCTTTTCTCTACGGGAGATGATCAATCAGCGCGTCTTTGGGATATTTCGGGCCAGTCTAGCGAGTGCAAGGTGACCATGTTTGGACATGAGCATTTCGTCGAATGCTGCGCAATTGCTCCACCCACTTCTTACCAGCACCTGGCTCCTTTGGCTGGACTCAAGAAACCCCCGCCTGCCACAAGCTCTGCCGAGTTCATGGCCACAGGTGGCCGAGACAAGACAATCAGGTTATGGGATGCTCGAGGCCAGTGCTTAAAGGTTCTTGTAGGTCACGACAACTGGGTTCGTGCCCTCGTTTTTCATCCAGGTGGCAAGTACTTGATATCGGTATCAGACGACAAGTCACTACGCTGCTGGGATCTTACCCAAGAAGGCAAGTGCGTCAAGGTGCTCGCCGACACGCACGAGCACTTTGTCACATCGGTACGTTGGGCGCCGGTGGTGCAGAAAGGACCTGCAGCAGCAGAAGCCAAGGACGGCGCGAACGGGGACGCAAACGGAACACCGAGCAAAGCAGCCGCCGCAGCGCCAGCCGAGGTGCAGATACGGACCGTGCTGGCAACCGTGGGCGTCGATTGGAAACTGAGAATCTTCGCCAACTGACGCAGCAGATTGGTCGCATTTTTTGAGGTGAGGCGCAGGCGTTGGTGAAGTGATTTAAGATTGTGACGGAGACGGAAGCGTTAGACGGGAGGGTCATATTACAATCTAGCGAATATTATTGAACAGATAATCAGTAGGAGCTTGGGGAAGAATCGAATAGATACCCTGCAAATTTTTGGCCATCTTCTGACCATGCTGCAGATCATCAGTCGTGTAGAACATGTTTGTCCATGTCACAAACAATCCATAGGAGGCAATGCCTGATAGGGTTAACCTTGGTTATCGTGTGCAGTTTCTTCCATCAAAACATAGAGCGCATGCCATAAAAGACAGGCCGTGTATACGAGTATCTCGAACAACCCTCAAAATCCAAAACACGAAAATGAAGCCATCTAGGAGTCTCACACTATTATGTTCACCTAAATCGACCTGCACTGTTATTGCAGGCTCCTGAGCTTAGCTTGGCTTCTTCTCTTTGAGGACTAGCTGTGTCGTACACCACCTGATGTTTAAGCAAGACGCTCTTCATCCCAAAGTCTTGACCAGA
This sequence comes from Trichothecium sympodiale, assembly GCA_003012115.1. NCBI lineage: Eukaryota > Fungi > Ascomycota > Sordariomycetes > Hypocreales > Trichothecium > Trichothecium sympodiale. The sequence continues at coordinate 109,971 of PXOB01000020.1, read as the reverse complement.
TGAGTTTGTCAAGTTCAGTCAACCTCGGGGCGATTAGTAGGGAGATCAGATCATCTCATCTTCTTATTTGGGGACAGAACTGCCACATTCCAGCTCCATCTGTTCTGGCTCACATTTCGTCATAGGGTTTTGTCGGAGCGCATTGTAGCTGGATCTGGACCTGGATGTAAGCAACCTATATGCTGGACAGTTTGTCGTCGATGTCGATGTCGATGCAGTGGAGGATATTTTCTTGGAGTCGTTTACATATCTCTTCGCGGTCATTTTGCATGAGATTTGAAGGCGCACAGCGGCAGCTCAGTCTCTGCGAGTCCCTCGGCAAGCGATAGGCAGGAGCGAGATGACGACGCTGGTCTCAGCATCTGCATGAGTGCACTTTCATCACCTTCTATAAAGAAACCCAGTTAGCTAAAAGTGGCTTTTCCCACCCTTGATTATGCGTGCCAACACTCATCGTCACTTGCATAATCACACCTCTAGTCTGGCGCTTTTAATCAACTACTGCACTTTGCCGTCGGATGTGTGGCCTCGGACGAAAAATCTCAAGACAGTCAACTTTTGCGATTGCCGCCGTACGAAAGAGGGCTCTATCTGATCCAATGGCGGGTGCAGCTCAGCAATAAAAAGTGTATAAATACACGGCGTTGCGTAGCCAGGGAACACATCACAGATATATACTACTAGTAAAATTAGCAACTGTGATGATGTAATTGATTTTTTCACAGAAAATAGTAGTCCCACCAGTGATATGAGAAATAGTCAATGAAGGCATCATTGGCGTATATCCCCCCTGATGATAAGCGCGGTTTGCTAACTAGACCAGGGTGTCATTATCTGGTCACTGACAGTAGTAGCATATGCGCACAGCAATTTGCAGTTGGTCGAGAGTTCATGTTATCAACACAACTATCTACCTCCCACAGCTGTTCATATTGGATTATGCGTCAGCAGGGAACTTGCAGGTCTCCATGTTCGTTTACCTAGCTGAAAACCAGGTGCAATGCCTTTTGTACAAGGTTAGAGCCACAGCCCACTTCTCCAGGCACCCCAGAATCCAGGATCAAGACGAGCACTGGCGAATGGTAAGGGACGAACGAGGCCAACAGCATGTACATACATAGTGCATTCTTCCTCTCTTGTAGGCATAGAGCACAACTCGTGGGAACCTGCCTTCGTTGGCTTCAGCAGATGTGACGTCAGCCCCGCGCATTCACGACATAACTCGAATGTAACCGAGGGCTCTATGTTCAAGAACGTTTCAATGTTATACTACGAATAATTCACCAATCCCTCCAAAGAAGCGGTGATAACTCCATACTTGGCTAAACATTGATCAGTTGTCTCGGGTAGGCAACGATGAGGGGACGGGGACCCTAGCTACGGGGGGTCAAAAAACACCGACCCAAATCCTATGCAATTGATATGCGAAGAGGGTCGGTGTTTTTTGACCCCGACTAGCCTAGCAACCGCCTCCCCACAGGTGGTGCTAGACCGCGGATTCTCAGCCTTGCCGGCAGGCGTGCAGGGATCCATGCGAATCCCGACCGACGCTTTCGAGTCGCGTCGCCGAGAAACCTGAGCAGCTTCAAGCTTCTACGAGCTTCGATTCCATAGCATGCAGAGGAGTCGTAGGCAGGTTTTTCGGTAGTCCACAGTGGCGGATCTCCACTTGGTTTTTTTTTTCTTTTTTTGAGTAATCAGAAATGAAATGCATCGTGATTGTCATATTGTTTGTGCAGAATACGAGCTGAAATCCTTGAATGGCAATGGTTCTAGACTTTCGTGATTGCTTCTTGGTCAAGCTTCATCCCGCATTGAGGCTTCACCGGCGGGAAGGTCAGGCGGGACTCGAATTAACGAGATGCGAAGTGGTGACAAGGTGCCAGCCGAATCGCGTAGGCGGTGGAAGAGTCTGGAAGGATCCACCCAATCAGCAGCTCACACCTGGACCCATCTGCCATCGATCATCAAGGCATGGAGGGGTTTCTCTGCTTTTCTGCCGTAGAATCTGATGGAATCTCGAGAGCAAGCGAGCAAGTGCGAAGGCGGGCTCACGCACTCACGCAGAGAAGTACTTAATTTTTCTAACCGCCTCGATTCTTTTCTTTCTCTCCATCTTTTACTGCTCTCCCTCGCTATCTCTTCTTTAAATCTCCAAACATTTTCATCAACTCAAGCTTGATTCTCTTGAATCATCCCTCGTCTCCCCAATAGAACGACCTTTGCTGTGTTCTAGAGACTCTCTTGTTTCCCGTTTCCCTTTCGCATTTTGTCAAGGTAAGCTTCGAGTCCCCTCGTCATTCCTCCCCTTTCTGGTTCGCATAGTGAGCTTTTTTGGAGCTTCGATTGGAACGCTTCAATCTTTGAAGTTGGCAGACTGTCTCCCTCGAGAGAGCTCTGTTCTTTTCACCCAAGCTCGCAAACCTATGCTATACCCCTCCCCCCACTACCAAACAAGGCGCTAACTCTCGCTTCTTCTCCCAGACACGTTTCCTTTTGATACCCGCCATCATGTCTGAGACTTTCGAGTTCCAGGCTGAGATCTCTCAGCTTCTCTCCCTCATCATCAACACCGTCTACTCCAACAAGGAGATCTTCCTCCGTGAGCTCATCTCCAACGCCTCTGATGCCCTCGACAAGATCCGCTACAAGGCCTTGTCCGACCCCAGCCAGCTTGACACTGGCAAGGACCTGCGCATCGACATCATTCCCAACAAGGAGGCCAAGACTCTTACCATCCGTGATACCGGTATTGGTATGACCAAGGCTGTACGTATTAAAAACCCGCCTCTCTTACCAGTGACCTGATCGAGAAACTAACTTTCACAGGACCTCGTCAACAACCTTGGTACAATTGCCCGTTCCGGCACCAAGCAGTTCATGGAGGCTCTCACTGCCGGTGCTGATGTTTCCATGATTGGCCAGTTCGGTGTCGGTTTCTACTCTGCCTACCTCGTCGCCGACCAGGTTCGCGTCATCTCCAAGAACAACGATGACGAGCAGTACATCTGGGAGTCTTCGGCCGGTGGTACCTTCAACATCACCCAGGACACCGAGGGCGAGCCGCTTGGCCGCGGTACTGCCATCATCCTTCACCTGAAGGACGAGCAGCTTGACTACCTCAACGAGAGCAAGATCAAGGAGGTCATCAAGAAGCACTCCGAGTTCATCTCTTACCCCATCTACCTCCACGTCGAGAAGGAGGTTGAGAAGGAGATCCCCGATGAGGACGCTGAGGCCGAGGAGGTCACCGAGGATGGTGATGACAAGAAGCCCCGCATCGAGGAGGTCGATGACGACGAGGAGGACAAGGAGAAGAAGCCCAAGACCAAGAAGATCAAGGAGAAGAAGATTGAGGAGGAGGAGCTCAACAAGCAGAAGCCCATCTGGACTCGCAACCCCCAGGATATCTCCCAGGAGGAGTACGCTTCCTTCTACAAGTCCCTCTCCAACGACTGGGAGGACCACCTTGCCGTCAAGCACTTCTCCGTCGAGGGTCAGCTCGAGTTCCGTGCCATCCTCTTCGTGCCTAAGCGCGCCCCCTTCGATCTCTTCGAGACCAAGAAGACCAAGAACAACATCAAGCTCTACGTCCGTCGTGTCTTCATCACTGACGATGCCACCGACCTTATTCCCGAGTGGCTCGGCTTCGTCAAGGGTGTTGTCGACTCTGAGGATCTGCCCCTCAACCTGTCTCGTGAGACCCTTCAGCAGAACAAGATCATGAAGGTCATCAGGAAGAACATTGTCAAGAAGTCTCTTGAGCTCTTCCAGGAGATTGCCGAGGACAAGGAGCAGTTCGACAAGTTCTACTCTGCCTTCTCCAAGAACCTTAAGCTTGGTATCCACGAGGATACCCAGAACCGTGGCATCCTCGCCAAGCTCCTCCGCTTCCACTCTACCAAGTCTGGCGATGAGCTCACCTCTCTCACCGACTACGTCACCCGCATGCCTGAGCACCAGCAGAACATGTACTACATCACTGGCGAGTCCCTCAAGGCTGTTCAGAAGTCTCCCTTCCTTGACGCCCTCAAGGAGAAGAACTTCGAGGTCCTCTTCCTCGTTGACCCCATTGATGAGTACGCCATGACTCAGCTCAAGGAGTTTGAGGGCAAGAAGCTTGTCGACATCACCAAGGACTTCGAGCTTGAGGAGACTGAGGAAGAGAAGAAGGCTCGTGAGGAGCAGGAGAAGGAGTACGAGTCCCTCGCCAAGGCCCTCAAGAACGTTCTTGGCGACAAGGTCGAGAAGGTTGTTGTCTCGCACAAGCTCGGCACTGCTCCCTGCGCTATCCGTACCGGCCAGTTCGGTTGGTCAGCCAACATGGAGCGTATCATGAAGGCCCAGGCTCTCCGTGACACTTCCATGTCCAGCTACATGTCTTCCAAGAAGACTTTCGAGATCTCCCCCAAGTCTCCCATCATCCAGGAGCTCAAGAGGAAGGTCGAGGCCGACGGCGAGAACGACCGCACCGTCAAGTCCATCGTTCAGCTTCTGTTTGAGACTTCTCTGCTCGTGTCGGGCTTCACTATTGATGAGCCCGCTGGCTTCGCTGAGCGCATCCACAAGCTCGTCCAGCTCGGTCTGAACATCGAGGAGGACGACTCCGCCCCCGCCGAGGCCGCCACCTCTGCCCCTGCCGCTGAGACCGGTGACTCTGCCATGGAGGAGGTTGACTAAAGCAGTGCGCAAGCAGTCAAAAACTAGATACCACCAAGGGGGACACGTGAAAAGTTCTCTGTAAGGAGTTTTGGACGGTCTTTGATTTCGCTACGGTACGGACGGATATGATTTTCATGAGGCTATGTTTTTTCTTATAATGACATGCGCCAACTTTCTTTCAAGCTCTTAGTGTACTAGGTAGACGCAAGAATGAATGGCATAGATTTCAGTAATACATGTCTTCCAATATGTGCAGTGACTTGTCATTTATTTTGCAATGTATACAGTTGCGTGGTAGTATTGTGATTCTCGCCAACGTCTTCTACATGTCAAGTACGCAGCGCTGATGGTTTGACAACCTGATACCTGATACTGTCTGAGTCAGCTCATTGGTGTTTGCCTCGTAGAGATTTGAATATCCGACTTGTTACTCATGTTGTACTATGCAGACAAAGATGTAAATTTCCTGAGCTGCAATGTATAGGGGTATATGTAGAAACAGATAATCAACGGAAGCAGTGCTAATCTCAATCTCCTGCAGAAATGAAAACAAGCAAGAAAAGGACCCTGTTTCAACATGATCCTTTTCGATGAATAGAGTGAAGAGCTGACTCCTTGAACCGCCGGAAACACCAATTTATATATGCCTTTGATTTCCCTATTGCGTATTCTTACAAGCATGTGTTCTTCCATTCCCAAGTAATACGGCGAGGGGTGCTCATATGAGCTCCAAAATGAACTGTTTACACAAGAACGTACAATGCGCAAATCTGAAGAAAGGGAAAAAAGACACAAGTCAGTAAATGTCATGAGTAAGTTCGATGGAAGATGAGAGCAGTGACTTACCAAACTTAAACCTAAAATCATACTGCACCAGAAGCACACGTTGTTGAGCGTCTGCTTCCCGCGCACCAGCTTGGTCCTCTGCAGCATGACGATGGGCAGCTGCAGCATCTGGCAGATGAAGCCGTAGCCGCGAATCTTCTTGGTGATGCACGCCATGACGATCTCGTGGCCGACGGCGGAGACGAGGAAGGTGATGATGGTGGCGTTGCCCTTGCCAATATGCGGACGCGATGCCGAGTAGACGTGGCGGCGCAGGAAGGAGTAGACGGGGACGTTCCACTCGCGGCTGAACTCCATCCAGTCGGTCGAGTTCCACCAGTCGGAGTAGAAGTGGCGGTCGGCGAAGCGCGTGATCTCGGCAAAGGCGCCGAGGACGTACTCGAAGATGACGAGGAAGACGAGGAGGAAGGTGAGCATGAAGGGGAAGAGGAGCCAGGAGATGGTCTCGGAGAGGATGAGGAGGGAGTCGGCGGCGCCGATGTTGGGCTGCGCGAGTGCCTTTGAGGCGTCGACGAGGACCGGGAGGATAAACTCCTCGGATATGACTGTCAGTAGGAAGATGCAGCCAAAGGTGGCGATGATCTTGGCGATGAGGGAGGTCCAATTGATGTGCTCGGTGCGCGGGTACTCTATCTCGTAGCACAGCGTGGGGCAGAAGAGGTAGTCGAGATAGTTGGACCAGGTGAAGTTGCGGGGGTACGTGACGTTGCCAATGGGAGATGTGAGCTCGCGTGCCAAGTCTTCCCGTAGCAGCTCGAGCTCGCCATCGCTATCCTCTGCCTCGTCCTGGATGTGCATCTTCTCGGCCTGGGCCCTCGTGCCTTCAGGGTGCTCGGCGGAGGGGTATACGTAGGCAGGGCCGCGGTCCGCGCGACCGGTCGGCAAGTCGAGCTGGCGCAGGCGCTTCTCCGTCTCGGATAGATGTCCATTGTAGAAGGCGTAGGAATGCATCTTCATGAGAAGCACCATTGTGTGCAACAAGAGGAAGACCTGCGACGTCCACGTCCACTCCAGCCAGAAAGGGGTAAAGATCCATACGCTGAGCCAGAGAACCTGATATATGCTCTGCAGAGCCATGCCGCCCCTGCTCCAACCCCAAACCCCGCCCTTGGGCGCTCTCCTCGACATGGCGTGTATCCCCAAGCTCACCACGGTGCTGCCCACCATGAGCGCATCCGCCACGGCCAAGTGCCACAGCTTGACGGTAAAGAGGCTCCAGATCTGAAAGCGCAGAGGCAAGCCCGTCTCGCGCAGGTTGCGCAGCATCGAGGTTATGCCCATGATGGCGAGGCCGATCCAGAAGAGGTTGAAGAAGCCATGGAAGTCGCGGTAGTCGGAGGTCGGATCGAAGTGGGAGACGCGCGAGGTGAAGTCAATGGTAGGGAAGATGCGGCGGCGCTGCTCGGCGCGGGCCTGCCTGCGAGCTGTCGACAGGGACTTTACGCTGGGGGGAGCGTTTTCCGGTACGGGAGTTGAGCGGCCGCTGCTTGGTATGTTAGTCGTTGCTTTTTGAGATGAGATGAGAGAAATGAGAAAGAAAGAGTGTGTACCTCGTCAAGCCGCTGGCGCCGCCGTCGCTGCTGCCGTCGAGATGCTCGTTGGAGGAAGCTCGCGATAGCTCCGCGACAGCTGAATGCTGGGGTTTGCGTGCGCGAGGTCGCAAGAGATGATTATCATGATCTCCGTGGCCATTGGCCCTGACCTCTGCCGAGGTTGTAGACATTGTTCATATGCCTTCGCACGCCCTCTGCACAGCTTTCAATTCAGATTGGATGTACAATGATGTCGACGATAAAAGGAGAGAGGTGGCTCTCTTATGGTCCTTTGGTAAAGATAAGCTCCGCAAGCAAATGCAAAGAATGCCTAGGTACTTGTACGACCGGAGCCGGTTAAGAATAAGTTCAAATCGCCAATTTCTGCGTCGACTTGTCTCAATCGCCAAAAAGGAATCAAATTGTGTAACGGGCACCGTATCAGGTAATAGTAAAAGGCGTTAGAGAAAAAACGTGGTAATAGCAGTTGGCTTTCGGCGTTCTTCAAAAACCCGTTGCGACACTCAGGGCAAGAATTGAAAAGAGCGTTGGGGGTTGTTACGTCACTTGCCTAGGGGTTTGTTTAGGGGTACTAAAATTAGTGGTGCATCTGCGCGCAGCAATTAAGGGGTCGGCGGAGGGGCAGCATCACCTCCTCTCTAGGATCTCCTTATTAGGGGAAGAAAAAGAAAGCACTGCGGTTGGCACTCCGTACAAACGCCGTTGGAAGTAGTAAATAATGACATAAATCCCGGGCTCGTCGGTTTCTTCTTTCCGCACGCAATATATGTACGCATTACTCGTCAAACTCCCTCCCAAATTCCCGGATTAGACGGGAGGAGGTACAAAACTGCCGTGACCTCGGCCAAGTCTCAGTCCTGTCGTCGCAAGCATTCTTGGCTTCCATCTACTTCCTTCTCCTCCCTCTCTCTCTCCATCGCCGCCCGTGCCGCCTCTGCCACGCAAGGCGATTCCGAGAGCTTCTTTTTCAATCCCCCCTTCCTTTCACGATCCATCCCGCCTCGGTGACACAGAACACTTTTTTTTAGGTCTTAGAAGTGCCTGTAGAAACGGCGACGAGGCTGTACAAACATGAAACCTGGTCTAAAATTACAGGCCTTTCTTGTCAGAATACTCTTTTCGAACCTCACACGTAATAGCCTCACTTTCTTTCTTCCAGCAAGGCGTAAGTAAGTGACGAGTAAATAAATCCAGGCACAATTTCACGCAGGTGCTATTAAACGACAGGAGCTTGGCTTCCGACATAAATATCCATTCGACTCACTTGGGCCCCAAGTACTGGTGAATTCTAGAGGCATCATGAGGCCTGCAAGTCATTCCCCTCCCCTCGTCAGCCAAGAGGCGTTATCCCGATGCCGCCGATCTGATCCAACGAACCTCGTCTACGTCAGCCTGGGCCATTCCCTGCTACCCCAACTAGTAGTAAGTATTCGAGAGTGACAAGTCCATCACCTGGCATAGGTTCTTGTCACATCTGAGCTCGCCCTGCTCTTCCCAGTGCAAGTGCATGCAAAGAGTTGATAGTTTCAGCCACTACCATCTAAATTCAAAGTAAATCAATAATAGCGTGTAGAAGATTGTGGGTTTGTCAGTGGAATAACGCGCACCCGTAATTTACAAAGAAGGAAACCATCAAAAGTTTGTGCAAATGCAGCACAGGTGTGTCATCATCTGTATTTCGAGTACACCGTCGTCTGGACGTTTGTCCCATCCCAGACGAGGTCTCGTTTCTAAACTAACTCATTGTATACCCGTTCCATTGTACATATCGAACGAGTGTGGATATCTCATGTCAAGGAAATGGAAAACGCCTCGTCTCGTCAATGATTCCCTCCATTGTATGCATAACCCATTCGACCCATAACACGCCAGCATGCAACTTCAGCTGCAAGAACTCCATGCGTAGTGGACACCAGACTGGCTCTGCAACTCGCCTCACAGCCACCATCCAAAACAATCTGGCGCTGAACGAGATGATCGTCCGACTACAAATCCATCCAAAAATAAACAAGGCTATATCGCCCAGAAGATGGGATGATGATACAAAAAAAAAAAAAAAAAAAAATTGAAGAAAAAAAAATTGAACAAACTCCGCCCACATGCGCCACATCTCATCGTTCGTAAATTTAGCACAACTTCCCATCAAGGTAAGTTTGCGACTTTCGTAAATCTCATCGCCGTTGAAAGAGATATAATGAACCGCCATGAAGAAGCATGCAAGAAGATCGCAATGAAAAAACGCCGAGTAATGTGAAATCGATCAAAGCATGAACAATAGGCCAGATCTACGCGGTGGCCCGCATGTCAGTCCCGTAGTGCGAGTACAAGATGTCGTGCTCAGTGTAACTCTTCGAGGTGCTGGCTTTGGGGTATGCCGTTGTATAGTTCGTGTCTCGCGAGTACAGCGAAGGTCGGCGCGGATCGCCGGGACGACTACTGTAGTACGGATCATACTCCTCTTCCTCATGCGGGATCTTGGAGCTACCAGCCTTGGCGACCTTGTAGTATGTGGTGCTGCTGCCGCTGCGTTCGCGTCCTTCGGGCGTCTTCCTGCTGCTGCGGTGCTTGCGTTCCTTCTCACGTCTGCGAGAGGCTTCGTAATCTTCGTCCGACTCCATCTCCACAGGCTCTTGAGAGTACATGCGGGATCGAGTGCGCCCTTTAGCGGAATACTCGACGTTTTCAAAGCCGGGGCCAAAAGTGGCGGCGCGACCCATCGCAGGAATAGGCATCCCGCGTGGGTGGTAGGCTTCATGCTCGGGAATGGCAGTGGGCATAGTGTTGTGGCGAGAGGGCATGCCGCGAGGAGGGGTCGTGCCCGAGTAGGAAGCGTGGCGGGGTGAAGTCCCCAATCCAACGGGCTCATCGTCCATGTGCTCTCGCGACGACTTATGGAATGAGCGCTCTCGAGCCGCGCCCGGTCCGTCGGCAGAGTCGCGCCGTGGCCTCCCAGTAGGACGACGAACATCGTCTTCGCCGTATCCACCAGCGGCGGGGCTAGGGCCGGGCGGAGGAGCAAAGGGCGTGGTTCCTGCTGGAGGCGGCGTAGGAGCCGCAGGGAGGTCAGACTGAATAATGCCCTGAGACTTCTTGATGTAGGCTCTCGCAAATTCACCCTTACTTGAGGGTGCCTCGTAAGAAGAGTAGGCAACCTCCTCTCGATGAGCTGAGCGGTCGCGTGGTTCATGCTCGCGATCACGTCTCTCTTCGTGCTTTCTGCCTCCCGTCTTCTTCTTATCAGATCGAATGGGTATTTCCTCCTCATACGATTCGATGTAAGGAGCCTCGGCAGTAGCTTTTGACCTGAGCTTATCTTCTGTTCCGTGTCGAACTTCCTTGGAACGGCTCTTGTCTCGCTGCCTCTTAGCCTCCTTCTTGCGTTCTTTCTCTTCACGCTTCGCTTCCTCGGCGGCCTTCTCTTCTCTCCTCAACCTTCGCCGCTCTTTATCCTTCTCTTTTTCACGAGCCTCACGCTCGCGCTCAGCCTCACGCTTAGAAGGCTTGTCATCTCGGTAGCTTTGTTCACGGCGGGGAATGCGAATCTCTGGCTCCTGGAATGACTGTGGGGTTCTCGAGTGCGCGTGCAGGGTCTCGTCGTACGAACGAGAAAAGTATGTTTTGCCGACGCCTGGGGGAGGTGGGTTCGAGGCCGTGAAAGAACGTGGTTCCGCACGAGGCTCCGCACGAGGCTCCGCGGTGCGAATGTCATATTCTTGGTTGGTGAACTTACTCGTCCGAGGAGACGCCGAGTTGGGCTTGGCCGAAGTTGCCTGATATTGCTTTCGTAACTCGGCTAGACGGACCATGTCATCGTACTTCTGTCGCTCCTTGTCATCGCTGAGGATTTCGTAGGCCTGTTGTACCCTTTGAAATTCATCTTGCTTCTGAGCCTTCAAGGTAGGGTCCTGGACTTTGTCAGGGTGGCACTTGAGTACAAGCTTCCGATGAGCGGAACGAATCTCTTGTATCTGCGCATCCCTGCCAACCCCGAGAATAGCATATGGATCCGGGGGAAGAGGACTCATGGTGAATGAACAACGAGTGATTCTTGCAAGCTTGTATCGTTGTTGTGAGTTTGGTTGTCGTGTAAACCAGAAGTGTCGCTTGCATTAATGCAAAAAGTGTTATAAGGTTAAAATGAAGGGGAGCCTGTTGGGGGAGAAACCTCGGTTGAGCCTAATGGAAGAGGTCTGGGATGGCAGGTCGTAGCAACCTTGAGGTTCCGGGGAATGAGCGGCGCAAATGACTAATCTCCCAAAGCTTCCAGTTGTCCAGCGACAGTGTGTGTAAAGCAATAAATAAGACTAGAACAGAAACTGAAAGAATTGGCAGGGGGAGAAAAAAGGCCCAGAACAACCGATGAGGACCGTCGCCGTAGTTAAAGGGACAGGTACCACTGAGAAGAACAAGGACTGTAGCGTCAATGCTCCGCGTGTAAGGTGTAGAGGAGCTGTAGAATGAGGTAGACGCTCGAGGCGGCAAAGCTGAAAGAGTTGAATCAATGATTTGGGAATAGGTCGACAAAAGTCGCCTCGTTGGTTACATAGAAACCAGGAAGACGGGATAATAAGAGAGTAAAGGGGAACGGCGGGTAGGTAGATAATAATGATGAGGTCACGGGAAGTTGGGGCGGCCCCTGGCGCTGATGTGTGTTTGGAAGGGGGGGGGGGGCAACCCTTCTGAGGGACAAGAAGAAAAAAAAGGCCGATCACAGTCAGCGCAAAAAAAACAATGGGGGGGAGTAGGAGAGGGGCGACCAAGGTCCGAAGTGGGCGTCGCTTGCTGTGGATCTGGCCTAGGTTGGTCTGCTGTGTGGTGCTGGTGTGTAGTGGCAGATGATGGTGGTGGTACTCCGTACAAGTACTTGTTGTGGGTGGTGGTGGACAGGCTGCTCTGGCAGTGGACCAGCGAAAACAGCGGCGGGAATGGTTTAGGTAGTATTATTTTGCAATGGTAATGGTAGGGTGGGTGTGGGAACGCGGGCGCTTGGCTGGCCGGGACTGGTAAAAGGCCAGTACAGGCCTCTGAGTGGGGGAAAAAAGTCGAGTCAAGTGTCCTGTGGCTGCGTGAATAAATATCCAAAGGTAATCAGCAGAGTCGTCTTCCCAGCACGGTGGCGGCCAATGGATTATCCTCTTTGAAAGATGGTGACGCTCTTGGATAACGGAGAGTCCACGGCGAGACAAGTGCTGTGACGTCGGGGTCGGTAGGATTGGCCAGGTACGGATTATTACAGAGAATCCGTACAACGATAGGTAGGTACTTGTAGGTTCAAGTAAGAATAGCCCGATGGCTCACACGAGAACGGCCTTGGATAGAACCAAGCGGAATCCGTTCGTTGCCGTCGACACAATGGCGCAGTCGCAGACACCGCAAGGTGGTACGTAAGGTACGGCGGAAGTGGCGCGAGCTTAGCGGGGATGAACAGCGGAGGTACTTGGCAAAAGGTGGCAATACACCGCTGCACCCAAGTACTTTGAAAGTATCCGAGGTACGACGCAGTGCCGAGACCAACGGGACGAAGCTGGAACCAGTCACAGATGCGTTGCACCGCACTTGAATGCGGTGCTGCGATTGAAGGTTCCTCGTACGCTACTGTTTGGCCGGGCCAGGCTTGCGCAGACACTATAGGGCGCTGAATAGTGAAAGGCTGTAGCGAGGCGGGGAGCTCGAAGAGCAGAAATAATTCGCTGTGAGTGGGTGTAAAGGCAGCCAGCCCCTCAAAGGTCCCAATGACAGCCAGTCGTTTCTCGGCGATGGCGTAGCAGAGTAATATTGCTGCCTGTAATTGAAGGCTTTCAGGGACTGCGGAGAGACCCTTACTCCTGACTCCTGACTCCGGCAGAAAGTAATAGCGATTATGAAAGACAAAAGACGGGCAAAGGATGGATTTGGCTCAGCTCAGACTGTAACTTGTGGCGATCCCGAATCCGAACTAACGAATTCGACTTGCCCGTTTATCGAAATCTTCCTGATCCTCAATGGGAAAGACTCAGAGTGTGGCAAGCTAGCGGTGGCTGAATGAGAAGGCTTCGTGTCCGCTGACGAGGAATTCAATGAATTCGATTTCAAAGTATTTGACAACGTATAGTGATGTGATGTCAGCAAGGGATGTGGTAGTACGGAGTTAGCACTACTAGCTCGCTGCACATCTACAACGGTCGAAGACAATATGATGCTGGATACAACAGGAGATGAGATGATTTGCGAAGGGATTCATTGAATGTACATGTATGGTGATGTACTGTTTTCCTATTGCCTTCTAAGGCGACCGTGCGATTGTCTAGACGACCAAGTGGACTCAGCAGGGTGTCGACGAGCTTTTTGGACAAGCGGTGAAGGTGAACAAGGCTGAAATAGTCTTCCTTCTGGATGTTTCTCCCTCGTACGGGCTGGGCCTACTGCAGCACTCCACAGTAGGGTCTTGTATATCACCATGAGAAAGGGGAAGTCTAAGAACTCATGTGATCTTCGTTGGGAATAGAAAACTCGGTGGAAGTTTCACTTTGTTGGTTCTTCGGACGATGAGGTGTAAGACAACGGTGAGGGACAATATGCAGATCTGATACGTACGGGCCATCTCACAGAACCGGCTGTGTCCATAGTTCCAAAGGAAGAAGCGGGAGAAGAAGAAAAAAAGAAGAAAGAAGGTAAGAAAGAGCCAAGCAATGGACAGGGTAGAGTAATCAAAATACTAAAGGCGGTGACGACTTGCTGTTGCTGAAACACGATAGAAAATAACAGCCGAGTCAATGGAAGGGACAGCGTAACCTGAATTCGGGTTATTCTAACTAAGTAAGTACTCCTTGCTCCGTAGACTCACCTTTGATCCATTTCAGGTATCTACTGCCCAACTTGGATGTTGAGACGCTCTTTCCCCATGCGCACTCTGCTTGATGTATGTATGTAGTGTCTACTAAAAGAAGGAGCTACAGGCGCACCTGTCTCCCAAGATGTGATTTTCCCCCAATGTGAAGCAGTGCATCCTTCGCACCTGCATCCTATTCGCATGCGCAAAAAAGCAAACCCAAGTCGCCATGAGCTAGTTTAGAAAGATTAGGTACTCTCATCAGTCCCATTCAGTGCTCCGTACTCGGTAGGTAAACATGAGATACAGCAGCAGTTGAATCCATAGGTCAGCTCTGACCCCGAAGCTCCTCATACGAGACAGACCTCCACTGCAAAACTCCTCTTTCTACTATTATCGCACGCACCCACCACACCACAAGCTCCTCAACGGAAGCCGATACATTCAGGACTTTCCGCATTTTTGGCCTTGGCTGAACGTGACTAGATCTTACGTGCGAACTGCTCCTCTTCCTCGACCATCTTCCATGAGCAGTCTATATTGATACCTACAATTATATACATGCATCTGCGTCAGCAACCACCAAAAGTGGGGATCGCATTGCGCGCTTCCAGGACCCGAATTATCACACCGCAGCTGTAGCTGCACCCGATCTTCCCCTCTTCATGCATTGAGCAATCAGAGCTCAGCATCTTGCATTATGTCTCTCACTTCTGCCTTTTACAGCCTCGGTGTGAAGGAAAGTGCAAGAATGGCTTGCTGTAGTGAGACTTCTGGGGGAGAATGGTTGGATCAACGGCGACCATATGTGCACTTTTAACAAGGCTCCCTCCCACAAAAGGCCATCTCGACATGTTTGGCTATCAGCGATGGCTGATCGGAGTGTGACAGAGCCTAGTGCGCCAGTCGAGCCTTACCATAAGCGAAAATATCAGGCCTCTTGAGAGTGCCCTTGGCAAGTAAACATGTTGCAAGGGCAACCGACTGACTGCCTCTAGCTTCAGACGTGGGGTGTCCGTCTTTGGTTGGACGTAAGTGTATGTACGATCTTTAGCTGGCACCACCACTACTATGACTATTATATGGCTCTTGAACCTGGGAGAGCTCAAACACCCCCATGGAACTGTCAATCATCTGGGCCGCAGTAAAGGTCAGCCGCCGCGACCGCCATGTCGCTTTTCCCCTCCCTCGCATCTTGCCCATCTTGAGATGCGATGGGGCGGTGGATTTGCCCCTGACCTATCGCCGACTGCGACTTGGCTGCCTTTCTTTGGTAGCTGATGGACCTGCAGCGCCTTAAGGCACGACCATCGTTGCGCAGCCAGTTGCTTCCACGAGGCCTGCATGACACCATCGAGAATTGAGCGGCCATGGAGCAGGGGTGCCGGGATAGTGCATGTCGCCGGGCTCAAAGGGACCGCTTGCATCTTACGACTAGGTTTTCAACGCCAGAGGAGGGGTAATAGCAAAGGGCAACTTGGGTTGATACTTTATTACCTTTTTTTACGGACACAACCATCACATCCCGGGTTGGTGTCGTAAAGGTTCTTCCTGGTTGGTCATAACGGTCCAGCGGAATCTTGTTTTTGTCTTATTTGACTGACGAGAGCCCCATCAGAGCTCACGGTTGGATGGGCTGAAAGCGTGGTCTGACCATCTGACAGAGCATGCGGATGATTTGCAGTGGGCGTTCCGAACGATGTTGCCCTCTTCTCGAAGCGGCGAAGAGCGCTGGTTGAGTGCCAGACTTTGCGCGGGGCGGACGGGGCGGCTCGTCTTGATTGGTTATAACGCTACCCGCCTTTTGATCAGAGACGGTGTGAGGCCCGGCTTTGTTGATGAGACATTGAGGGTTTCCAAGTGCTTCCATTACAACCAAAGCCGCGCAACGAATCAAGGCCCTCGTGATAACCTCAACCAGTCAAACCGCTCGCTACGGTAATAAATCCACAGCGTTATGGATCCTGAGGGTTCAAAGATCTGAATTTCCGAGTTTCTTCAGCCCACTGGCACATGCATCCCAATGTGGGGTGTCACTTGAATTGGAGAGAAGGCAGTTTGCACGTTCCCTTGGTACCAAGACAGGAAAGTCCACTGAAGCTCCGCTGTCGTACGCCATTTTGTGCTGCTATGTAAGAAACCATCACTATTACTCTCACCTCCTTATGGTCAAAATGGAGCTCGGCTTTGAAGTGAGCCATTAATACTCAACGAACAAAGACTGGACGACGGTTCCGAAGGTCAATTGCACGCCTTCAGGTACCAAAAAATTATCGTTGATCAGCTGTCCTGCTTCACGGTCCCACCACTACTACAGCAGCAGTACATTTGTAGGAGCAGCAGCAGCAGTATTGAGCCCGTCACGGGGTGTCCCGGGATTCCCCAGCTTCGGTGGCTCGATCGAAGGGTGACACAAGCGTTTAAACGCCTCAGTAGGGCAGCGGTTGGTGTTGCTCATACTAATAGCTAATAGGTGAGGTCCGGTCGGGCAGCACATGTGGTCAACCACGTTGAACAGGGACACCGTTTGGGCCGCGAATTCCTATTAGAGAAATGCCGCCTAAGTGTAAACCATTTTGATACGAGCGTTGTCATCGCTTCGATTTGATTTGAGCTACTGGAGGTGGTACGATAGCAATTCAGCACATGACCTGGCGGCTATTTTCCCACCCTTCTTGGTTGGCTCCCTTTTTTTTTTTTTTTTCCTTCGCGCGGTGTTGCATCGCCGAATGATACCCGAAGAGAAATTAACATCCAGTCACGTCAAAGCCGATCCAGACATCCTATATCAGGCATCTTGCTATCTGCCTGGTGATCGACTTCATCGGGAATGGCCGTGCACAACTCATCACGCTGTTTTGCACCTGATCCTGATGTTCAAGCAGGTCTCGGCCTCTGACGCGGTAAACTGGGATGCTTGAGCCTCAGGCGCCCATGTCTTACAGACAGCTGTTATGACTTCACCAAATCTGCCGGCAAAAGTATTTTATGCATGGCAAGTAAGTGATACAAGGAGAGCACGACACGTTTGACAAATGACAATGGACTACTTTATTGGCCGCTCATTTGAAATGATGTAGTCCTTATCTGCGTGGAGACGTCACGTGGAGTTTGCGATGCGAACGATGCGAGTTATGCCGGGGGGGAACCTCGTCGCAAAGCAGGTTGCTGTCGTCGTCGCGATTCTGGATGAGAGGAAATGCATCAAGTCATCGGATGGAACCAAGTGTCACAAGAAATAGCTATATGCGTGGCTGTCGCTTGG
>PXOB01000020.1:48297-92792 GCA_003012115.1 Trichothecium sympodiale | reverse complement strand
ATTGGCGTCCTCCACGATGCCCAAGTTCTGAAACGACTTGGCTCATTACAAGTAGGATCCTCCCGTCGACTCAACGGTCACAAGAGGTGCCAACACACGTTATCACTATTGATAATCAGGGAAAGCTATCTCGCGCATTCTCGGGCGTTGGGTATCAACACATGAACTGGCACCACCCTCACCGTAGATTACCCTACACTTGATCACGATGTACCTAAACTACGGGGTACAGAGTACAGTCAATCAATCAAATCAATCAACCAACTTTTAGCTGTTTCTACACTTTACTCCGTATCTACGTGGGACTTTTCTCACGCAAATCATTTTCGTCCCAAGTCGGCAGATTAATGTCGACGACTATAGGCTTGTTCAGCTGCTTGCCCCCAGTATGAGGGTAGGACCGTGCCATGATGGCAGCGTTGATGACGCATGTTTCCTGCCTACCCATTCGACCAGCCAGAGCCACTGTATCACACCGAATCGACGTGGAAGGATCACCGCCGAGCCCAGTGGTCCTATGAGGCTGGGCATGGCTGGCATACAAGCATGGCACACCGCCCGCGGACCTTTTGCGCTCGGCAGACCCGGGGTGCGACCCGTCGTTGGCGATGCTCGGAGCCCTGCGGCCCGTGAGGTCGACGAGACTGAGCCTGTTGCTTCCCTCCCCGGGGTCGTCCCACGTTGCGACCGAGCTCTCTGCATACGCGACGTTGTGTGACGACAGATCCCATGATACCCTCTCTGCGCCTCTGCCTTCGTGTACGTGCCCGCATACCGCCAATCTGGGTCTGACCCTCCACATCTGACGACGTAGGGCCTCGCATCCCGCGGCTTTCCTCGTGGACGTCTCCTCGTCGCGGTGCGTCCTCATGGGCGCATGGGTGACCACGATGTCCGCGTCCAGCGGCACGTCGTCCCACGTGTCCGTCAGTTCCGAGCAAGGGGTGACGTTTTGCGGCGCCGGGTGATAGGCAAAGGCGCATATGCCCGAGGGATGGGCCGGCGAGCGAGGGGAGCCAAAGACTTTGAAGGTCGTGCGCGGGCCGGTAGGGGACCTGAGGCGGATCGTCGCGCTCTCGTGGACGAGGTAGGTGAGGGATGATGATGAGGAGGAGGTGAGGAGGGAGATGCACTCTGATGGCACCTGCGCGTTTTTGTTGTGGAATTCGTGACCGTGCTCGCTGTAGAATGTTTCATCCAGCGTCAAGTCATGATTCCCTGTGGCATCTTTTAGCTGGGAAAATTCTTTGGTGCGGTGTGAGGTGAGTTTGTAAAAAGATTTACCGGCGATGACAATCTTGGACTCAAAGTTGGTTGATTCGAGCCACTTGACGGCGCGGGAGAGCTGCGCAGTTGGTTGCTATCAGCCCGTCATACGCTCTGAGGATTCGTTTATCAGTTGAGAACCAGCTTGAAATGACGAACCTCTTGGAAGCTCCCCTTGTTTGTCAAATCCCCGGCGTGAATGAGGACGTCGCCGGCAGGAAGCTTGACTTGGCAATTGTGCGTGTCGGATATGCATACGATTCGCGTCTTGCGAGTCCGGAGCGACATGATTGCGTGTGTACTGTATGTACACCGAAGTTGTTGATACTTTCAAACTACCTAGCAATGATGATGATAAGGTCTGGATATCAAGAGGGTTTATCAATGTTGAACATGTGTTGTCGTTGAGATTGCCGAGGCGAAGGCACGATGTTTGGGCTGAGAAGTGGAGGGTGTGATTTTCTTGTAGGTTTGCTATAGGTTGGGATCGAGCTCACTTGAAATTACGAGGTTTCTTTTTTATTCTTGAGGAATGTTGAAATGTTTGTCGATGTAGTTGATGTTTTGTGAGGAGTCGTAAGCTTTTCCCGACAATTGCTTTCGGGTAAACTAAGTAAAGGTAGCCTCATTAAGCGAAGCATTGCGCCTGCTGAGGTTGGCAATGAGTCTAAACAGCTTATCACAATGGAGTCATACTTTTCTTCTTCTTCTTTTTGCATATTAAAGACATTCAGTATATAAAACGCAAATCATTAAATACTGATCAGTAGTTATTTCTTTTTTGAGGATGATGAAAGCTTTCGGTTTTGCACCGCATAATCGAGCTACTTATACCGTAGTTATATTTTGATTATGCTCACAATCTGTCTTGGCGATTGTAGAAAGACATCTCTGTTGAGTGTGGCAATCACTGTCGATTGCATCCGGCAATGTGACTATTCTTCTGATCACTCCAACACTGTTACGTGAAACCAGCTATACGACACCTATCATGCAGATCCGACGGCCTTACCATCACAATATCTATCGGCGGCTTCTATAGGTGTTGGGGCTCATTGGCATAGCTGTTGAACCGGTACTCTTTATATTAGATCCATTGACTGAGGATCTCCGTAGAAGAGGTATATAAAATCGCTTCCCGATCCGTGATCCCGTCTTCATCATTGAGTTGTACCGGTCATGGTTGGCGATTACTACATCTCGATGCAGCTCATGCCACTTCTGGTCACTATAAAGGGCGTTAGGGTGTACCTGGTAATGCTTTTTATTATCCTCCGTAAGATGACCACAAGTTACTGCAACTATAAACTTTCCAATGCCTTTCCAAGTACGGCAATTTGGCTGCTACTAGCATCATGAAGAGAGAAACCACAAGCGAATCATGTCTGAGCAGACGAGGGTGGTCACTAGATGTTATCCGTGGAAGGCTATCACCTAGATTATAGCCCATGACCCAAGTAAAATGAGTCCACAAAGCGTAACAGGGTATTTGACGTGACTGATGTCACTTGAAAGACGGACTTTGACGTAGAAGCTGCTGTATACGAATATCCGGATAGTAGCCGGATTGATGCAACGAATATGTCAATGACTGTCAATGTGATTAACATGAATAAGCACTGTTGGCGTCAACTAACACAGATAGTGAGCTGGGCACAATGTCATGCAACCTCACGACTTACAACCGACACCTTGATAGGACAAAGTTTGAACTCTCTTTGGCCGGCCAAAGGCGGTGGGGAAGACGACGGCGAGAGAGACGGCATTCGAGAAAGGGACAACGGCCCAGCACACAGCAATATCAGACCAAATATAGGCCCATCATTGGTGAAAAGCTAGCTGGTGTCGTGTGTATTCGTCTTGCATCGTGACCTTTGTTTGCATCCATGCAGGCCGAGCATGATGGTGGATGTAACCTATATCGTCAGGTATAAGAATGACGGTAGAGACCAACATTATCACTAGAAGAGAGCTTGGTAGTGCCACACGTCAATGGCCGACTCATCACGAACAACTCAACTGTCAGCTGAGCTTCCAACGTCCAATGGACACGATGGTTCTAACCCTATTCTCGCTGACCGGAATCAAGAGTAGTTAGCTCATGCCTATGACAATGGCCAATAGTATGCTCACCCGAAGATCGAGATTGCTTCTATAATATACTGATTGTTGGTAGGCTGGTTGGTTACCGTTGCTCCACAGTATGTATGATGATTTCATACTGACATGTGTCAAGAGGTTGGATATGAGTGCTCTGGTGCAGGAGACAGGAGAGAATGAGATTGAGCAGTGTTATCGATATGTACTTTGTAGGGTGTTGCAAGCTTGCATAGTTGTGCTTGTACCTGGCATCGCGGTAGGATCATCTTCAAGAGGTGTTGAGATATTACTTGTAAGCACTCTTCCTCCCCGCAGCAAAGATTGCCTCGCTTGATGCGAAAATGTCCAAAGCCCCGCACGGGGCTGCTGGACGACGGCTGCAGCTCGTGTTCTCGTTGGGTCTCTCTCGGAACCAGAAGCCTGGTCCCAGTTACATGCTCCGTATCCCAGTCAGCCGTTGAGTTGAGTTGAGTGAGGTGCATAAGGGGTCGTCATGCGGCCCCGGAGATGACCGCTGGAGAAATAGCGATGACGAGGGAAAAAAGCCCTCCCCGGAGAATTCGTGTTGAATTGTACGTGTAAACGTCCATGCCACGATATCTCGATGGTCCATGCATTAAATATTGGCTGCGTGTGGGCGAGGGAAAGAAGGCGGAGGGGGGGATCCGACGTGTTCAAAGTTCGTTGCAAACACGTCAAAAATGAAACTGAGACATTCGAGGCCAGCGCTATCACGAACCAGAGCTCGCCTCGGGGACGCTGTTTGAGACCACTGTAGGCGGGTCACAGGAGGGGAGGACCGCTGTAAAAGGACAGCTAGTTCAGTAAAATTGCTGGGATAAGCCCCTGCAAGCCCAGGTGGTTGGTGCACGGAGGAAATCCCCCCAGCCACCGACGACCAACCACCGGCCTCTAAACTCCCCACTACAGCACCAAAAAAAAATCCGACCCATGCAAGTCCTGCAAGTCGAGAATTGGTGGCAGCACTACTGGCAGCTGCAGCAGGCAGTGCAGCGTGCACCTCATTCCCGTGGTGCATGCATCCAATCTATCCATCGTCGACGATGTTCCGGAACTCTTTTCCCTCTTTTCCCTCTTGGTCTGAATCGCTTCTTTCGCGATCATCAACCGCACCGCCCGCGACGACGAATTGCCTTCAGACAGCGGTCCATCAATCGCGCCCACTGCTCGCAGTGCGAGTGACGAACGATAATCACGCCCTCTCTCGATCGCTTCTTCCTCTGTCCTGTCCGATTTGCTGCACGGGTCATTTCTGCACCCACTTCTCACACTCTCTACTCCTTTTTCCTCTCCCCCCTTGCCTGCTACCCAGGGTGCTTGTCTTGGGAAACGAAGCAATTCATGCTTCCATGATCGTTGCCCCAACCGCAAAAAACCAGGCCAACATCGCTGCTTGAACAGCGATTGGCGCTGGTCCCCCGACTTTCTCTTTAAGCTCTTCTTTGTTCATTGTTTGATATTTTCAATTCCAAGACACATACTAATTGGCCCCGGTCATTGCTCTGTCTGGCTTATTTTTGTCACCCTCGCCCTGCAAACGCGCAAACCCCCATCATCTCCTTGTCATCTATTCTTTCCTCCACTACAAGTAGAACCCAATTGCCATTGGATTCTCGTGCCTTATTTGTAACACGTCGTTATGGCTGCTGTCTCGTCAGCTCATACCTCGGGGGTAGCCCTGACGCCTCCTGGAAACAGCCATGGTCACGACAATCCGTGGGGCTATCCTGAAGACCACGCAGAGGTGAGACACTATCCGCATTCCTCGGCGGATGCTGGGCAACAGCAGAGACACGTTCGTTCCGTGGCTGCCATGCTTTGATCGTGCCGCCCGAGCTGTCTAAGATCCTTTGCTGACAACGGCTCCCTCCCTACAGAACACTGAACGCGACAATTCGACCGCAACCAGGGCTGCTCAGGCGGCCACGCGCAGAATGAAATCGGCAGACGCCTCTTCGGGTGAAGGCTGGGACGACCCCCACGACGGCGGCGTACTGCTCCCGGCTTACGCCCCGGATTCGGGGAATGGCAGAAACAGCCCAGCCGCGTGGGATGCTAGAAGCCATCAAAATGGCGAAGCTTACACAGTTTCAGGTCCCCTTACGGAGGAGGACTCGAAGTGGATTCACCGAGACAAGCTGGCCAAGATTGAGAATGAGGAGCTACAGGCCGCTGGCCTCTACATACCCAGATCTCGCGCGCCTAGCAAGCAAGGGCGGGATCGCAGTCGCAGCGCCATGCGACGTGGCACTGATGCCTCGGAGCGCAGCCAAGGAAGAAGCCGATCTAGGAAAAACTCTACTGGTCTCGAGCAGCGAGCTGCCGAGGTTGTCGTTCAGCCGTGGGACCTACGAACGCCCGAAGAGGTTGCTGAGGAGGAGGCAAACGCCTACTTTATATCCCACAACCTCAATGGGTCGAGGATACCCGTGGCCAAAACAAGCCCTGCACCAATTCATCTCGACTACGAACAGTCTGACGGGTCCTACGAAGCCCCGGTAGCCAAGACGCAGACCGGATCCAGGAACGCGAGCAGAACCCGAGGCGATGGTGACAAGTCTACCACGAGCAGCACCGCTGCAGCTAAGCGACCTGACGCATCTCCTAAGAAGAACGGAACTCGCAAGACGACTGCACCTCCCAGAAGT
The DNA here is from genome assembly GCA_003012115.1 of Trichothecium sympodiale. NCBI lineage: Eukaryota > Fungi > Ascomycota > Sordariomycetes > Hypocreales > Trichothecium > Trichothecium sympodiale. The sequence goes on along the minus strand of PXOB01000020.1, from coordinate 86,757 downwards.
GGCCCGCCCACTACGCGGCCGAAGACACGATCAGGCAGTGGAAGCAACAACACCAGGCCGTCTACTCGATCTGGGGAATCCCCCCAGATCAAGCCTATGGAGGGTGATCCTCCGTGGATGGTCAACTCCTATCAGCCTGACCCACGACTACCTCCCGATCAACAGCTGCTGCCGACTGTAGCGAAGCGCCTTCAGCAGGAGAAGTGGGAGAAGGAGGGGACTTACGGTGATACCTACGACAAGGAGTTTAGGCCCTTGAACGACAAGGCTTGGCTGAGGCCGTCAGGGGGCGAGAAGGCCTCGGCTCAGGAAGAGAACCAACAGCCGGCAGATGAATGGCCATTCAAGCCCGATCAGGTAACTAAGAGCCCAAGCCTGCGACAAAGCTCTTATTCGACCATGCCCAAGATTTCCGACAAGCATTCCGGCAGTGCTGTTGGGAGCCCTCGACCAGGCCTGACATCTCAAATGTCCTCGACTCAAGTTCCGCAGCAACAAGAGCAGCAGCAACCTCAGCACCCACAGGTGCCTGAAGAGAATGAGGAGGATGAATCAAAGCAAAAGGGTGGCTGTGGTTGCTGTGTGGTCATGTGAGGGCTACCGTGCCTGTTCTACGCGTGCTCCGAGACAACGCATCGTGTACGCACGGTGGTCTGTCCACCAATGACGAGACTTGGCTTTTCCCGAGGTGCCTTTAACGACGTTACGACCTATCTTTCACATCCGGCCATTGTGTTAGTCGACTACATAATTTTTTGCCAAAATCCGTCACATTAGCGACCCTCGCTGTTCATTTGTTGTATTTGAGAACCCCTGGGCACACAATTCTCACAAAGACCGAATTGGCAACAGCAGTATTCTGTTGTAATAATTGCCATGTATAGATGTGCTCAGGGGTCGCACATACCGCCTTTTAATCTCAAACCGATTCACTTTCAAGCCTTATAGTCTTTGACAGTATGCTTAGATTCCCTAACTGCGATTTCATTGCGCTCAACCATCTATCGCTCTCACCCTCATTTCGTCACCAGTCAGCACTTGGCGCTTTTACCCCTAATTTCAGGAGACATGGGCGTGTTGGGAGGAAATTTCTAGCGTTTTACTGTTATCTGTTGACTACTCCAGCACATGTATTTAGCTTTGGTGCCTGCGCTTTGATAGACGCGGCGCTAGGGGAGGGTATGGAGAGAAAAGAATTGTTCATTACTTCTGGGATTTCTGGCGCGTATCTAGGATGGGCGTCGACTTTTTTTGTTTCACTGGAGAGGAGGTTTGGTTGGTTGTGGTTGTGGTTGTAGAGAGGATATAGACGAATGAGAGAAATATTCTGATTAGTCCTGAGTGTACTGCTCAGGTTTGTGATGGGCGTATGTTGGTGCTCAGTATTATTGATGAGTGATGCCTCTTGTGTTGGTTGTTTGGTGCCTGCGGTTGAACGTGGGATTGGGTTTGGCTGGCGGCATCTTTCGAGGGCAAGATTGAGTTGGACTAGAGGGCGCAATACACCGTGTGTCCCCGTCGTCGTTGATGCCAAAATATTGTGTTTGATCATCGATGCATCAGAATCATGGTTGCTCTTTGTCAGTATTACCGCCCACTTATTCCCGGAAGCCGGCAATTTTTTGGAGTCACGCATCTTTGGCAACAAGCTTTCCCAGTGTTCCCCCCGCAAAAAGGACAAAAGGCGCCCGGATCTGGATGCCGGTAGCGAGATGTGTTGCGATTCCCGGATGGGACGGCTTTGATTCGTTTTCCTTGCTTGCATTCTTTGCAAGTTTACAACCACTAGGAGCTTTTCCGACTTCGGGGCGCTCCCGTAGTTGGTGATTTGGTGTGACTTGTGGATGTTTCTTTACATCATCGATCGAATGTTTTGTTTGCTTTGCTATACCTGGAATGACGAAAATGTGACGCGAGGTGCAGGTATATAATAAACATGTAAACGCAGCCAATTTAATCCTCGGGGCCCAGAAGAAGCAGGCGGCATTCTTTTTGGAAATTTAATCGAGGCAGCAGATTTGAATACTTGTCAAAATGGTTCATCAACACGGTCACCAACAACATATTCCCCAGCATGAGCGGGTCAACAAGTAGGTCATATATCCAAAAGACAAGCTGTACTCTGTATATATACTCACAGCGCAATTTAGACCGGGCGCATGGCTCCCGGCGGATCACCGCGTGCATCGCGAATTCCTGGACCGCGCGACAAAGCACGTGGCCAGGCACCCCCCGGAGAAGCTGACGCCCGCCCTCGAGGAGTTCCGGCAGCTCATCGAGACCAACCCGCGCGTCTACATGTACTTCCAGCAGATGTTTGAGGAGATTCCGCAGAAGTCGCCGTACGACAAGGACCCGACGGGGATGAAGCAGATCAAGAACTACAACGAGATGCTGCACGTGCTGAACCATGTCGTTACCAGGGCGCCCGAGTGGACGGATGCCGCGGCGGGCGTGGGACTTGTTGGGGTGCCCATGTGTGCCATTTTTGACTTTCCCATGGGAACGCCTAGGTGAGTCTTCTATGTACTCTTTTTGGGCAAGCTTAAGCTGATGATGAGTGGTGGGCATGCTGCGTTTCTGGATCCTGATGTCAACAAGGCGCTGAAAAAGGTCCTCAACGAGTGGGGAGAGTTTCTCAAGGTGAGGCATCCCATATCGATTTGACTTCTTATGCCTTGATTTGCTAATCCTGTAAGTAGTCTCCTGAGTCGGTTCATGTACTGGACACGCACGGCACAGGCTGGTTCGGTCACACGGGCTTGACAGATCTCCTCTCGGTGGCCAACGCCCCTTACAACACAAACCTCACCTTTGAGCAAATGTACAAGTGCGACCCCTCGGCACCTCACTACGGCTACAAGTCGTGGGACGACTTCTTCACCCGCCAGATCCAGCCCGACGCCCGCCCCGTGGCCAGCCCGGATGACGACAACGTCATCGCAAACTCGTGCGAGAGCAGGCCGTACAACATTGAGCGCCACGTCAAGCTCCGTGACCGCTTCTACGCCAAGGGCCAGAGGTACAGCCTAAAGGACATGCTGGCGCACGACGAGCACGCGTCCGAGTTCGTGGGCGGCACCGTCTACCAGGCGTTCCTGTCGGCGCTGAGCTACCACCGCTGGCACGCGCCCGTCTCCGGGACCGTGGTCAGGGCGTGGGTGCAGGAGGGGACCTACTTCAGCGAGCCGCTGTTCGAGGGCGTCGGCGAGATTGACCCCTCGGGCTTGAGCCTGGCGCAGGGCTACCTCTCCGCGCTGGCGACGCGCGCCATCTTCCTCGTGCGGGCCGACAACCCCGACATTGGCCTCATGGCCATGATCTACATTGGCATGGACGAGGTCAGCACCTGCGACATCACCGTCTCCGAGGGCGCCAGGATCGAGAAGGGCCAGGAGATTGGCATGTTTCATTTCGGAGGCTCCAGCCACTGCCTCATCTTCAGGAAGGGCGTCGGCGTCGGCGGGTTCCCTGATATCGGCAAGGATGAGAACCACCCGGTCAGAGGTGAGCTGTGCAGGCTGAACCACGCAAAGTCCTAGGAAGACGAGCGTGCGCAAGGCTCCGAGGGGCACTCTCACGGGCAAGGCCACCACCACCGGCACGTTCTCGGCAGCGAATTCTCACAGAGTTTTCTTGGCAAGGCTCGGGATGACATGTCGCAATATATTTGGATATGAAGGTGCCAGGCCAGGAGGTAGAGGCGGATGGTGGTAATAGTGATTCGCGGATGATGATGAGCCGCTTGATTCGAGATGCGCGTTAATCGACTGATGTGACGGTCGTTTCTGGAAGCTTATTAGTGTGCATGACCAAGATGATTAATACACACACACCTTTTGTTGTCCCCAGATTCGGTAGAAACTCCAGCTATTTAAAGAACAAATATTACAGATCAGCTAAGTCCCCCCAAGGTAACGAAGTCGGCCTCTTAATAACGGACGTCCGACGTCTGACGTGGGGGCCGCCGTGACCGAGTCTATCTCCGATACGGATCGGCTCACTGACGTGGAAAACGGATAGATGATCATTCCGAGCATGCTTCTCTACGCGGACGGTTTGACTTCATCCTTCTGGGGAAGAAAGCAGAAGTGGGGGCTTGTACGGAGTATATTTCTAATATTTTGTGATTACCAATCGTCATGTTTGAGGTTCTCGGAAAGCGTGGAATGGAGGGGTAGCAGGTTCCACCTATGACGGGCTTCTTAACACAAGATAAAAAAGGTAAAAAGGTTTCCCACCCCAAAGGTTTTCGTAGAATTGAGCAGAGCAAAATATCTTTTTTTGAATGAACAGAATACGCCAAGTCGGGAAACAGTTGACCAAGATGGGCAAGACACCTACTCAGATTACGCTTTACACGGCTCAGACGCCCAATGGCATCAAGCCTTCTATCCTGCTCGAGGAGCTGAACCTCGACTACAAGGTAAATTTTTTTTTTTGTTTTGCTTTGCCGTGAGCTTTGTATCGAGTATGGGGAACATGCTGCTGAATTGAAGAACAGGTCCACCCCATCAAGATGATGGAGAATGAGCAGAAGCAGGATTGGTTCCTCGAAATCAACCCCAACGGCCGCATCCCGGCCATCAAGGACGGCAACCTGCGCGTCTTTGAGTCTGGTGCCATTCTCCAGTATCTGGTCGACAAGTATGACAAGGACCACAAGGTTTCGTACCCTTATGGGACCGACGAGTACTATGAGATGCTTTCTTGGGTAAGTTGTCAATTCTCCGAGGATGAATGAGGCTTTGCGCAGGCCCTTTTCATCCAAAGTATGAAAGATGGAAAACTAATGTTTTGATAGCTGCACTGGCAGATGGGCGGCCTGGGACCCATGCAAGGACAGGCCAACCACTTCAAGCGTAAGTAATGCATTCGACATGTGCTAAAGAAAAAAAGGCTAATGTATTACAGGCTACGCTCCCGAGCACATCCAGTACGGCGTCGACCGGTACGTCAACGAGACGCGCCGTCTTTACCGCACCATGGACACGCAGCTGGCCAAGACAAAGTATCTCGTCGGCGACAAGGTCACCATTGCCGACATTGCCTGCTGGGGCTGGGTTGCCATAGCGAGTGAGTACCCTCTTCTCTCTCGTCTTTCCGTCGTGGTCCACTAACGCACATGCCAAAACAGGATGGTCTGGCATTGACATTAAAGAGTTCCCCAACCTGGAAAAGTGGCTGTACGACCTGCTCAAGAGGCCGGGCTTCGAGGCCGGGCGTCACGTCCCCGAGCCGCACAAGGCTTTTGAGGTGGCCAACCTGACCGACGAGGAGATTGAAGAAAAGGCAGCCGAGTCTCGCAAGTGGGTGCAGGCTGGCATGAAGGCTGATGCGAAGAAATGAGGAGTAACGGGATGAAGGCGATGACTGAATAAGTGATGCATTACATTGCTGGGATAGACGATATTCCTAAAGGGCTTAATCAACCATGTTTTTGTATTATTTGTTGGAATATGGCGTGAGGATTCCTCTGATTAGCTGTGTGCGTCAGATATCAACCAAGTGAAGACCAACCTCGTCAACCTCTAGATGCAAATTTATCATCTGCCGTTCATTGCACCTTTCGCAAGTTCACGTCATGAGATGAGACTACAGACCGTCGCAAGGACGCCGAAGCTTATCAGTGCTTGATGGATAATGACCGCATTCCACGGCTCATTCGGTCCCCATGACGACTTGACACTTTCGTTGGGGTACGGATTGTCGACACGATGGCTTGTCCAGTCATCAAGTACCTTTTATTTACGATAAAGGGGGTTTGACGGCACAGAATACGCGTATTGTAGTGACGTCAAGACTACCTACAAGTATACGCACATACTCATTCCTCACACAACATGCAAACTTCACCTTCACCTCTCCATCACATCTATATAACACAAAGAAAAAGCATGGTCAAAAACTTGGGCAATGGCAGCTCAAAAGACAAAACCAGAACCCATCAAGGCAACAATCTCCCACGCCCACCGCATGTCCTACCGCATCGGCCGCGGGGAGCAGGGCGTCCTCACCTTTGAGCCGTACAAGTCGGCCATCCTCCCCCTCTGGCGCTTCAGGACGGTGCCCATCGCTCAGAGGAGCGCCGCGGACCTCTGGGCGCGCTTCGAGCGGTACGACGCCGAGGGCGACTTCGTGGGCATGGACATGACGAGGAAGTTTATCCAGATGGGCATGACGCGCGCGAAGCGGTACGCGAACCACGCCGGGGGGCGCAAGTACAAGCACAGGGAGGGCACGACGCGCGAGGAGCTGCCCAGGAGCAGCAGCGGCGAGGGTCACCCGGGGAGGGAGGAGAAGGAGGAGGCTAGTCGGGTGTTTCGGGGGTACTGGGAGCGGTGCAGGGGGCACGAGGGGTACCGGAAGAAAAGGGAGGAGTTTCAGAGGGAGCAAAAGGCTTGGGATAAGGCGATGAAGGGGAAGAGCTCGGCATCGGCTGCGGGGTGAAGGCGGGTTTGTTGTCTTTCCTGTTTTTTTTTGTTCGAAAAAGACGGAGGCTCGTTCATCTTGCGTTCGTGGGGGGCCAACTTGATTTCAGGAGGGCGGCCACTTGGAGGGGAAGTAGCGCTGAAAGATCTGGAAGGCCTTTTAAAGACGGACGAGCCGTGTTGCTCACACCTGAGCGGCCAGCTCACCCGACAGACACGCTACGGCTGTGTTCAGCTATGATCAGTGCGAGAAGCGACGTGTTACTACTGGGTACAGCTCGGCGCTGATTGCTATCATTGCCAGTTGCCGCATTGTGTGGTGGTCAAAGATGGAGAATAATGAGAGCAACCCAAACGTGGCGACTGAGCATGGGCTGCCAAAGTTCCTGGAATTCCATCTTGCGGAGGGCTGGATGCTGGAACAGGCGCAGTTCATTGCCAACGTACAGCTGGAATTGGCCCCGAACCCCGGCAATACCACAGAGTAGGATGTTGGGGTAAGGCGGACGTGATATGCTGAGAACTTATAGAAAGGGCTTCCCCCGCTCTTTCGAGCTGCCTGTCGCGCCGCCATCTACATGACACGACAGAAGCATTCTTTTTTCATAGTTCACCCAGAACAACTGCATAAGTACACGGCAGGATTTGTTCATATATCTATCTCGAAGTCTGAAACGAGCGTTCTGAATGGATATATGAATTATAGGCGAGATCGCAAAATGAGTCATTGTCGATGCAGTCCCTGGAGGGACAACACTCTGTGAGAATTTGATGAGTGTTGGAATTAGTCCATGATTAGAGGACAAAGCAACGAACGTATGGCGCGAGACCTCATAGCGTATGAGACAGGAAGCAGAACATAGTGGTCCAGCGACACGTATAATATTGACTGTGGCCGATGGATGACGTTGCAGTCGTGCCACGTGACAAATTGATGCATCCTGCTCAATTCTTTTTTTTTTTTTTCACCAGGGAGAAGGGAAGGAGCAAATCACTTGAAATCTGTTAGGTATTTGTTACTCCGTACAGGAGTGACAGCATTTCTGGGGAAGGTGCGCAGGGACTGTGACCCCCACGATCTGAACAAGCTTTAATTCATCTGATGTAGAAACCCCGCCCTCACGACCACCGCCCTCATAACAGAGTTAAATTCCGGCACATAATCATACCTTGGTATTGGAGAAACGGGTGATTCTAGTTGTTATTGTATCTCTACTATTGACGCAAGATTCAGTGGTCAAGGTGCGTTATGCGTGGGTAACATACTGCGATGTGAAAAGTCTTGCGTACCGAACTGGCTTGGTGGTGTCCATTTCATATCCATCAATTCAATGACTCGCGGGTGGATTATATACTCTGTTGTGAAAACTTCTCGCAACAACGCACAAAACCGGCTTGATGGTCTAGTCGCATGATTCCTGCTTCGGGTTCTTTCCCGTTCGTTCAACGAACATGTAGGAGGTCCCGGGTTCAAATCCCGGTCAAGCCCATGATTTTTTGCATTTTTCCGTTGTAGTTCGCGGGCATATCGGAAAGAAATATTGATTAGATGGCGTTTTTTGGTGGTGTGTCTTTTATGTATATAATGACTTGATTCTTTTTTGGACTGTGTTAAGCAATAATGAGTGTGTGGCATTTGTGGATACACGGCTGTATTTGTCTATTGCTGTCACCATGAGCTGCCCCGCAGAATCAAGCCAATCTCTAATCATTAAATCGTATCAACCTGATGCCATATTCTCATCCTTCACCGAGGAGTAGCGAAGCCCATCTCGGGTGTTTTCCAGGTTCGATGACATCGAGGGCGATAAAACTGACCTAGGCCTTCAAGTGTCAATAGTCCAGAAAAGCATTTGGAGGCTGGGCCTTTTCCTAGTATCCACAGGTCAATTGTGCTTTTCTTGCCTACCTAGCATCATGTCAGTCTACAAGATAGGATTGGGACTAATACTGTACTACACCACTGTAGTAGGGCTGCAATGACCGGGCGTTGTTGGATGCACCGTATATTGAGGCTGAACACCGGAGACAAATGCTCTTCTAATAGAGTAAGAATCTCCTGCCTTGGTTTTCAACGTTGTAGGAAATGCGGGGTGAACCTGTTGGGTGCAATGTTGCTCAATCTAGAATGACGTACGTGTGTATTTAAGCGCCTGGGGATGAATGACAGCTGGACATGGAAGCCAATATTGAGTTTCAAATGAGCTAATACTCCGTACGGAGTACAAAAGGCACAAAAGGTGGAGTGTCGGGTCGTTGTGGGATAACATCAATGAGTGGATCCCCTCACGTCAACAGATAAACCACGCAGAAGGCTGGGTCGAATTGAATGCGGAAACCTGGTTCATTATGACTGCTTGCACATCCACATTCCGGTTTCCCTGCCCAGCCTGCCGAGCCCAGCCTACCAGCCCAGCCTCGATATTACAATCCTTCCAAGCCCCGATCTCTTTCTCTCTCCCAACGACGGTGCACCCGGACGACACTTTCGACCTTTTTTGTTTAAAAAAGGCGAAAGGAATTGAGAAAACATGACAATCCAGTCTCCGGCGCAGTCCGTCTAATTTAGACGATATTCTTTCCCTTGCAAACCGTTTCCTCAGTAATCTCAGCTTCATTTACTACTCGACTTTTTTTTTTTAAAGCACACGTCTGACCGCGGCGGGCCATTCGAGGGCATGGCTTCGTCTCCTCCTCAAATTCGACGAAGCATGTACTCGAGTTCCTCTGACGCACCCGTCTCTATCCTGACTTCTGAAAGCGCCGTCGCTGAGCCCGAGAGCAATCCTGCTAGGCAGCGCGCAGTTCGGTCGCTGCCTCGTAAGGGTCTACGAATACACTTCGGACGCTTATGCTGACTGAACAACTAGCCTGGATTGACTCGTACGAAGCAGCTTACGGCCCTGCTCCGCGTGACCAAGTCAATTTGCTATTCCCGCCCAACCGCGCACACGAGCCCCAACATAATTCGACGCCGAGTGCGCCTCAGCGGCGAGTTTCCCAAGATGGCTTCGTCAATGTGGAAGACCTCCGCCTGGGGCCTGCCCAGGACTCGCGCGCCAAGATCCCTCACTTCCTGCGATACGGACGAGCGTCGATGCGCGGGAGGAAATGGGATCATCTACGATCGTCAGAACCCGTCATTGTCGCAGGCTATATGCCTACGGCGATGAGGCCCAGCAACCCTTGGCAGGCATACATCAAATCTTCGTCGTATGGCCCTCTTCCCAACGAGGACAGCCAGGTGCTCGACTTTGCAGATTTGGAGAAGCTCCAGCCCACCTTCAACATGCCAACCACTTCTCCGTACAATGCGGATGCGATCAGGGCTTCGCGCCGGAAGAGGTCGTTGGCGCCGTACAAGCGCGTGTGGAACATCATGATGCGGCACTCGCTTTCCCCTCTGCTCTTCCGACTGACCGTCATGGTCACGTCCATAATCGCACTCGGTATCGCGGGGCGGATATATCGTTTAGAAAACGGCGAGAGCTCTGAGAGCGCCGAGCGGACGCAGTCCATCGTTGCCATTGTGGTGGACTGCGTGGCCGTTCCGTATATCGGCTACATGATATGGGACGAGTACACGGGCAAGCCGCTAGGTCTACGGTCCGGTGTATCCAAGATTTCGCTCATCCTTCTCGACCTCATATTCATCATCTTCAAGTCAGCCAGCACAGCGCTGGCTTTCGAAAGCCTCGTGTACCACAACGTCAAGGAGAACGAGCTACGCAGCTTTGCCAAAGCTTTAGCGGCCTTCATGCTTATAGGGCTCATCGCCTGGACCATGAATTTTACAGTCAACATCTTCCGCACAGTAGAGCGTCTTGGTGGCGGCGACGAGGAGCGTGGCAAGTAAAAAGACTCGCAAACTCGCGTGCTTCGGCGTGCGGGCATTATCGCATCTGTAACACTTACATATCTCACGAAAAAGAGACAAACAGGGCATTGGATGCATCTGATATCTCTTATACATTGCTTTTATTTCTGCAGGCGAATATTCTAGGGGACATTGCATATAGTCACATTGGGAGAGAGGCGTCGTGATGAAAAAGACGGCCTGAGGCGTTTGGTCATTCTAGCCTAGTACCCTAGTTTTCATTTCTTCCATGCCTTCTTTGAATGAATGGTTTCAAATCTGTTTTTACAAGACTGCGAAATCTGCTTATAATCTGCTTATAATCTGCTGAACCTCAACAAATACGCCTAAACGCCGACTGCCCAAAATGTCACTGACAGGCGGTAACGAGGGGCAGAACGTGCGGTGCCTCGACGAACCGGGAGCCTCAGCGGCAGGACCCGCCAAATCAGCCCAGCCGGAGGAGCCAGCCAACAACGTCAGTCACAGTGTAGTAGCTTCCTGTGGTTCGCCTGCCTGGACACTCTATCCATACCCATCCATACCTTTTGCCTTGTGGTACCTGTAGCCCGCTCAACCATCTACCTCTTCTTTTCTATTCCCTTGACCAACACTTTCCCTATTTCCTCCCACTCTCTCCTCCGAGCCACGGAACTGCCCCTTGGTCTCCCGTTTGTTCAGGGCCTGTCCGTGTCGCGACCTGTTTCCGCCTCCGACTAGTCTGTTCATTAGACTATTCTTCCACCTCGTCACGCGCCTTTGATCGAGCACCGTCTTACGTGACCGTGCATTCCGACGGCGCCAGCAACGTGGGAGGCGATCCGCAACTTTACAGCAACGACCTACGCCGCGCCGATTCGAAACTCGGTCCTTTGCCCTTGACCAAGTCGACCCTTGGGTGGCGGTCCTATCGATAGCCCCTCGTCGAGACCCCCGCCAAACACCATCGCCACTCTTCACGCCGGGCGTCGACGGCTACTTGCCCGTCGCTGATAGCACAACATGGCTACCAAGACGAAAGTTGCGGCTGCATCGCCTATGCCGTCTCAGCCTCCCAACCGGGAGGATATTGTAGCGACGTGCGTATGCCAGCAACTCAGGTCGATGATGCACAAGCTGACAGTCAACAGATGGTACTACGTAGAGGCGGGCATCAACCGCATCATGACCGAGCTTGACCAAGGCCTCGATCTGGGAATGTACATGGGAATTTACACGTGCGTCGACACTCGTCACCATAACCATACCTCCACCTACTGACGTGATCCAGGGCCGTACACAACTTTTGCACTTCGCAAAAGGCAATAGGCATGCCTGGGCCGGCCATGTCGAATAGTCATCGCGGGGGTCAGTTTATTGCCTTGTTGGTCAAGATATTTGCTAATGCACCACAGCTCATCTCCTGGGCGAGGAACTCTATAAGAAGCTGCTCGACTTTCTTAAGAACCACCTCGAGGCTCTCTACGAAGAATCCAAGTCCCACACCGACGAAGCCCTACTCTCGTTCTACATCAAGCAATGGGGGCGCTACACCTCGGCCGCCAAGTACATCAACCATCTCTTCCGATACCTAAACCGTCACTGGGTTAAGCGTGAGATTGATGAGGGCAAGAAGAATATTTACGACGTGTACACGGTCCATCTCGTACAATGGCGAAAGGTTTTGTTCGAGAAGCTGGTCGGCAAGGTCATGATGGCGGTCCTCAAGCTCGTAGAGAAGCAGAGGAACGGAGAGACTATTGAGCACAGTCAGATCAAGCAGGTTGTCAACTCCTTCGTATCCCTCGGGCTCGACGAAGCCGACACGTCCAAGTCGACCCTTGATGTCTACCGATTCCACTTCGAGAAACCATTCCTGATTGCAACAAGGGAGTTCTATCAAGCCGAATCCAAGCAGTTTGTTGCCGAGAACAGTGTGGTGGAGTATATGAAGAAAGCTGAGGCCCGTCTGGCGGAAGAGGAGGAGCGTGTCACCATGTACCTTCACCAAGACATTGCCATTCCCCTCAAGAAGGCATGCAACCAAGTACTGATTGCCGATCACTCTGCGTTGCTGCGGGAAGAATTCCAGGTGCTCCTCGATAACGACCGTGAAGAAGATATGGCACGCATGTACAACCTGCTATCGCGAATTCCGGACGGTCTTGAGCCGCTAAGAACCAGATTCGAGGCCCACGTTCGAAAGGCGGGCCTTGCGAGCGTACAGAAGATCCAGGCCTCGGAGGGCGACAAGCTGGAGCCCAAGGTGTACGTGGATGCGTTGCTTGAGATTCACACTCAATACTCGGGTTTAGTCAAGCGTGCCTTCAACGAAGAGCCAGAATTCACTCGGTCGCTCGACAACGCCTGCCGCGAATTTGTGAACCGCAATGAGGTGTGCAAGCAGGGCTCCAGCAAGTCACCAGAGCTGCTAGCCAAGTACACCGACGTCCTCCTTAGAAAGAGCGCGGTAGCAATCGAAGAGGCTGATCTCGAGCGCATCCTGACACAAATCATGACTGTCTTCAAGTACATCGAGGACAAGGACGTCTTCCAAAAGTTTTATTCCCGCATGCTTGCCAGGCGGTTGGTGCACAGCAACTCATCATCAGACGACGCCGAGACGAGCATGATCAGCAAGTTGAAGGAAGCCTGTGGTTTCGAATACACCAACAAGCTACAACGCATGTTCCAGGACATGCAGATCTCCAAGGACTTGAACAAGGAGTTTAAGGAGCACCTCGAGGGCGTAGAGTACACCAAGGGTGTGGACTCAACATTCTCCATCCTCGGTACCGGCTTCTGGCCATTGACGCCGCCAAACACACAGTTCAACCCACCTCCGGAGATTGCAGCCGAAGTCGAGCGCTTCACTCGCTTCTACAAGCACAAGCACGATGGCAGGAAACTGACTTGGCTATGGAACCTCTGCAAGGGCGAGGTCAAGACGGCCTACTGCAAGCAGGCCAAGGTTCCTTACACTTTCCAGGTCTCGGTCTACCAGATGGCCATCCTGCTACTATTCAATGAGAACGATAAGAACCCATACGAAGATATCACAAGCGCGACGCAGCTCAGCGCCGAGGTCCTTGACCAAGCTTTATCCGTCTTGGTCAAAGCCAAGGTCTTGGGAATGGAAGGAGGGGACAAGCCCGGGCCCGGCACAACCTTCAAGCTCAACTATGACTACAAGGGTAAGAAGGTTCGCGTGAACCTGAATGTCGGTGGTGTCAAGGAAGCCAAGCAAGAAGAAACCGAGACGAACAAGACGATCGAGGAGGATCGCAAACTTCTCCTCCAGGTACTTACTCTCAACGTATATATATTTTTGATGATTGTCTGACACATTACAGTCCGCCATTGTTCGTATCATGAAGGCACGGAAGAAGATGAAGCACAGCCAGCTCGTTAGCGAGACCATCAACCAAATTCGCTCACGTTTCGTGCCAAAAGTTGGCGATATCAAGAAGTGCATAGAGATTCTACTCGACAAGGACTATCTTGAGCGTCTGGATGATGATGAGCTAGGATATCTAGCATAAATGCCCCTATTTTTCTCACGACTTTGGCATTATTTTACACTTCATATGTGGCCAGCTTGGAGACCTGCCTTAGACAAACTGGTATTGGCTTGTCAGCCTTTGGTACCGCATGGGAGATAAGGTACAGCGGGTAGATTGAAATTTGCGCAGGGGGTTAAAGATGTCATCGGGTCTCGGTCAGGCGTATGTTCGTCTGGTGGGCTTTTGTTCTTTTTTTGGGTTCCTCGTTGGGGCACATATAGGGATAAACGCAGGCTCGTAGCGATGGTTTACACATGACAGGCCTGCACATCGCCATTCAAATACCAATTAAGAGACAGTGTTCCTTATGCCGCGCGCGTGGTCATGATGCTTCGTTGATTAAACAGTGCTACAGTATCAAAGCGTTTACTAGAAATCTATTTCAAGGCATGTCCCGGCTTTTTCGTCAGTTTTTCCATCACTCGGCTGCGGCCTTTGCAGTTTTCTCATTTACTTCCTCCAAACTTTCTTTTCTTCCATTCGGTTTCCCGTTTTCCCTGGCAGCGTTCTCGGTCCCCGTGCTGGGCCTATCTCCCGAAGACTCGCTCGCGCCGGACAGTATACTCTCACTGAAACTCACGCCCGTACCGGGCCTCACGTCGCTCGACGCTTCCCTGGATCCCGGCGCGCTTATCATCTGGTAATCTCTATCAATGGGGCTCGTGTCGTCCCCGGGCCTGGGGGAGTTGGGCGCGCTGTTCTTCTTGCCCCAGCTTCCGCCCCAGCCGCCGCCTTTGCGCTTTTCGCCTGCCCAGGTGGCCCAGCTGGACATGTAGGCGCTGGCCCGGCTGCCCACCGAGGCAACTGTCTGCTGAGCCTTGCCGACGTCGATGGGGATCGTACTCGTCTCCGAGGCCGGGCTTGCAGGGTCTTTGGCCCGTGCCAAGGCCGCATCCTCGGCGCGACGGCGCTGTGATTCACGGAGGTACTCGACGTCCGAATACAGCTTGTTCAGCATCCCTGCCGCGCGCTCCCTTCCTGCGGCAAAGTTACGACCCAGGACTTCTTTTCCCTGGGCGAACCGCTCGTCGAGATGAAGGTCCTTGACCTGCTCCGCTATCCTCCTCTGGACATCGTCAATGGTGAGGCCGCCCGCTGCGGGATGCTTGGGCTCGGTGACAGCAAAGAGGTTGGAGTCTGTATGTCCATTCCACATGCGGTAGTTTTCTGTGCGCTTCCATGATTCGATCCATTCAAGCCCAAAGTCAACGGCGGGGTCAGCCTCGGTGGGGGCGCCACCTTCGTTGTGGCTTTCCAGGAAGTTGTGATACTTGACCGAGGAGATGAGGCCGAGAATGTACGACTCAAACTGGGCGCGGATGTATTCCTCACTGCCTCGATACTGCATATTGTTTGGCCGAGACGGGTTCGCCTCGTCCCAGGTCTCGTTGATTTCCTGCGTCAAGAGATCCATCCAGCGACGGTCGGCTGTAGTGAGGGTTAGAGCACTGCGGAGGGAAGGTGATGTGATGTTGACGCTGTTTTCGTCGAGGTTAATGAGTATATCGCTGTAGCGGTCCTTTTGCTGGAGGAGGAGGGAGTTTGTGCTGCCCACGATGTAGGATTTTGTGCCAAAGTCGGCGAGGACGTCTAATTGTTGCAGTGGAGTATATGGTCCAAACAAACTCCCCTTGGGTACGTTAGAAATAAGTGCGGCTTGCAGTTCGGGTAAACGTACCTTGCCGAATATCTGAAGCGGTAGGCCCATGAATGTGAGCAACGACCTGCGATTGCTACTCTGCAAGCTCGTAGCTTGAGCCAGAGTTCCCTCGTAATTATTCAACTCTGGATCTGCACAGTCTTGGAGACCCCTTATGAGCCCAGGTATTAACGAAATGAGAGAAAATTGCACCATGCACAACCTGTCACACCGTGACCCAAAGAAAAGCATCTGACAAGTCAGCAAACGTGTCGAGCATGTTTTGTCTGGTTTGTGAAGTCCTACCTTGGGCTGTAGTAGACAGCACTTGAGCAGAACGAGCGTCTGCCACTTGAACTCGTGGATGAGTTCTCTCAAGCTCATACCGATGTACTGATCTCTATCCCCGTCATCTTGCAGTGCGCCGCGCTTCTTCTCATCTGCCAGGCTCTCCTGAAACCGGCGCAGAATCTCGACGTCGGTAAAGTCCCGCTGCGCAAACCAGGCCTGGGTGACGATGCTGAGGCGTTCGCGCAGCATGCTGAAGGTCTGGGGCGTATCAGCAATGACTACAACAGCCTTTTGCACTGTCGAGCGGGTGACATCGGCGGGACGATCAATCAGTTGGGTCGAGTCTAACTGGCGAGTGCAAGAGATGCCAAATAGTGATGTTGCCGGGCCTTTCTCGCTCTCGGGGCGCAGGAGCGTAAAGTAGGAAAAGTCCTCCTCAGAGCTGCAATCATTAACAAGACGCCTGAGGAGAGATCCTGAGGCTGACTTACGCATGGGCACCGTCACTCAGGGCCATGAAGGGCAACAGCGTCCATTCATACTCGGCGGCTGGGTCGAAGCCATCCTCGACACCGAACCAATTCTCAACCTCAGGCCCCCTAGCATGGTGGAAACCAACAACTGTGATTAACGGTTCAAATGGCTTCTGGGACTTGGGCGATTCGGTTGTCGGTTGTTCAGCTCGGCCTGCTTTCTCAGGGGTTTCTGTAGCGGGCGGCTCTGTGGGATGCGCATCTACCCCATTGGTAGTGGAGGCGCTGCGCTCATCGTCGCTCATGGTGCCGTCGTCGTTTCGCATCACAAGCTGGTTGATTGTTCGTATAATTGCCCAATTCCTCGTATACCAATATTATTACCCTCCAGTTTTCTTGACTTGTTGATCGTCCACCTCTGTAACCACGAGTATATGGCCTGCTTCGCTCCTTGTCCACTATGTGTCGCGTCCGCCGGTGTTCTTGTGCAACGAATTAATGCGGGGTGTATTCAATGGTAAATGTATGTCGATATGGTATCAGAAACGTCTCTATATCGTAGTCGTAGTCTTCAATGGCTCTTCTTCCGTTATCGCGACGGCGTCGTCAAGTTCAAGCGGTGGAGACAGGAGAAGGTCCTAGATGACCGGGGTATCTGTACGGGGTATATAGGAGAAGGTACAGCCTAGCAAGAAGGGCTAGAAATAGATTAATGATAGAAGGGGAAAGAGAAATCAATCGTCTTCCCGTGCAATGGATAAGGATGATGATAAAAGAATGAAAAGAACAGGGAATCTAAAAAATATAAGGCGGATTGGCAGCTGGCGAAGCTAACTTTGGAAGACTTGCATGGACGATCGATTATTGGCGGTGCTACTTTTTGGTGGTTCGCGGTGACCCCGCCATTAGTAAAACAGGGGGCCAGCCGACCACTCGACCAACCGACCGGAGCTTTTCGGCCCGACTTATAATAATAATAAAGTCTTTAATTTTTAACTATATTATCAGAAGTACTTAATTCCTTAGAAGGGACTAGTATACTATATATTAGCTAATAATATAATATATAAAAAGTACAATAGGCTAAGTAAGCATAAGAAAGTAAGTCTTTATTTATATAGTAACTAAAGCTTAAGTTCTCTCTTAAATATAACTATTCGTAAAGAACTCCTAAGGTATTCCTAGTAAGTCTATTATATAATCCTAGGTAATATAATAACCTAAGGTATATTATAACTATCCCCCCCCTTTCTATAATATATTTTTATATTATTATTTAATAGCTTATAATATTACTATATTAATTACTAAAGTAAATATTAAATACCTTATAGTATTATATTTATCTATAAGTATTTTTCGAATTTACCTTTCTTTCCTTTTCGGATTATTACTATTTATATTATTAATTTACTTAATTTTTTAAACTTTTATAATAGTTTTTTTTTTAATTATTAATAATTAATTATAATTATAGTAGTATTTTTAAGAAGGAAAAAATATATATAAAAGCTAGTCTTTTTATATTTATATTTCTTATATTACTATTAAAATATAAAGGCTTTAAGTAAAAAGCTTTTAATAATTTAAATAATCTTTTTATTACTTTTTATTAAAAAGAAAATCTTATTCTTTTCTTTACTTTTCGTAAGGAATAATTCTTATAAAGTATTAATATTTTTATTTAAATTTATTTTATTTTTTTAATTAATTAAGATTTAAATAAAGAAAAAGATATTATTTTTAATATATAAGCTTATATTATTTTAATTACTTTTCTTTTTTTTTATATTTCTTTTTCTTTCTATATTTCTTTTTTACTTATTAAATAAATTAAGGAATTTTTTCTTTATTAATTATATTTTATAATATAAATTATTTTTTATTCTTTCTTACTTTATTACTAATAAATCTTTTTATATTATTATACTCAAGTATTAAATAACTATATTTAAATATATAAAAAGTACTTTTAATCTTTTTAATAATTTTTCAAGTTTTAATATTAGTTTTTTTCTAATTTTAATAACTTTTTATAATTTTCTTTTATTATATATTTCTTAAGGTTTTACTTCTAATATTAAGTAATTTACTTTTATTATTCTTTTTTTTATTTTTATAATTTTATTAAGCTTTAATTTTATTCTTCTAATACTTTTAGTTTTTATTTTTATATATATTCTTATCTTTATATATATTTTATATATATTCTTATTCCTATAGAATTACTTATAAATATTATTATTATTATTCTCCTTATAGACTTTACTCTTTATAGTATTTTTAAATCTATATTTCTTTCTATAGTATTTTATAATAAACTTATTACTTTCTCTTAGTTTTTATTTAAATATTTTATATAAAATATTTAATATAACTTATACTTTTATTAAAAATTATTATATTTAATTTTATTTAAAGGAGATTCTTTAAATAATATATATTAGCTTTATAATTAAAGTATATTATCTTTATTAATTAAAAAGTAAGGTATACATTCTTCTAATTTTTATAATAATAAATAATTATAAAGATTTTAATATTTTTATTATTTAAATTATAATTATTTTTTATTTTTAATATATAAGTATTAATTTTATTTTTATTCTAAAAATATAAAATAATAATAAAATATTTCTTTTTTTTAATATATATTAACTTTTTATAATTATAATTATATTTCTTTATAATAAATTCTAAAAGATAGAGACTTTTTATAAAAGATCTTAATATATTAATAATATATATTATAAAAATATTATATTTAGTTCTTTAAAATATTATGTTATTATAATTATTTAATATATTATTAAATATTTTATTAATATTATTATTTTCTTTTTTAATACTATATATATTCCTTTATATTCCTTTCTTTTTTCTTTACTAATTCTTACTTTTTAATATATTATTTAATATAAAAAGTATATTACTTAATTAATACTTTACTTATAATTCTTTAATAATTAATATATTAATTAAAATACTATTATAAGCTTTTTTATTTATTATATTATTAATATTCTATTTAATTATAGTATTATTAAAAAGCTTTTTAAAAATAAAAAAGATAAATATTTTATTTAAATAAGTTAAGTAATTAATAATTTTATTTTTATTATTTTTATATAATTATAATAAGTTATTATTAAGATTTCTTAAAATAGTTTTTTTTTTAATTTTTATTTTTAAATAATTTATCTTTAAAATTTAATAATTCTTTTTCTTATATTTTTTATAATTTCTTTTTTTTTTATATTAATTCCTTATAATCTTTTTAATTATACTTTTTCTTTTAAGCTTTTTTAAGCTTTTAAATAAATTATTATATATTATTTATATTTTCTTTTAATATTTATTAATTATATTTTAATAATTAGTTTATTTATTTTATAAAGTCATATTTTTTCCTATAGAAGATTTTCTTAATTTTAAATATTTTAATTTCTTAATTTCTTTTTTATTTTAAATTAAATATAGAAAATAATTTACTTAAATAATCTTTTTTATTTTAAAGTTTTAATAAGCTAATATAGAATATATTATAAATATATAAGTATTTCTTTAAAAATATAAAATAATATATTTAAAAGTTAATATTCTAAAAGACTTTAAATAATCTTATATATTTTAAAATTAATTCTTTTTTTTAATTTTAAATTCTTTATTAAAAAGCTTATAAAATCTTTTTATTTAAATTTAAATATTTAATATTTTTAATTATAATATTTTATTTATTTTTATATTATAGTTTCCTAATAGCTTTCTAAGCATTTCTTTACTTTAAATAATTTCTATATTTTTATTTATATTTTTAATATTTCTTTTTATTATTATTATTTTTAATATATAATTAAAAATCCAATTTATATTTTATTAATATTTTATTTAAATTTATTTTAATTATTATATTTTTTATATCATTATATATAAATTATATTATATGTAATAATTTTAACTATAATATTTAATTTTTATTCATAAAGTATTTTAAATATTATTTTAATATTTAATTAATTTATTTTTTTATTTATTTATTTAAAAATAAAATATTATAAATAATTATTATTTAATTTTTAATATATAATATATTTTTAATTAAAATTTATTTATAAATATTAAGCTTTAATTTAAAATAATTCTTTTTAAAGTTTTATAAATAAATTCTATTTTATTATTAAATAATATAGTAAAATCCTTTATTTTATTTTATATATTTATTATAAAAAATAAAAAATATCTTATATATTTATTTATAATAATTAATATATTATTTATTTTTTTTAAATCTATTTTTAATAATCTTATAATAAAGTTTATAATTAATTTTTTTATAAATTTATTAAATCTTTTTAAAAGCTTTAATTTTCTATAAAGCTTATATTTTTTTATTATAATTTTTTAATATATTTAATAATCTTTTATATATTATTTAATATTTCTTTTTATTTATTTTTATTAAAATTTCTTTTTAAAAATATTTAATATTCTTTTTATTTTAAAGTAATTAATTAATATATTATTATAATAAATATATAAAAATTCTATATAAATTAATATTTTTTTTAGAATTATTACTTTTTTAAAAATTTAATAAAACTTTTAATATTTTTAATTTAATTTTTATTATTATTATTATTTATTATTTTAATGTAGTTTTATAATTTATAATTTATTAATTATATTTTTTTAATAAGCTATAAAAATAATTTATTTAATAAATTTATATAAATTAATTCTTTTAATAATATAATTTATTTTATATTTTAAATTAAAATTTATTATTTATAATTAAAAATATTTTTTATTTAATTTAAATCTTTTTAAAAATTTAATTATTTTATAATTTTATTTTTTTTTAAATTAAAAATATTTTATTTTTTAAAAATATTTTATTTTATTTAAATTAAAAATTAACTTAGATTTATTATATTTATAAAAATATTCTATTATATTAATCTATATTTTAATATATTTTTATTTTTTTATATAATTTTAAAAATATTAATTTATTTATTATAAGTTTTTTTTAATATAATTTAGCTTTTTTAAAAATTTATTTATTAAATTATTTTTCTTAAGCTTATATTTAATTATAAAATTATAAAAAATAAAATATATATATTACTTTATTTATTTTTTATTTAATTTTTATTAATTTATAAAATTCTATAAACTTTTATAATTTATTAAAGTTTTTATTAATCTTTTAATAGTTTTAATATAATATTTTTAATAATTAAATAATTCTATAATAATTATTATTTTTTAATTTAATATTTTATAATTTAATTTAGTTTTTTTAAATTTCTTTAATTAAAAAGCTATTAAATATTATTTTTTTTATTTAATTAAAATAAGATATTTATTATAATATAATAAAATATATTTATTTTTATTTAAATTAAAGTTTAAAGGTTATAATATATTAATAAAAAGGTTTTTTTAAAAAGCTTTTATTAATATATAAAATATTATTTAATTCTTTTAATTTAAAATTATATTATTTAATCTTTTCTTATTTATAATTCTTTTTATAAATTTATATAAAAATTAAATTATTTTAAAATAATTAATAATAAATTAATAATAAAGATTATAAAATTTTAAGAATATTTAAATCTTATAATAAATAATTAATTCTTTTTATTTAAAAATTATCTTTATTTTTATAAAGTTTATTTTAATATTTTTTATTAAAATAATAAATTTAAAAAACTTAATTTAATCTTTATAGAAATTATATTTTAAAAGCTTAATATATAATTAAGCTATTTTTAAATATTTAAAGATTTATTAAATATATTTTATATATATTTCTTTAATTTTAAAGAAAATTAAAATATTATTAAAATATATAATATAGATTATATTTATAAAATTATTTAATATTTAATTAATATAATTTTAAAAAGTTATAAATATATTAATAAATTTAAAAAGTATAATTATATATTTAAAATAATTATATTATATATAAAAATAGTTTTTTATTTATTTCTTTTTTTAATATAAATTTTATAATAAATATTTTTTATATTTACTTTTATAAAATATTTAATATTTATTATTTAATTTATAATCTTTAAAATAAAAAATAAAAAGTAATAATTTTAAATGTTATTTTATTTAATTTCTTATAATTAATATATAATTATAGATATTTATTTTTTTTAAATATATGTAATATAAAAATTATAATTAAGCTTTTAGATTTTTTAATGTAATTTAATTTTAAATTATTATTAATATATTTTTTTAAAATATATAATTTAATAAATAATAATAAATAAATAAATTTATAAAATAAGCTTTTATTTTTTTTAATATTAATTTTATAATCTATAGCTTTATAATATAAGATTATTATAATATTATTTATATTAAATATATTTTTAAATTTATAAAGCTTATTAGAAATCTTTTTTAATATATTTTTATTTTTTTTATTAAAAAGTAATATAAGTTTTTAAAATATAATTATAATATAAATATATATTTAATTTTAATATTTTTTAAATATATTTTATAATTTATATAATTAAATTATATTTTAATTAATTTTAAATTATTTTTTTTTAATTATATTAAAATAAATTTAATAATCTTTTATTATAATTATTAATGAAAAAATAAAATTAATTATTTTAAAATTATTATAATATATATTAATATATAGCTATATAAATTCTTTAAATTTATAAATTATTTTAATTAATATTTTTAAAAATAAATATTAAAATATTACTTTTTTTTAATTTACTTTTTTTTATAAATTTAATATTAATAAAATTAATTTTTATATTATTATTTAAATTAATAATAACTTTTAAAACTTTTCTTTCTTTTAGACTTTAACTTTAACATAAATATTAAAAATATTTTAAATATAAAAATTAAAAAAAAATCTTTTATTTTAATTTTCTTTTTTTTATTAATCTTTATAGAAATTTATTATATTTTTAATACTTATAAATACTTATTCTTTAAATAAGAATTACTTTAGTAATAGTAATATTTAATAAATTTACTAGCTTTTTTTAAAAGGTTTTTAAAAATATAGTTTTTTTTTCTTTATTATTTATTTTAATTTTAATATAGTATTAATATTAATTAAAAGTTATTTAAACTTTTTTTAATATTTTAATAAATATTTCTTTTATTAATTTTTATAGATTTTTAAAAAAATTTAATTATTTATATTATTTTTATTCTTATTTTTAATAATAAAAATATATATAAGAATATATATTATTAATTATTTTATAATTTAATATCGAATTAAAAAATATATTTATTTTTAAAGAATAAATAGAAATATTTCTTTAAAGAATTAAAGTAATTATAAAATTCCCTTAGAAATTAAGTTTTATATTAATATATATTATTTAATTATTTAATAATTATATAATAATAATTATTTATATTTCTTAAAAGAATTAAAGTTTATTTTTTAAAAAAGCTTTAATTATTTTTTTTCTTTTATTACTTTATATTTAAAAGGAGATCCTTAAGGTATTAATCTTATTTTATATAGTATTTATACTTTATATAGTCTAAAGCTAGGAGGATTTTTTTAAATCTTTCTTAAACTATTTATAATTTTTTTAAATATATTTTATAAATTACTTAATTATTTTTTATATTTTTAATAATTAATTAATAATATAAATTTTAATATATTTTTAATTTTAATTTTATTATTATTATTATTATTTAAAAAATCTTAAAATTATTATTTATATATTAATAATATAACTTTAAATTTAAAAAGCTATATTATTAATTTTTAATATAATTTAATTTCTTATTATTAAAATTACTAAAGCTTTTATAGTTTTATTATAAAAGCTTTTTATTTTTTTTATTTTTTTTAAAATTATATAATATTAATTATTTTAATTTATTTATTTTTTATTTATTAATAAGGTTTTTTTTTAATAATTAAGGTTCTTATTATAATATTTTCTTAAAGTCTTTCTTTAATTTACTGTAAAGGCTTTTTTTTAATTTATTAAAGTTTTATTTTAATTTAATTTAAAGGTTATATTTTAATATCCTCTAAAAGTCTTATTATTATATTAATATTTTATTTTATTTTTATTATTTTATTTTAAATAATTTATTTAATAAAAGCTTTAGAATTATAATATATAAAAGGTATAATAAGCTAGGTAAGTATAGGAAAGTAAGTCTTTATTTATATAGTAATTAAAGCTTAAGTTCTCTTTTAAATTAAATTATTTATAGAGAATTCCTAAGGTATTCTTAATAAGTTTACTATATAATCTTAAGTAATATAATAATCTAAGGTATATTATAAATAATTTATATATATTTAGTCTTCTAATTAATTTATAGCCTGAATTATAGCTATTTTTACTAAGTATTCTATTTAATAAGCTATTTTAATTAATATTATATTTAATATTTTTATAAATTTTATATTTCTTTTAATCTTAGCTTATTATTTTCTTTAAAGTATTAAGTAATAGACTTAAGCTTTAAGAACTTTAATTTAATATTTTAATTAGCTAATTATTATAAATAATTAATCTATTTTATATTTAACTTTCTAAAAGAATAGCTAGGCTATTAAATAAGCTTTATATATTTAAAGAAAAAGCTTTATAAAGTAATAAAATTAAAATAAATACTTTAGTATTATAATTAAAAGTTTTTAAATAATTATTATATTTAATATATATATAGAAATTACTTAATTAAATATATTTTAAATTTAAAATACTTTTAGAAATAAGTAAAAGATAAAGTAATTATTGAAAAGCTTTATTTAATTTTTTAGCTATAAGCTAGACTTTAATTAACTAGCTTTAATATTAAATAAAGTAATTACTTTATTTTTAATTTAAAAATAAGTTATAATAAATAGCTTTTTTAATAATATAAATAGATTTAAAATAATAATTTTATTTAATATTTTAACTTTATAAGCTATTTTTAATAATTTAAAAATAATAATATTAAATAGTTATAATATATAAAATAAATACTTAAATATAAATAATAAAAAAATATTATATTAAAAATATAGAAATATAAATTTATTTATTAAATAGCTTTTATAATTATTTAAAATAAATAATTATAGTTATTTAACTTAAATAAAAGCTATTAATAAAATAAATATATATTTAAGCTATTATAAAGCTATTTTATTAAAAATCTATTTTTCTCTTATACTATAAGATATTATTAATTAATTAATTTTAAGTCTTATAATAATTATTAATATTAAAAGCTTTTATTTTTAAAAATTATTTAAAGAAAAAAATAAAAATTAATTATATTTATATATTTAATAATAAGTATTTAAATCTAGCTTTTAAATTATATTTTTAAATTAATTTAATTATTAAATATTTTAATAATTTAATAAATACTTATATAATTTTTTTAAAAGCTTATTTTATTTATATTTTAATAATTAATTAAATCTATATATTTAATTTTAAAATCTTAGAGAAAATCGAAAAGAATATTAATAATTAATATTATAATATTTTCTTTTTTATTTTAATTAATAAGCTTTACTTTAAAGCTTTTAATTTATAAGTTTTTTAAAAAAAAGCTTTTTATTTAAATTTTTTTAAAAATTAAAAATTATTATTATTAATTAAGATTTTTATTATAAGACTTTAAATAAATTAATAATTATATTTAAAGTTTAATTTATATTATATAATTAATTAATTAATAAGGTTTTTTTCTTAGATTTTAAATAACCTTTATTTAGCTTAAAAAGCTCTTAAATAAGTTTTAATTTTTTAAATTTAATTAATTAAAATTAATTTTAAAATATAATTTTATAAAGCTTTTATTTAAGCTTTTTAATAAAAAAGATTAGATTAAATAAGCTAGATAGCCTCTTCGACCTTTAAATCTATATAATTAAATATAATAATTAGTCTATTTATCTAAAAATGCGTTAAATTAGCTAATAGTTAAGAAATCGTGAGTTTAGATAGAAGGAAGGTTATAAGTCGAGTTATATTTTTATAGGTCGGTTAGTGGAGCGGTCGCGTAACCCCCTGTCTTACTTAGCATTAGCATCGTCGCTGTCCGTGGATGCTATATGATCGTCATCACGTGTAAGGATCAGGGTCCCTTCCCTTTTCTCTGCCAGCCATTACAACTTGAATTATCACCACCACCATCAATCTTAAAACAACCATTTCGCTGATTTCATTACTAATTTTTATCTCATTTATAATCTCGTCTAATGGCATCCCAGTTACGGCATGTCAGTTCGACTTTCAGCATGTCTCATCGGACACGATCGATCCCAAGATGGAGCAAAAGATGTACAGATTAGAGTCATGCCAAGATTGACGATAAACACGTCAACAACAAAGCGAAAGCGACACTGCCTCCTCCTGATCCATGTACATAAATAAACAAAAAAAAAATTGATGAAACAAGATGGGACGACCAAAATGCGGCCTTTGCCCTGCTCGCTAGGCCCGGCCTGCCAGCGTGTCTTGCATTGCATCAATGACCACAGACCAATCACGGCCCTCCCCCACTACTTTTCTCTAACGACGATAATAAATGCCGAAAGGACCCCGGCATACTTTTCTTCATTACACTACGCTTATTGTGTATATCTCTTCGGAGCATTAATTTATTTCTTAGGTAAATCACACATATTCGTCTATATCGACCCCATAATGAGGCTAATTTACATGTTGCACTAATAAACCTACCCAAGGTGCCCATACCAAGCTGATGCTTGCCTCGGAAGAATTAGATCAATGACAGCAGCTACCTGAGCCTGCAGTGTGGCGGGATAATCATCTTTGATTACCTGCTGATTCTATTTCTGATCTGCATGCTCACTTTTGCCTTTATGCAGCTGCTGACCGACTACCTACCGAATACCTACCGGGAACTGCCGCTCCTAAGCCTTCCCGTATAGTTCCCGATGTTCTGCATACTCGGCTTTTGGGTCCAAGCAATCTTCAACGTTTGAGTTGCACCACATTGGACCATCTGAGACTTGCAGGACATCCTTTCTAGCACGCGGTCTTGACCCGTGCAAATCCCATGCTCGAACGCAGCCTGCTCGTGCTGCACTGCATATCCTATATACTCCACCCCGTTATCAAAAGTGCACCAACATCACAATAGCCAGAGACACCCATGACGTGAAGTACAATTCTTTGCTTCACATTATTATGCTCACTCAGAAATTAGGCATACATGGGTTGGGCCGGCTGATGCCTCATTGCCGTCATCGATGTTTGCATATTCGCCCCAAGCCCCGTAGCCCTGGCCACTGTACCCTCCTTACCAACCTGTGTTGACTACGGCAACAAGTCCGCGGGGACGTGGGTACGAATGATAGCCCTGCCGCCCCGTTCATGTCTGTCTCATCAGCACATTTTGCCCGCAAACAGAAAACCTACCTCAAAACTTGATCGTCGCCTTCAAAGTGCCATTTTCGCAGAGATTATATGCTTGGCTGCAGTTCAAACCGTGGTTAGGAGTTCATACTGCATAGCACCTGATATAATAGTTTTCACTCAATGAAACCTCGAGCATCAAGTATCCAAGCAGAAAACTTTTCTCAGCGTCAAGGACCTTCAGCTTCACTTGTGGTTGTATTGCGCGTCTTATTACCCAACACCGTGGCATCAACCTACGCATCTTACCCCAACATCATCACGGTCATTATGACTATCATTGCCATGTTAGGACATGGTGCGGAGAATGGATGGCTTCAGATTGTTCAGATGTTGACACCAAACATAACGGCCCAGTGCCGATGCTTGTCATTTCCAAGACATCAACCACTTGCGTCTGGCGACCCAGGTAATGATTCAACTCTCCGACAATTCGCAGGTTTTATTTTAGCTCCAAGTGTCATCACATATTTCAAAGAGCTGATACAGTTTCTTGGTCAAAATGACATCAGCGGAAGTCGCCCTCCCCCCGCGGTGCGATATGCATCGGCATGTGGAAAGTTGACCAAGGGGGAATATCACTTCGAATCCTGTTTCTCGGGCCTAACAATGATATTTCCTTCTATTCGAGATAATAATCAGCTTCTGTCGACTAAGGCGGTATCAGCGGTAACCCTCCTTTGGACGAGTGGGGGTTTTGTTTGCCTCACGAGTCTCGTATGGGGCCGATATAATTGCCACTCGTGATCATTGTTTTCTCTTGCCACACACAATATCAAGAAACCTCGTCTCTGACGCATAACATTATATTTACCCGGCCATTCATCCAAGTCAGAAGCCAAGGGTGGCATGAATGAACGCAGAGTGCCGCCCGAGTAGATGTCCGAGTTTGTCAGTCTCAGAGGAACCTTGTCTGCAGTCATTTGCTCTCTTCCCAGGTACTGAGGTTTCGTGAAGGACTGGAGGCTTCAAATCATTCCCTAATGCAAGGCCTTGGAACAAGTGATAAGAAACGCGTTGGCGAGCGTTCGCTAGTGTCCAGTGCCACCAATACTGATACACCGCCTATCCTAAAGGAGTTTGTAGTTTCTTTATGAGATGGCTCCTAGCCTCAGTTTGATATGATCACATAGTATACATTGCACACTGGTCAAAATCATATGAAGCCAGTTGAACATAAGAAGCAGACATGGTGGGCTATGCCCATGTTGTCTTGCATCTACATAGGACCATCCACTTGGTTGAATCTATGGAGACTAAAGAATTAGTTGAGAGTGTACAAATAATGAACCAGGGTTGGGGAATGTGTCAACTAATGGGATGTTATTTGGGAAAAGCCTATGAAGACCACCACGATGATGCACACATGCAGATGCTAATCATGAAGCAACCGTATGTTTTTTAACACTCATCTCTACGGTATCCTACCCATGACGGCGCTCCTGATCCGGTAGCGGCAGTCAACCAAAGGTTTTCAGTCTGCGGTACGGAGCATATACAAGGTTATAAGGATAAATAACAGCCTCGGGCTATATATTTCCTAGCCCTACTTTTAGATATTAGCTATATAAAAAACGAGCCCCTAACCTGCTTTTTATAATTAGCCCCTAGCTTGCTTTTTATAATTAGCTATATATATATAAAAAAATTTTAAAACCTTTTTCTTTTATTTAATTTAAACTTTATCTCTTCTATCCCTTTTTTAATTAATTAAACTTATTTAAATAAAAGCTTTAACCTTTATTAAATTTAATTGATTTAAATTAATATTATTATTAAATTTACTTAACTTATTTAATTTAATATTTTTTTAATTATAATAATTATTTTTATTATTAAATTTTATATAATTTTAAATAAATTTATAAAAAATTAATTAAAAAATTAATTATTTTCTTTTAAATAAATTTAAAGTATTTATATAAGATTTATAATATTTTTTTAAAAAAAATTAATTTTTTTCTTTATTTAAAAAATTACCTAATTACTTTATTTAATAAATCTCTTTATTTATAATTAATAAATAAATACTTTTTTATTAAATTCTATTTATTATTAATTAGAATTATTTTAAATAAATCTTTAAATTTATTTTTATTTAAAAGAATTATAATAAATAAATTATAAAAGCTAAGCTAATAATAAATAAAAAATATTATTAATAATAATTAATTTCTATTAAAGCTTATTTAAATTAAATAATTAATTAATAAAAATCTATTTTTTAAATTAATAGAATTTAAATAATTATAAAATAATATAAATAGATTTAAATTATTTATAAAAAAAATTTAAATTTAATTTATATAATTTAATAGATTTATTAGAAAGAAAATAAATATTCTAATTAAAGTTTTTTAAATTTAATAAAAGCTTTTAGTTTTTTTTAATAAAAAAATATAATTTAAATTTAAAATTATTATAAATAAATTATTTTATCTATTTATAGCTTATTATAATTAAAATAATTTAAAAATTATAAATTAAGCTTTATATAAGATAATGCTTATAATATACCCTAGGTTATTATATTACCTAAGATTATATAGTAGATCTATTAGGAATACCTTAAGAGTTCTTTATAAATAATTATATTTAAAAAAGAATTTAAGCTTTAATTACTATATAAATAGAGACTTATTTTCTTATATTTACTTAACTTATTATACTTTTTATATATTATAATTCTAAAGTTTCTATTAAATAAGCTATTTAAAATAAGATAGCGAAAATAAGATAAAACGTTAATATAATAATAAGACTTTTAAAAGATATTAAAAAGTAATTTTTAAATTAGATTAAAGTAGAACCTTAATAAGTCGAAAGAGAATTTTTAAAGTAAATTAAAAAAAAACTTTAGGAAAATATTATAATAAAGACTTTAATTATTAAAGAAGAAACCCCTTTAATAAATAAAAGATAAGTAAATAAAATAATTAATATTATATAATTCGAAAGGGAAATAGAAAAGTAAAAAGTTATTATAATAAAACTATAAAAGCTTTAGTAATTTTAATAATAAAAAGCTAAATTATATTAAGAATTAGTAATATAGTTTTTTAAATTTAAAATTATATTATTAATATATAAATAATAATTTTAAGATTTTTTAAATAATAATAATAATAATAAAATTAAAATTAAAAATATATTAGAATTTATATTATTAATTAATTATTAAAAATATAAAAAATAATTAAATAATTTATAATATATATTTAAAAAAAGTTATAAATAATTTAAAAAAGATTTAAAAAAGATTTTCCTAGCTTTAGATTATATAAAATATAAGTATTATATAAAATAAGATTAATATTTTAAAAATCTCTTTTTAAATATAAAATAATAAAAGAAAAAGAATAATTAAAGTTTTTTTAAAAAATAAACTTTAATTTTTTTAAAAAATATAAATAATTATTATTATATAATTATTAAATAATTAAATAATATATATTAATATAAAAGTTAATTTCTAAAGGAATCTTATAATTACTTTAACTTTTTAAAGAAATATTTTTATTTATTTTTTAAAAATAAATATAATTTTTAATTTTATATTAAATTATAAAATAATTTTTAATAATATATATTTTTATATATACTTTTATTATTAAAAATAAAAATAGAAATAATATAAATAATTAAAAGGTTTTAGGAATCTATAGGGGCTAGTAGAAAGAAAAAGGTAAATACTTATTAAAATATTAAACTATTTATTATTAAAAAATAAAAATTAAATAATTTCTAATTAATATTAATGTTATATTAAAATTAAAATAAATAATAAAGAAAAAGGAATTATATTTTTAAAAACCCTTTAAGAAAAAATAATAAACTTATTAAATATTACTATTACTAAAGTAATTCTTATTTAAAGAATAAATATTTATAAATATTAAAAATATAATAAATTTTTATAAAAACTAAAGGAAAAAGGAAGAAATTAGAATAAAAGATATTTTTCTAATTTTTATATTTAAAATATCCTTTAAGATCTATATTAAAGCTAAGGTTTAAAAGAAAGAAAAGCTTTAAGAGGTTATTATTAATTTAAATAATAATATAAAAGTCGACTTTATTAATATTAAATTCATAAAAAAGAATAAATTACAGAAAAGTAATATTTTAATATTTATTTTTATAAATATTAATTAAAATAGCCTATAGACTTAAAGAATTTAAAAAGTTTTATTTAAAATTATTAATTTAAAAAGTATAATTAAAGAATTTATATAGCTATATATTAATATATATTATAATAACTTTAAAATAATTAATTTTATTTTTTTATTAGTAATTATAATAAAAAAATATTAAATTTACTTTAATATAGTTAAAAAGGAATAATAATTTAAAATTAATTAAGATATAATTTAATTATATAAACTATAGGATATACTTAAGAAATATTAAAATTAAATATATATTTATATTATAATTATATTTTAAAAACTTATATTACTTCTTAATAAAGAAAAAGATAAAAGTATATTAAAAAAGATTTTTAATAAACTTAATAGATTTAAAGATATATTTAATATAAATAATATTATAATAATCTTATATTATAAAGCTATAAATTATATAATCGATATTAAAAAAAATAAAAGCTTACCTTATAGACTTATTTATTTATTATTACTTATTAAATTATATACTTTAAGAGAGTATATTAATAATAACTTAAAGTTAGGCTAGATTAAAGAATCTAAAAGTTTAGCTATAATTCTTATTTTATTTATACTTAAGAAAGATAGAGGTTTTTAATTATATATTAATTATAAAAGATTAAATAAAGTAATAATTAAAAATTATTGCTTTTTATTTTTTATTTTAAAGATTATAAATTAAATAATAAATATTAAATATTTTATAAAAATAAATATAAAAAATATTTATTATA
The DNA here is from genome assembly GCA_003012115.1 of Trichothecium sympodiale. NCBI lineage: Eukaryota > Fungi > Ascomycota > Sordariomycetes > Hypocreales > Trichothecium > Trichothecium sympodiale. The sequence continues at coordinate 54,196 of PXOB01000020.1, read as the reverse complement.
AAATCTATATTAAAGAAATAAATAAATAGAAAATTATTTTTTATATATAATATAGCTATTTTAAATATATAATTATATCTTTTAGACTTATTAATATATTTATAACTTTTTAAAATTATATTAATTAAATATTAAGTAATTTTATAAATATAATCTATATTATATATTTTAATAATATTTTGATTTTCTTTAAGACTAAAGAATTATATATAAAATATATTTAATAAGTCTTTAAATACTTAAAGATAGCCTAGCTATATATTAAGCCTTTAAAATATAGTTTTTATAAAGATTAAATTAAGTTTTTTAAATTTATTATTTTAATAAGAAGTATTAGAATAGACTTTATAAAAATAAAGATAATCTTTAAATAAAAAGAATTAATTACTTATTATAAGATTTAAGTATTTTTAAGATTTTATAATTTTATTATTAATTTATTATTAATTACTTTAAGATAATTTAACCTTTATATAAATTTATAAAAAGAATTATAAATAAAAAAAATTAAATAATATAATTTTAAGTTAAAAAAAATAAATAGTATTCTATATATTAATAAAAGCTTTTTAAAAAGCCTTTTTATTAATATATTATAACCCTTAAGCTTTAATTTAAATAATAATAAATATATTTAATTATACTATAGTAAGTATTTTATTCTAATTAAATAAAAAAAAATATTTAATAGCTTTTTAATTAAAGGGATTTAAAAAAATTAAATTAAATTATAGAATATTAAATTAAAAAATAATAATTATTATAGAATTATTTAAATATTAAAAATATTATATTAAAGGTATTAAAAAGCTAGTAAAAGTTTTAATAAATTATAAAAACTTATAGAGTTTTATAAATTAATAAAAGTTAAATAGGAGGTAAGTAAAGTAGTATATATACTTTACTTTTTATAATTTTATAATTAAGTATAAGCTTAAGAAAAGTAATTTAATAAATAGACTTTTAAAAAAGCTAGATTATATTAAAGAAAACCTTATAATAAATAAGCTAGTATTTTTAGAATTATATAGTAAAATAAGAATATATTAAAGTATAGATTAACGCGATAAGATATTTTTATAAATATAATAAGCTTAAGTTAATTTTTAGCTTAAATAAAATAAAATATTTTTAAAAAGTAAAATACTTTTAATTCTAAAAGGGAATAAGATTATAAAATAATTAAATCTTCAAAAAAACTTAAATTAAATAAGAAATATTATTAATTATAAATAATAAATCTTAATTTAAAAAATAAAATAAGTTATATTAAAAGAATTAGCTTATATAGATTTATTAAATAGATTATTTCTATAGCTTATTAAAAAAGTATAATTAATAAACTATAAATTATAAAAATATATTAAAGTAATAAAAAATAATAATAATAGAAATTAAATTAAAAATATTAAAAGTTTTATTAAATTCTAAAGGAAAGTAATAATTTTTAAAAAAATATTAATTTATATAGAATTTTTATATATTTACTATAATAATTTACTAATTAGCTATTCTAAAATAGAAAGAATATTAGATTTCTTTAAAAAAAAGTTTTAATAAAAATAAATAAAAAGAAATATTAAATAATATATAAAGGATTATTAAATATATTAAAGAATTATAATAAGAAGATATAAGGTTTATAAAAAGTTAAAGTCTTTAAGAAGATTTAATAAATTTATAGAGGAATTAATTATAGATTTTATTATAAGATTATTAAAAATATATTTAAAAAAAAATAAATAGTATATTAATTATTATAAATAAATATATAAAATATTTTTTATTTTTTATAGTAAATATATAAGATAAAGTAAAAGATCTCGCTATATTATTTTATAATAAAATAAAACTTATCTATAAGACCTTAAGGGGAATTATTTTAAATTAAAGTTTAGTATTTATAAGTAAATTCTAATTAGAAATATACTATATATTAAAAATTAAATAATAATTTTTAATAATATTCTACTTTTAAATAAATAAATAAATAAAATAAATTAATTAAATATTAAAATAATATTTAAAATACTTTATAAATAAAAACTAAGCGTTATAATTAAAGTTATTATATATAGTATAATTTATATATAATAGTATAAAGAATATAATAATTAGGATAAGCTTAAATAAAATATTAATAAAATATAAACTAGACTTTTAATTATATATTAAGGATAATAATAATAAGAAAGGGATATTAAAAGTATAAATAAAAATATAAAAACTATTTAAAATAAGGAAATGCTTAGAAAACTATTAAGAAACTATAATATAAAGATAGGTAAAGTATTATAATTAGAAATATTAAATATTTAAACTTAAATAAAGAGATTTTATAAGCTTTTTAATAAAGAACTTAAAATTAAAAAAAGAAAAGAAAAAATTAGCTTTAAGATATATAAGACTATTTAAAGTCTTTTAGAAAATTAGTTTTTAAATATATTACTTTATATTCTTAAAGAAATATTTATATATTTATAATATATTTTATATTAGCCTATTAAAACCTTAGAATAGAAAAGACTATTTAAGTAAATTACTTTTTATATTTAACCTAAAAGAAGAAAAAGAAGAATAAGAAGTTAAAGTAATTAAAGTTAAGAAAATCCTTTATAGGAAAAAATATTACTTTATAAATTAAATAAGCTAGCTATTAGAATATAATTAATAAGTATTAGAAAAAGATATAGGTAATATATAATAATTTAATTAAAAGTTTAAAAAAATTTAAAAGAAAAAGTATAGCTAAGAAGACTATAAAGAATTAATATAAAAAAGAAAAAGATTATAAAAAATATAAGAGAAGAGATTATTAAATCCTAAAGGTAAATTACTTAAAATTAAAAATTAAAAAAAAAAAAAACTATTTTAAGAAACCTTAACGATAATTTATTATAATTATATAAAAGTAATAAAGATAAGATTATTAATTACCTAGCTTATTTAATTAAAGTATTTATTTTTTTTATTCTTAAGAAGCCTTTCGATAGCGCTATAATTAAATAAGATATTAATAATATAATAAATAAAAAAGCCTATAATAATATTTTAATTAATATATTAATTATTAAATAATTATAAGTAGAGTATTAATTAAATAGCGTATTTTTTATATTAAATAATATCTTAAGAAGTAAAAATTAATAAAAAAAAAGGAAAAGAAATAAAAGAATATATATAATATTAAAGGGGAAAGTAATAATATTAATAAAGTATTTAATAATATATTAAATAATTATAGTAATATAGTATTTTAAAGAATTAAATATAATATATTTATAATATATATTATTAATATATTAAGATTTCCTATAAGAGGTTTTTACTTTTTAAAACTTATTATAAAGAAATATAACTATAGCTATAAAAAGTTAATAAATATTAGAAAAAAAAATAATAATATTTTAATACTATCTTATATTTTTAAGATAGGAATAAAGCTAGCGCTTATATATTAAAAATAAAAGATAATTATAATTTAAGTAATAAAAATATTAAAATCTTTATAATTACTTATTATTATAAGGATAAGAAAAGCATAAGCTTTATTTTTTAATTAGTAAAAATAATAAGCTTTAGTTATAGAGTTAATAAATACTATTTAAAAAATCTCTTTTAAGTAAGATTAAATATAAAATTTTTTTATAAAAGTATAAATTATTAATTAAAAATATAATATATAATATTTAGTATTTTAAATAAATTATTTAAATAAAAGCTAAGAGAGAATAATAAGTTTATTATAAAATGTTATTAAAAAAAATATAAACTTAGAGATACTATAGAAAGTAAAATCTATAGGGAGAATAATAATAATAATACTTATAAGTAATTTTATAAAAGTAAAAGTATTTATAAAAATATATATAAAAATAAAAATATATATAAAAATAAGAATTAAAAAATACTATAGGAATAAGATTAGAATTTAATAAAACTATAAAGATAAGAAAAGGAATAGTAAAAGTAAATTACTTAATAATAAAAATAAAACCTTAGGAAATATATAATAAGAAAGGATTATAAGAAAATATTAATATTAAAGAAAAATTAATATTAAAACTTTAAGAATAATTAAAAAGATTAAAAGTACTTTATATATACTTAAGTATAGTTATTTAATACTTAAGTATAGTAATACGAGAAGATTTATTAATAATAAGGTAAGAAAGAATAAAAAGATAATTTATATTATAAAATATAATTAATAAAAAAGAAAAAAAAAGAAAATAATTCTTTAACTTATTTAATAAGTAGAAAAGAAATATAAAAAAAGTAAAAAGAATAATAAAAATAATATAAGCTTATATATTAAAAATAATATTTTCTTTTTTATTTAAATCCTAGTTAAATAAAGAAATAAGATAAGTTTAAAAAAGAATATTAATATTCTATAAAAGCTATTCCCTACGAGAAATAAAAAAGGGAATATAATCTTTTCCTTAGCGAGGAGTAATAAAGGGATTAGCTAAATTATTAAAAGCTTCTTACTTAAAGCCTTTATATTCTAATAGCAATAGAAGAAGTATAAGTATAAGAAGATTAGCCTTTATATATCTTTTCTTTTTCTTAGAAATATTACTATAGCTACGATTAGCTATTAATAATTAAAAAAGAAAAACTATTAAAATTTTTTTAAAAGATTAAGTAAATTAATAATATAAATAGTAATAATTTAAAAAGGAAAGAAAGGTAGATTTAAAAGGTATTCGTAAACGAATATAATACTATAGGGTATTTAATATCTATTTTAATAATTAATATAGTAATATTATAAGCTATTAAGCAATAATATAAAAACGTATTATAGAAAGGGGGGGGATAATTATAATATACTTTAGGTTATTATATTATTTAAAATTATATAATAGATTTATTAAAAGTACCCTAAGAGTTCTCTACGAATAATTATACTTAAGAGAGAACTTAAGCTTTAGTTATTATATAAATAGAGACTTACTTTCTTATACCTACCTAGCTTATTATACCTTTTATATATTATAATACCTTTTTATATATAGCTTAATTTATTTAAAATAAATTTAATAAATATAATATTTATTTTATATTTTAAGTTTTGAATTTTTTAAATTTAAATTTAGTTAAAACTATATAATATTAAATAAATTAATAAAAAACTTAATTAAAAGTATATAAAGTTAGATAGAAGCTATAATTATAATTAATAAGATATGTATAAGATATTAATTAGAATTTTAATTTAATAACCTTTATTTTCTATAGTATTTCGCGTATTAATTAACTATATAACCTAGTAGGTCCGATCTATAATTAACCTAGCCCGAGGCTGTTATTTATCCTTGCGACCTTATACGTAAAAGGCTCTAGCAAAGAGGCTTGCTGCGGGTGGAGCGTTCCCCACGTGACTGTCACAGATTAAAGCTGTCAACTGCACTGACCGCTGCGGGAGAGGGACCGACAAGGACAGACAAGGGGCAAGCAAATGGGACAAATGGGATCCAGCGGAGAGCTTTCCCCAGATTGGATCGTTGACNNGCAAATCCAGCCCACCAGCCAAGAGCCTAAGCACCTGGGAAATGTACCCCTAAACCAAAGCTCTCAAACCTTGCGGAGGGCCAGCGAAAAAGAAGGGGTGGGGGAGGAAAAAAGAAAAGTGTTTGAATGGACTAGAACGGGCCTATCGAAACATAACAATTATTCATGCTATCCCGCTTCTCTTTCTTATTACTCTCAGACTTGTCTTCTCCCCGTTTCTTGTTTTGGGGTCTCTTCAACTTTTGATATTGAACTTACTCCTTCGGTCTAATAAGCCCTCCCTCCCTCCTTCATTGATCGCCATGAGGTAGACAGACACTTGTACAAAGCTTCCTCTACAACAACCTTCGGAAACCGCACACCCATCCTCCCCCCCCCC
>PXOB01000020.1:35704-48274 GCA_003012115.1 Trichothecium sympodiale | reverse complement strand
CCCCCCCCCCCCCCCCGAAACGGAGACGACGACACGAACGGACGACAGCACTGCGAATTCGCATTGCGAAAGATGCAAGCTGCGCCAGCACCGCCCGACTTTCTACACCTCGTCGCCTGCGTTGGTGCTTCCCTTCCCTGAACAAGACGGTCGGTCGACGTTTGGACCGGCATCGGCGGCCACTTCTTCCTCGCCACCCGCATTTCCACACATAACGTCCTATCATCATGACGAGACGAATCGTGAGCCCACCCTTCCTTCTGACACCCGATACACCTCTCCATCTCTCTCCATTACGGTATATGCTGACATGCCTGATTGCAGGTTCGGACGATAGTCCAGCTCTCGGCTGCGGCCATCTTCACGGTCCTCGTCATAGTCCTCCTCGACCGCAACTATAGGGTCCTCCCCAACTCCCTCCACGGCTACATGCCCTCGCACCACCCAGGCCGGATAGTAACCGACGTCACGATTGTCACCTGCTCCACGGTCAACGTCTTCTCGTCATGCGACCTCGACCCCGCGCGTTGGCACCGCATCGAGAAGGAGCTGTTCCTCGGCCAGGCGTGGACATCGCGCGCCTACATGTACGTCAGCCTGAAGCGCGAGGAGGACTTGGGCCCGATGGACAGCGTCGTGATGGATGTTTCGGTGGGCAGGCTGGACCCGACGCAGAATGCTGAGCGCGATGATACCACGGGGGAGCAGTGGTGGGAGCCCAGGCCGTCTGGGTTGTGGATCAAGAGGTCCAACAACAAGAAGTCGAGCGATTCCAAGACTGTCATCACCGATGTCGACATCCTGTTCGGCGACGACGCTGTCGAGGCCAGAGACGGCTGGGCCATCACCGGCACCCCTTTGTTGCTCGGGCAAGGACCCAGCAAGTACATCGCGCACGTTACCGTACGGAGAGGGCCTCACCAAGTACCAAAGAAGCCTCAGCCCCGTATCCCGGATAACGGGAGGTTCAAGATCATGCAGATTGCTGATCTGCACCTGAGCACCGGCGTCGGCGTCTGTCGTGATGCCATCCCCAACAGCTACAACGGCGGCGCATGCGAGGCAGATCCACGCACGCTCGACTTTGTCATCAAGATGCTCGACGAGGAGAAGCCCGACTTTGTGGTCCTTAGCGGTGACCAGGTCAACGGAGGCTCAGCGCCTGATGCCCCTTCTGTAAGTCCTTTGATGTTTCTTGATTCTGCGAGCTCGTCACTGATCCTGTAGGCCATGTTCAAAATCTCAGCACTGCTGGCTGAGCGCAAGATTCCCTACGCCGCCATCTTCGGCAATCACGATGACGAAAGCACCATGTCCCGCGAGGCGCAGATGGCCATCCTCGAGACTCTACCTTACTCCCTCTCTACAGCGGGACCGTCGGACATTGACGGCGTTGGCAATTACTACGTCGAGGTCCTCGGCCGGGGCAAGACTGACCACTCGGCCCTCACCATCTACCTCTTCGACACGCACTCGTACTCCCCCGACGAGCGAAACTATCCCGGCTACGACTGGGTAAAGCAAAATCAGATCGACTGGTTCCGTCGCACAGCCAACAGCCTCAAGGGCAAGCACGCCGAGTACACCCACCGCCACATGGACATTGCCTTTATCCACATCCCCATCACCGAGTACGCCGACCCGGAGCTGCCCCGACGCGGGAGCTGGCTCGAGGGTGTCACCGCGCCCGTCTACAACCCAGGCTTCCGGGATGCCCTTGTCCAAGAAGGCGTCCTGATGGTCAGTGCAGGACAGTACGTAAATCCCCTCCATCTTCTCAACCCTGACCTCATCAACCACAACCAACTAACACACACAACCATAGCGATCACTGCAACGATTACTGCTCTCTTTCCATAACTCAAACGGAGCCCGACTCTCCCGACCATCCACCAAAACGTCTCGCCGGCGCAACGCCAGCGATGTGGATGTGCTACGCCGGCGGCGTCGGTTTCGGCGGTTATGCAGGCTACGGTGGCTACATCCGCCGCCTGCGTCTCTTCGAGGTCGATGCCAACGAGGCCCGCATCCGTACGTGGAAGCGTGTCGAGTACGGCAACACGGACCAGCGCATAGACGAGCTCATCATTGTCGACGGGGGCAGACCTGTGCCTCCGCCCGAGCCAGATGTCGCCGCGCCACCACCGCCTGCGCAGTGATGCTGTTCGTTCCGTATAACCTTGGTCATTGTTTTTTTATTTCTTGATTTGGGGGGTTTTCGGTGTGGAATTCGGGCGATACCCATTGAATGTACATGGATAAGAGGTTGACTTGAAGCTTCACGTATCCTTAGAAAGAATTATTTGAGCTGGATTGAACACCAAAAGAAAAAAAGAAAAAAAAAAAAAGAAACCCCCGGCTACACACGGAGTCCTTGAACTTCACATATAAAGGTAGAAGAATTATCGTGAGCGAGAAGAAGCATGTCACCATGCACCAAACTTTTGGAAAAAACATATTTCAAAACGACGAATGAAGTTCGAAATGATTAATGCCTATTCAATATGACTATACCACACTCCTCGCTGGGGTCCCTTTTGAAAAAACCAGTTTACAAAAAAACCAATGTCGACGCCTTATCCTTGTCTAATTCTCCCATGATATCATACCCAGTCGTACATATATATATACGTATAAACAAACCAAACAAACATATCGACACAGCTCTTCCACAGTATAGTATATAACCCCTCTCACCAAAACACTAAAAGGAAAAGAATTGCTGCTGTTCAAGGCAAATATCTACAGGAGCATTACCTCCTGATGCAACAGCCTCAGCACGGCACCGGCATCAGCTACGCTGGCACACTGGAAGCACCACTTCCTCACGCTTCCACCTGTAGGACCCGTGGCGCCAACCTCACCGCCGCTCATAACGTCTTCCCATACGCCGCAGACGATACCTCTGCTGCCCATGGGCGAGAAGCAACCACTTCCTAGCACAGCGTCCAGCAGAATCTTGGGCTCATCATCCTTTTTCGGAATGGAAGTCACACTCACGCGCTTCTCCAGGCCGTGGTTGGCGCGGAGAGCCTGGCGCCAACCAGGAGGGGGCCGGCGGACCCGGAGCGTGCAATTGCCAAAGTCCTCCCACTTGGTCGAAGACACGAGCAGATGGAGACGGATGCGGACTTCATCACCCGCCGCGATGCTCTGAGGATCTTGCTTAGAGTTCTCGATGCTGATGGACGGGGAACGAGGAGGCGTATCTGCACCGTTGTAACTGGATGAGCTGTACATGGACTGCCTGGCAGAGACCGGGCGGGTATTCTTGTCTACCGACGAACGAGCAAGATTGAATGTCAAGTTGCCTGCCACAGTGAGACGCTTGAGGAAGCTCGAGGCGGACAGAGCACTGGAATGCGTGGTGCTTGCTCCATCGCCACTACCAGTCGGCGCGCGGACGGAGGAACGGTAGCTATTCTTCCTGCCGAACCACGATCGCCGCTTGGAAGACGTGTTTGTCTCGGCATCCTCCTGCTGGGCGTTGGGCTTCTCGCCGAAGCTACGGAATCGGGCTTCTTGCTCAAGTTGGATGAACTTTTGATTATTCAACCGCGCGTGGTGGACAGACATGTAGAGGTTGAAGCAGTCAGGGCCGTTCTGGCAGCGGAAGCGGAAGTTGCCGCCAGAGTGGGCATCGTAGAGCTGGGAGTGCTGTTGCATTGACGAGCGAATCTCAAGGTCCACGGCGGTGCTCTGGCGCAGTAGGACAAGAGGAGTGAGGTCCAAGGCCAAAAGTGGCCTCGGATCTGCTTGGTTGGGCTCAACGGGATACACCTCGACTAGACCAGGTCGTACAACAACGTAGCATGGCGTGTTATTAACATCCTTCCACTGACCCTGGTTCTCAGACCACCTAGACACCGAGGCAAGGTAGCGGATAGATTTGTCTTCTTCCGGAGGGGTGGGCGTCTCGTCTCTGGTGCGGCGGCGACGGCCGGCTTGAGAAGCAGATGCCGAAGGGGTAAGGCTACATTCTGATGCCTCCACCGCCGCAAATCTGCGAGTCGGCGGAGGCGACGGAGACTTGGTATAGCGTGAGAGATCATCGTCGTCCTCGTCGCTGTAATCTTCTGGTCCCGATTCGTCCTCGTCCCTGATGCTCACACCCAGCTCGGTCTCGGGTATATCAACGCTCTCAATCTCATCGTCAGATGATTCGACATCAGACTCCTCCGAGATGGTGTATTCGGAGACTTCGGAACCATCGGAAGAGGGTAGGTATTCGTGCTTTAGGGGCGATGAGCCGCGACGCTTGATCCCACCGCTGCTGGCACGGAGCTTGATCTTTGGCTTCACCGACGGGGCCGTACTGTTCTGCTCGGGCCAAGGGCTGGGGCTCAGTGTTCGGTGAACAGGAGGCGGAGGTGCGCCGTCGGTTCTGAAAGGTGAAGCGCTCTGCAGAGGCGGTTTCTTTTGCAGGCGCAGCGGGTCGGGCCGCATGCTCTCATCGACTGGATGGCTTTGATCTTCGTCATAGAGTGGTTCTAGGAAGCTTTCTTGCGTAGGTGTTCTATTGCCGGTACGGCTCTCGGGGCTCTCGGGGCTCCCTGGGCTCTCAGGAGATGCCGGAGACTTCCTTGATTCAGGCGGAGATTTTGGTTGACTTGGAGTACGAGAATGGTATTTAGTTGGCGTCCTCCTTAGAGGTGTCGACGGTGATCGAGGGGAAGATGATTGTTCCCCAGACACTCTTCTATTAGGCCTCCGGATGCTTCTTGCACCGAAAGGGATATCGACAGGCTTCAACCTTTGTTCGGGTTCGTCATCGTCGCCTAGTACGCTCGGCTCAGGTTCTCTTGGTGGCACAGGGTTGAGAGGTAGAATATCGAGCCAGTCCAAAATTTGATCTTCGTCTTCCGCGGTGAGGGTGAGCAGCTCGTGCCACTGCCTATCGGACTGAAACCCCCTGACCATGACAACCATGTCAAATTTGCCATCGCCCGTTCGGGCAGAGATCAAATCCATCGGAATGGGTGGGAATAGGAGGTATGTGCGTCTGCCTCCTCCGGTCTCTCGGATGAGAACGTCCCCAGCATCAGTAAGCTCCTTTTGCCTATCTCTGTGCACCAGTTCGACTTGGCACTCGAGTCTTTGTCCGTTTGAATGCTCCAACTCTAGCGAGAATATGTCTTTGGCGCTGACTTGGCGCCTGGGATCAATGAACACTTCATCCAATGCGCTAAGAGTTCTGAGATCTCGAGCTCGTGTAACGTCGGTGTTGATGGCGTCCTCATCAGTCATCCTGGCCATCTCCTCTCGGTGCCTTCGTCGAGCCTTGTCCTGCAATTCCTCGAATTCACGCAGCAGTTCATGGGTATCTTCAGATGGTATCATCTGGTCGATACATTTGATGAGCTTGACAAACTGCTTGACACGAATGAGGGGCCGCTTCAACAGATGAGCGACGTCAACCCGTTCCCCTTCCGAGTTCACAACATCACCGTTCTCGTCCCGCGGCATAGCGTTAAGTAGTGAATCGTTTTCGTCATCACCAGCAGCTGGTGCCAAGTTCACCACAAGATCTTGGAAGCCCAACCTCCATGCGCCTAAATATGTGTTGTAGATTGGAACTAATCCATGCGCCCAATGCCCGAGCTTGCGCAGATCATTTCCAGGAGCCTTTCTGTGCGCATTCCTCATCTTCTCCAGCGACACGCCCATGTGCACTACACTCTTCGAGAGCACATCCTCTTTTTCACTTCGTGCGCTGGCACCAAACAGCTCAGTAGGCGTGTTTCCCTTCATGACGTGTGATAAAAGAACAGGAATCACACCATCAACCAAAGTCTTGAGCTCCCTAAGATACAAGCCCTCATCCTCGGCAAACTCGTGGAGCAAATCTAAATCACTGACGCTGGGGTCCGGGCCTCGTGCCCTTCGCAAACTTGGCCGTGATCTGTTGCTCTTCATAGTCTGTGGCACCTGTGTATCGTCCGGTAGTGACAACACGGAAACGAGATCCGAATGCTTGGTCAAGCGACGCTTAAGGCCCGGTGCATGACTGCCCTGGCTCCTCTGACTTCTTTGACTGCCCCTACTCTTACCACTTCTGTTTCTTGAAAGCTGACTGCTCCCCTTCGTAAGGATAGTCGACGGCGTCGTCGTTGAGTGAGTGTAGTCCGAGGCCGTGTCAGAAGTCAGACGGCTTGAAGCATCCTCTTCAGATAGAATTGTGGACAATTCGTGCTTGCCGGATGTTGGAGGTCTGAATCTCGGCCCAGCCATTCGAGGTACTGGTTCTGCTGAGAGCGCAGACTCTGTCTCAGAGTCATCAGAATATCGACTATCTCGGTCATCGCGATCCCGTGTCTCCCGAGTCTCTCCACTCAGGTACGTCGATGTCCAGTCCGTAACAGTATAGTCGTCCTCGTCGTCAAGCACTGTCTCTGTGTCCTCGTATTGACGTTCTTCCAGACTTTGGTAGGCAGGAGGTATCTTTGTGTGCTCTCCCGATGATCCGGTGAAGGCTTCTTTCAGCATACCAAAGAGTGGCCTATGATTCGGTGGCTTAAGCGGAGACGCGGAACCTCTAGTTGCCCTGCTCCTCCTGAGCCCGGATGAACTTGTAGGTCGAGACTCGTTCGGAGATTCCGACCTAGAATTGCTGGCTTGTGAAGGAAGACTGTCTCTGCTTGGGGTAGATCGTGGTGTCGTTGGTTTCTTCTCCCCTAGCGTCAAATCTGGCGCTGATTTCGACTGATGCGAGGAGTTCCTCTTAGTCCTTTCTCTCTTGGGGACGTGCGAGTCCTTGGGGGTGGCAGGACTAGATGCTTCCTTCGGTGACCCCTTCGATGCCTCTCTTATTACCTCCTTTGGCGTCTGAGATTTCGGCGTTTCTTTCGGCGTTTCCTTGGGAGTTTGCGGTTTAGGTGACTGAGACTCAGCTGGCGCTGCTTTTGTTGGTGTCGAGGCCTCGCCCTCAACAACGAAAGGATCGATGGTGGTACTTAACCATTTCTCAATGCTGGGAGGCTTTTGTGTAGGTGGAGGTCTCGGGGGCTCGTTCATCTCTTGAATAATCTTCTTGCCTTCCTCCATGACCTTTTTGAATACACCCATAGTCTTCAGACTGCTGCCCCTTTCGACTTTGGCTGGGCGCTTCGGCCTTGTACGCGCCGGGCCATTCAAAGGAAGCTCAAGCTCACTGAATGCCGAGTGTCCCCACGGGATATCCCCTGGGATATCAGCGATAGATTTACCAGCCAGGCTAGACGATAGGTCTGAGATGGGCTGTTGGGTGCCGCCGAAGTCAGTTCTGAGATCATTCCTGACCCAAGAAACGTCGCCTTGCGACTTGGATTTTGCGTGCTGAAAGCCTTTTCCTCTAATATCCTTTTTCGATCTTGAAGGCTTTCGCTTCGTTGGGGTATCAGTCTCCGTCTCATCATCTTCTTCCACCACTATTACTTGTACTTCCGTTTCAGTTTCAGTGCTTGAGCTTGATATGGACTCGGTTTCTTCGGTCTCTCTTGAGACACCTGTGCTATGCGACAATTCTGAGGGCTCCTCAATGACCTCTATTCGTGAGGGCGTATCGTCTCGCCGTCGTGGCACAGGATCCTTTCGACTCCTAGTACGAGAGGGCCTAGCATCAAGTAAAGAATCGCTCACGGCAGAGGAGATATCGCTCATTGGCCGTACTCGGATGCCGTCAACTGCGGGCGTCAGGTACGACGACCGCTCTGTGGATTTGGCGTCGGATTTGGGTGAGCTCTTCGCACTGGCCTGCATCCCGCCATCATCCTGCGCCTTTGCACCCCTGATCGGCCTAACCCGAATGCCATCGTCAGGTAGTGACCTCGAGGGTTTTGGTCTCAATCTCGTGGTAGACTGACTGAGGCTGCTTCCCGTATCGGCAGTCAGCTCCGTCTCAGTATCAGAGCCCGCGTATCTTTCCCTCGACTTGGAGGAGCGAGCACTCCTTGGCGGCGGCGTATCTGGAATCTCAACCTTGGCCGCCCACTCCCTAACTCTGGTGGCAACTGGATTCTGCGTCCTTCGGAACGTAAAGTCTTTGGGGATACCACCGCCCGGCGGTGAAGCATTTCTCGGTCTAGGCTTTGGCGACACTCGTCTGGTTTTAGGAGAAACTTTCCTCGGCTGAATGGTTTTATTCTTGGCCTTGTTTTTCACCCAATTGTCGTCGCTAACGACCCTCTTCTTAGGAGGAGCACGTTTTGCCGCTGCCACTTCCTCTCCATCTTTTGATTCCGGTTTCTTCGGCATGGATACTGGCCTCACTTTGGGTGGCCTTTTAGTTTGCCGTAGTTTTATGCGCACCCTGTCCTCCTCCGTGACGCTCTTGAAGTCTTCTCCATCGAAAGCAATGTCTGTCGGTTCCGTCGCCGTATCGTCGACCGGGGCAGCGTAGCCTGCAGCGACAACGGCCGCAGCATTTGCCTTTTGCCAAGTCCTGACTCGATCTCTGACTCCTCCCGGCGGCGGTACCTTTCTGACCGCCGACTGGCGCATCTCATGGCGCAGCTCAGCCTTGACGGCCTCGACACTCTGGCGCCTCTGGCGCTCAGCAGCCAACCTCGCCGGTGACGGGCGACCCAAGAGGAAGTCGGTAAGGAGTGTAGGTGCCTCGGGAGGCTTGGATTTGGATCGAGGCCGGTCCAAATTTATTCTAGGTCTGGAGTCGCCAGCGCTCGCAGGTTTCTTTGCTGCTTCATCGTCCTTATTCGGGGCAGAGGTAGCTGTTTTGGGTCGCTCAGCCGGTTCCTCCGGAGTCTCGGCGGTAGCAGGCGAAGACATGATGACGGCTCGCCGATCGGATGGCGGTAGGGAATGTGGTGTAGCAGAAGGACAGGACTCGATTCGGTGTCGATCGCACGGGGGGCAACTATCATAACAGCATACTTGATGGTTTGAGGCCTGGTGAAGAATGTTCGAGGGGACGGGTAAGGAAGGGTCGTGCTGGCGGGTGGCTTGAAGTGGTACGTCGGAGGCCTAAGCTTCTCTATTCTGAGTGAAGCTTACGTGTAGCTTCTATTGTGTTGCAAGGGTTGCGTGCTGCTTATCGGGTATCAATGGCACTTCGACTATGGTGAGACAATGGGAATAAACAATCGTCGCAACATTATTGCATTTTCGGGAAACAAAGAAGAATGAATGACGGAAAGAGTGCATGGGCAGTAAAAGACAATGGAAAAGGGAAACTCGCGTATTGTCTCGAGAAAACGGTAAGATCGGTCAGGGACGGACGACTCGTCACCTGGTGGTGGGTTGGTCGGGAGCTGGTGCAGATGATGCGGTGCATGTGCGTTCTTGTTACTGCGGTTTCCGGAGGGGGGGGGCACCGGAGAGACGAATTGTAAACAAACCTCCCCCCAAAGGCTGCCCTGGAAATCGAACAAATTGTCGGTCGCTAGTTGTTTAGCGTCCTTTTTGCCTTCGAGTCCCCGACGAAAATGGCGTTTGTGATTGCGCTAGCTGCTTCTCTTGCGGCGCTTGACAGTGCGTTGCGCCGGCCGGAGTTAGTACGCTTTAGGCAGCTTTTGCAAGGCATTGATTGGTATTCAGTGAATTCACCACGCTAGCCTCGATCTCAGGTCCCCTCCCTATAACATTGAGCTGCGCAGGGGTTTCTTGGAGCTTTTTAGCCGCCTCGACTTTATCGTTGTAATGATTGTACGACACAACTCCACTGTCATGACTCGGTCGTCCTTTACACTTCCAAGTCTCAACGCAGCTTAGTGAAACCCTTAACTTGATGGTGAGGCCCATTGACTTGATTACATCTTGAGTGGCGACGAAGTTGCTCTCGAGAATAGTATTGGAGGCAGCCACACAGGATATTTATATCTTTGCCCTGGGCCAGCCGGGGGAGGTTACCAGTATGCCAAAGGCCAGTTTACCCGTATGATGTTGAGGTTCCCAGGTTTCCAAGATCCTGGTTGATGAATACACAACCACAACGCCTTCTACTTGAATCCTGCGGCCATGAAATCTTCAGTGTCAACGACCCTAGAACGCGGCTCTACAATGACTACATCATTGGTGATGACGATCACGACTCTCCCCACAGTCACTTAACATCAATAGACCCTCTACGACTACTCGAATAGATACGATGCTCTCTACACCTGCTAGGAGGTTGGTACAACTATTATGTAGTAGATTAGTTACATTCGAGAGATGGGGAATTTGGGTTTTATTTTATTTCTCTTTCACTTTTCATCTATTTTTCTTTACTTTTTCTTTTCTTTTCTTTTCCTTTTTGGGCCTCAAATATACTTTGCCTACTGGACGTTTGTCTCTTTAAGCCGTTGATATAAACTCTGGCTGTCAAACGGCGTAATAACACACCGCCGTAAGCCGCTTACAACATTTCGGCTTCCCCCGGGTTGAATAGCACCATGGGAGCAGCAGGTGGATGAAAAATCCACGTATTTCCAACCACTGCCACATATAGAAGAATATCCCCCAGTTTACACATATATCTGCAATGCTGGGGGTTCATCAGGAAAACGGTCCCCGTACTCTCGGCTGATGGGATCTGCGTCCTGTCCCGCTGGTACAGCAAGCCACAGGACCAACCCCTGATACCTGTATGCACTATATACATAGCAATAATACTACTGCCACTGCCAATCGCTAGATCTCCGGATCTCCTCTCGAGAGCAATTAGTAGTTCTAAAAAATCCTGCGGTGGAAGCACTTGGACATCATCTTCCCTATGCCTTGACGTCCTTATCCCCCTCACTACCACGCGCTAGAAGTAGCGTTAGGTATCATCGAATATGGGCCGGATCAAAGCCATTTGGGCCGCTGACCATTGCCAATGATAAAATAACGCTCAATAACCGAATCGTACACGCACCGCTCATTCGTAACCGTGAAAGTCCCTACAATACTGTATCAATCAACTGCAGAGAATCCCAATGGGATATGGCTCCCGAATGGCCTGATCGCCGAGTACTATGCCCAGCGAGCAGCGGATGGAGGGCTGATCATCTCCAGAGGAAATCCGCCATCGCAGGAGGTATATCAGAATATAATATGCAAAGCCAATGCTCTTGCTAAATATGTAGTCAAGGGAACGGTATGCCTAGCGTTCCTGACATCTTCCTAGAAGAACAAGCCGAGAGCTGGGAATAGGTACTGGAAACGGTGCATGCCGGAGGAGGCTCCATATACGCGCAGCTTTGGCAACTCGGGTCGCGCCAATATTTCACAATCGACGGGCACATGAGTGCATCAGCCTCAGCTTGGGATGACCCGGACCAGACCTTCCCCTACCCTTCTCCCCACACCGCGGAGCCAGTCAAGATTTCCTATCACTCGCCCGTTGAGCTGACTGTCGACCGCATTGATAGAAGAGAACGATTCGGGACTTCTGTCAGGCTGCGAAGAGGCCATGGACTCGGGTTTCGATAGCGTCGAGTTACACGACGGCAAGGATATCTTCCTAAGCAGTTCCTTAGTTCCAACCTCAATAAGAGAACTGAAGAATACGGAGGCACTCCGGAAAAGCGTTGTAAGTTTGTCCTGGATCTAATAGAGGCCCTGGCTGACGTTGTTAGGAATCTTTCGATTCGGCTAACACCTTCGGGCATTCATAATCAAGCCCGTGGAGAGCAGCGTCTTAAGACTTAGGGTTATCTTTGCCGAGAATTGAAACAGAAATTGCCTAATCTCTTATATGTCAGCTTCATTGAGCCTCGTTATGACCAAGTGTCAGTACCGTTGAAAAGAATAGACTCCCTGCATCGTTGGGCATGCCTATCAAACTTCAGTGTGGCTTTCTTCCGCGGCAGCTTCAGTGGTACTCCTTTCCCATCTTCTGGCGGCTGGGATGGTAAGACGTCTCATAGAGTACTGGAGATCGGGAAGTACGATACACTTATTTACGGTAGGTACTTCATCAGGATTCCAGATCTCGTAGATAGACTCCGTAACGGGTGGCCGCTAGTCGAGTACGATCGTTCGAGATGTTACGGTCCATTCGAGGACCCTACCATTGGCTACACGAGCTATATGTCATATCAAGATCAAATTAAGAGCTAAAGACATATCGTAATGCTTAAACCACCTCGAATAGAAGGTCGGACTTACGTCAACACACGAATCAGAGTACCGTGTCTTGTGCCCACATGTGCAACCTGGGTGTGCCGGATGACGGCAGGTATAGAATGTGAGTGTTGGTCGATTCCTATGCGGTGAGAGTAGTGTTGATTGGGCTACACCCGGATTAGAAGTACTACCGTGGATGAAGGTGAATGTCTCGATGATACGCAGGCACTGGTCTGGCACAGACAACTGGCCAAATCCTTTAGGGAACGTCTCGACACTCAAATATACTGGCCATCTCCAGCGGTATAGTTGGACAGATGAGGACCATGCTATTTTGTCCATGAGTAGCAGCACTCATGCAGGCAGCATAGCAAACATCCTGATCCTCCAATTAGACAGGTGCTTTCCACCGAATTTGACCATTATGGGGTCGAGGAAACACGACTAGGCTCAAGTGAGAGCCGGTGCATTGGGGCTGTGATGAAATAGGTCAATACTTTCAACGTGAAGCAGCTGGTCAAGAATATGGCTGGAGGAGGGTATCTC